>VYXB01006069.1:98543-126494 GCA_013397135.1 Pachyramphus minor
TACCTTCACCCACCAGCGCCTCCGCCACTTGGCACCGCACACCGAGCGCAGGCGCACTCTCACCTCGGGGTAACCGTGTTCCCAGCAACCGCCATTTTATTTCGGGCACTGTGGGAGATATAGTTCGCGTCTCACAGGGCACCCTGGGAGCTGTAGTCAGTCCGCCACCCCGGGGCACCCTGGGAGCTGTAGGCCACGGTGCGGCGCTGTCCGACCGGGTACCGGGAGCTGCTTTCGGAGCTGCTGTTCCTCTCGGTCCGGGAGCGGGGGGCCGGGTGGGGAGGCAATGCGGGGCGGCGAGCCGCTGGGGCGAGCCGGGCTGGCGCTGCTCCTCATGGCCGCCGGGGCGGGGGCGAGGCCGCGGCCCGGCGCATCTGGGGGCCAGCCCCGGTCCAGCGTGGTGCTGGTAGCCTGCGACTCCTTGGTGAGTGGCTGGGAAGGGGGGGCAGCCCGGGGGCGCGGGGGCGGGCCGCCGCACGAGTGAGGGAGGGAGGGAAGGACCTCGGCAGTGGCCACAGTGGTGCCGCCGAGAATGCGGCAACGATGCCGTAGCGGTGCTTTATCCAGGCTAGAGCCACAGGCGTGCGCCAACAAGGCTGGTTTTTACTCTCCAGCACCTCAACGAGGCGGAAGTCTTACTTGGGACTACAAGGGCAGGCCTGTTGTGTTTCAGAAACACTCGGTAATCTTTAGTGTCTCAAACCAAACTCGTCTTTCTTCCAGGAATGTGTACCATGCTTGCATCTGATGCATTACAGTAGTCAGAAATCTCTGCACAGGTGGTTCCCCTGGTCTGGTGTGATATGTACAGCTTGTCACCACAACTTGTGGTGGAGAGGGGCATGTCAGCAGTACTGCGGGGCACAGCAGCTGCTGCTGGAGCAGAGTAGCGTGTGAAGTGGATGCTCTTTTGTTGACCTGAAAAGCCGAAAGGAAAGGAAGGTCACTTTAAACCCCGTTGTCCTTGCTATTGTAAATCATAAGAACACTAGGTCTGCTCAAGAGATGGGATAGAGAATTTCTATATTCACAGATGAAATTACTGACTTATGGACCATCACATATTGATTTACTCAGGCTCTTATGAGGTATAACAACACGTCAGATGTGTATCTACAGCTAAAAGAATAGCAGAATCAGTAGGTATCTAGTGGCTTCATTACAGTGATTTATTGATGCGTTTGGTTTAACACCCGGACAGGTAGAACAGACTTTTTTTTTTTCCTACTCACTAATACTAAGTATGTTTTCTTGGGCACATTTTTCACACTTTTCTCACCCTACTTCTAATTGCCCACCCAGCATACTGGAAGTGCTTTGATGTAGGTTTTACTCTGAGGAGCCTTGGTTTCTCTGCCTCATATCTGAGCTGTCCTTACTGTGGAATTAAACATAAGCTCTGTAATATTACTTCCAAGGGCTTTCATATCTCATCACTTCTCATTCACTGTTGAGAAATCTTGATTCCTGGCCTTCTCAGAATTCCATCCTTGACTGCACAGACCACTTGACTTCTTGCCTGCTCCCGGAGCTTCTTGGGATGAATTCTTCCTAAATATTTTGCAAATGTGTATTATCTTTTTTCAAACCCTATCTTAAAAGACATATGCCGTGGTTTCAAAGATAAAGAAATAGCTTATTTTTTACTAATGCAATAGTTCCGTATAGACTTTCCTTTCTTTGACTGTATTCTTTGCTTATTTCATTCTGACTAATCTCTCGTAAAATTCCAAAGCAATGCATGATTTTTTTCCAAATTTTCTCCAACTTTTACTAAAACTCTTATTTACTGAAAAGTTGAATTTACAATATATAAGGTCCTTGGGGTTGGTCAATGTCCATTTTGCCTCCAGATACTAGCAGAAGCTGCAGACAATCTTAGTTATACTTCCCTTTGTCACCTGTAAACAGGAATGTTTTCATTAATATATTACAGGGATTAATGAGGTAACCCTTCCAAAAAAGAAATTTAAAACCCCAGATGTGTTGATATTCTTATATAAACAATGAAGAACAAAGTGCTGTTTTTGAAAAGTGTCATGTTTGCACAGTGCATACAAAGAAAAATATGTTAAAGGTTGTGTTGTGTAAGCTTTTTTTCTGAGATGGATTTGAAGGCAGAAATATATTAACCATTTTCATTACATCACTAGTAGAGAACAGGTACTGTTGAAACTAACAGTTTTTCTGGAAAAAAGAGGTTAAAATCCTGCAAGCTGTTGAAATGTCTGGGCTTTCATTAGAAAGTGTGCCTGCCTTTGTTGTAGGTCATGCTGCCTATGAAAGATGCAGGCCTGTGTTGTCAAGTGTGACAAAAATTTTCTTTTCAGTGATACTGGACTGTGTTTGGCTTCCAGAACAATGATCTTCTGCTTGAGCAGGTAGCTTTCTGCTGCTAGTCACATCAGGCGTTGTGCTTTTTGCACATTTCCTGGAGGAACGTGCTAGCAATTTAGCTCCTGAAATGCTACTTGAAGTAAATTGGGTGATGTCAGGCTTTGCTTGTAATGCTGCTCAAGTTCCTGGATGAAATGTTCTTGTTTGTGTTAAAATAATTTTATTTCCTTAGATACTTCAAAACCTGTAAATCCTATGTAATTCTTAGATAACAAGTTTCCAGAAATAGCTGTTAAGCTTTCACTTTCTGTTCAAGAACAGAACTTTCACTGAATACCTGCATCACCTATAGAAACAGTAATCATGTCTCAGTATAACAAGTTGTCGGGGGTTGGACACGACACAAAGTATACAGATTTCTTTTGCTAATGTCTCACTGAATATTGTGCCACGGTATCAATATAATGAATTCTCTTCTCCAGATGAGCAAACAGCATCTTCGTTGAAGAAACTTAATGTATTGTTGATGGAATTACCCATCAGTTGTCTACTTTTGTCATAGTTTAGGAATGGTATGCTTCAATTTAGTGTTCCCACCAAAACCACTGCAAGCACTGCTTGCTCACTCTGCCTTCTCTCTCCCCCTCCCCTGGGGCGGGCTGGAGGCACAAAAGGTAAACATCATGGGTTGAGATAAGAGCAATTTACTCTAAATGGCAGTGCGATAAGGAAATTAACAGTAACAGCAACAATATTAACTAAGAGAGTGTACAAGAGAGGCGAGTGATTCACATGCGAATGCTCAGAACTGTACCATGCAGAGCCTGGCAATACTGGAGCCCAACAATAGTGCAGCCATGCTACCCTTACCCAGAGGGAATGCCTTCCCAGAAAATGACATGAGGTGGTATAAAATAAAATGGAGGTAGTATAAAATAACCTCCATGTCCTAGCCATGCCCCCTCCTGCAAAAATTAGCTCTGTCCTGGCTGGAATCAGGACAACTTTCTGAGGAGCACTTTCAGCCCAAAATTTCTTTCAAATTCCTGTTGCAGATTACAGCTTTACTTCCAGTTTGTCCTGAGTGCTTGTTCTAGTTGCCATTTGTAGTAGTGTACAAAATTAGGTGATGACTTGTTTGTCATGTTCTGATTTCAGGTCCTTCATGTGCTGCAGGGGTGCAGCTGCTCCACCATGGGCTGCACCACAGGCTGCAGGGCCTCAGCTCCAGTGCCTGGAGCAGCTCCTGCCTCTCCCGCGCTGACCTTGGTGTCTGCCTTGTTGTTCCCATGTTCTCACTCTGCTCTTCCCTGGCTGGAATTCTTTCTGTGCCCCAATCTTCTGTTCTTAAATATGTTATCACAGAGGTGTTACTGTTTCTCCTGATTGGCTCAGCCTTGGCCAAGCCGTGCAGGAAGTCCATCCTGGAGCCGGCTAGCATTGGCTCCATGGGACAGGGGAAGCCTCTAGCAGAAGCCACCCTGTAGCCCCCCGCCCAGTACCAAAACACAGCCACAGAAACCCACT
Source organism: Pachyramphus minor (assembly GCA_013397135.1). Taxonomy (NCBI): domain Eukaryota; kingdom Metazoa; phylum Chordata; class Aves; order Passeriformes; family Tyrannidae; genus Pachyramphus; species Pachyramphus minor. Next base: position 102,408 of record VYXB01006069.1, read on the forward strand.
CCAGTAACAAATCTATGAATTAATGCAGCCAATAGTTTGTGGTAATGCTTGTTTATATGTTGCTTTTCTCTGTTTGATTGCAGGACGGACGCTTGACATTTTTTCCAGGAAATCAGACTGTGGATTTACCTTCCATAAATTTTATGAAAAGATATGGCGCTGTCTTTCTCAATGCCTATACCAATTCTCCAATTTGTTGTCCTTCCCGTGCAGGTAGAACCAAGCAAAACATCAGATAAATGTTTGCATGTGTCAATTTAAACATGTGGTAATGATGGGAAATGTCAGTTTTTAATTGAGGAGGACTTGTTTTATTTTTCCTTTTTTTTTCTAGTTTGTGTCTGGATTTTTACAGTGTTCTCCTGTTTCATCTGTTTCTCTTTCCTGTTTCTTATGCTTTCTCCTTTCTTTTCATTTTTTGTACTGCTTTTTTCAGGTAAGTGTAAGCTCCCAAATCTTTTTGCAAACTCCACTGAAGCTTCGGATTTTTAAAAAAATCATAGAATCACAGAATCAGACAGGTTGGAAAAGACCTCTGAGATCATCAAGTCCAACCCTTGATCCACTACAGGTGGATCACGGTTACTAGACCATGCCACATCCATCATCTTAAAAACCTCCAGGGACAGAGAATCCACCACTTCCCTGGGCACTTCCCATTCCAATGCCTGATTACCCTCCCTGTAAAGAATTTCTTCCTGATATACAACCTAAACCTGCCCTGGCAGAGCTTGAGACTGTGCCCTCTTGTCTTACTCTTGGTTGCCTTGGAGAAGAGACCAACCTCCTTTCAGGTAGTTGTAGAGAGTGATGAGGTCTCCTTTGAGCCTCCTCTTTTCCAGGTTAAACCTTCAGGATTTGTAGAGAAATCACTGATTTGTCTGCTGCAAAGCTGAACCTACACTCAGTACTACTCTCCTTTCCCAATACAAAGTTAATAAATGTCTTTTCTGTTCTTGGCAAAAAGTAATAAATAATAACAGCTGAATAAAGCGATGGCTGTTATCACTGTCTTCCAATGACATTTATTCCAAGCCCACTTTTAGATACATGATATGTCTTTCAGTAGCTTTAATTGACTTCTTCAGTACTTTTCTTTACTTAATGCAGTTGTTTTTCTGTGTTCAATTTCACACTTGCAGAATTTGCTGGGCAGATAGAAAAGAACTGTATTCCTGAATCTTAAAATGTGTCTAGTCCTTTTGGTTGCAAAGACCCTCCCTCTTCTGTCCTTCTTTCTCTCAAAGCACTGGGAGAAACAGCAGGCACAGGCTATCAAATGTAGTTTTACATTTTTAAATGTAAAACTCTCAAGGTCCCATTTTAAGTGGGCAAGGTTACATGAACAAGCAGTCAGTCATCTTTTCTTTTTCTTGATTTTTGAATCTTTCAGCCAATTTTTGTTGCTGAGACCAATAACTTTGTGTTATTTATTCTTACTAAGTTTTGTGAAAATGGCAGCTATTGTGCCCAGTGATTTAAGACTGTGGCATTTTGGGTGGCTGTGGCCACTGCTCAGTCATCACATGTGGGGCTCTGAACCAGCAGGACAGCTTTTTTTAGTCAGTGGATTGGACACCTGCAAGGAACTGAGGGTACATCTCATATGGAGATGTTGGGAATGGTACCAGAAGACATGGTGGGAAAGAGGACTTTGGGGTGGGGAAAGGAGGAGTATTGCCATGTGGAGTTGATGCACTATGCTTAAGGATATTTTTATTGCTTGTAGAATGACTTAGTTTCATTTTAGGATTCCTTTCAACTCCAAATTAGTATTGGAAAGAGTGAAAAATTCTCGATAAGCTGCAAAGAAATAGGAATTGACTGAAAGAGTCTTCCCTTATAGTTTCTTTGCAACTACTCTTTCGTTTCTTCCTGGTATCTTAAATATTTTCACTTTGTTTCTGCAGCTGGTAGTGAAGTAGGTTACCTAAAAAGGATAAAATTGAGGCAATATGGTATTTATGAAAATACTGTATTTTCATTACCTCCACAAATATACCCGAACTCATATTGAAACCTAACCGTAGTAAGGGGAAATAATACTCTGAAAAACATGTGATACAGGACTGTTTCATGGGGATCTGTACTACCATGCCATTTTCAAATCAATAAGAATGTTTTCTGATCTAAGAAAACCTTGACTTAATGACTGCTTAGCACCTGGAAGGATGGGACCTTCTTCTGCAATTCCAGGGATTATTTGAGTAAATTTTGTTACTTATATTGATTATGACAAGATTTGAAAGAGTAATACTTTGTATTCCTTTCTCTACTGGATCACAATGTGGACTTCTAACTTCTATAATAATGAGAAGATTAATTCCTCCTCAAGTATACAGGTAGGGGGTACCAATTACTCATCAAAACTTTTTTTTTTTTTTTTTTTTTTTTTTTTTTTTTTTTTTTCCAGCTATGTGGAGTGGTCTTTTCACTCATTTAACAGAATCTTGGAATAACTTTAAAGGTCTAGATCCAGATTACATAACATGGATGGATCTCATGGAGAAGCATGGCTACCATACACAGAAGTTTGGGAAATTGGACTATACTTCTGGACATCATTCAGTTAGGTAATCAGATAGATTCTTCTGCTATGAAATGGACAGTAGTGAACAAACCATATAATGATCTGGTACATGGTTTCGGTCTCTGATTGAAATAGTAGTAGCTTTAATTTAAAAGAAATTGTGCTAGGTACCTAACAGGGATCTGTCCTGCAACTTTAGCAGAAGCAAGCATATCCCATGCCACTGCACTTTGGTTTTTATGTGTATCTGGAAGGTGATATCAAAACTGGTTTTGCTCAACATGAATAGTTATTTTTTATCACTGGTGTTGCTCCCTAAGTGAAATCCATAAACCGTTTTTGCCTTGCCTTGAGACTTCCTGGCTTCTAGATTATCCTAGCAGTGTAGGAAAAGCAGAACAAAAAACCCCATAATTATACTAATTTAATATTAAACCTATCATCACAAAACATGAGAGGTTTTGTGGGGTTTTTTTGAAGACCATAAATATTCACAGACTTGTGCTGTTGTGGTGGGTTGACCCTGTATGGACACCAGGTGCCCACCAAAGCTGCTCTATCACTCCTCTTCCCCATCTGGGCAGGGACAAGAAAGTGTAATGAAAGACTTAATGCTGAAAATAAGAATATAGAGAGATCACTCAGACACACAGGCAGAACAGACTTAACTCAGGAGCCCTCACCCTTCCCTTCTACCCAGGATCAACTTCACTCCCAAATTCTCTACCTAGTGCCCTCAGCAGTGTAGGGGGACAGGGAGCGCATATTGTGCTCAGTTCATCACATGTTGTCTCTGCCACTCCTTTCTCAGGGAGAGGAGCCCTCACATTCTTCTGCACCAGTGCAGGGTCCCTCCCACATGAGACAGTCCTCCACAAACTTCTCCAATGTGTGTTCCTTCCCATGGGCTGAAGTTCTTCACAAACTGCTCCAGCGTGGGTCCCTTCCACGGGATGCACTCCCATCTCCTCTGGCTGGCTGCTGATGCTGTGCAGTCTTCCTCTCTCCTTCTTAAATATGTTATCCTGCAGGCACTAGCACCATTGCTGATGAGATTGGCCTTGGCCAGTGGTGGGTCTGTTTTGGAGCTGGCTGGCATTGGCTCTATCTGAAATGGGGGAGGTTTCTAGCAGCTTCTTGGAATAGCCACACTTGTAGGCCCCCTGTTATCAAAACCTTGCCATGCAAAACCAACAGAGCTGTACTTCCTATGCTTTAAACTTACTATGACTAGGAATTACAAAAATTAATGAAACATGGTTAAACATTTAGAGAATAACTGCATTATGTTTAAAAAATAATAATCATAATGTGTCTGGACAGTTGGGACAAAAAATGGTGTCTACCTTCTATGTAGTTTTTATGAATATGCTCTAGCTCACTGATTAGTAATTAAAAATAGTAATAAACAGACTAATTAGTCTGTTGTTGAAACAATATAATGAATAGCTTTTTTTTTTATATATTAAACAGGTTAGAGTTACTTAACATTTCCTCACTTCCCTCAGTAAAATGAGCTGTCTAAAGTTGAAAGGTGACATTAGTAGGTATTAGTATGTTGTATGTATACACTGCTCTTAAGGACAAAATACTTTATAGATAGTATCCACTTCAGAATCTAGCCAAAGTAATACTTTCCTCTCAGGTTTAAGACTGTCAAAAAAGAAAAAGCAAGCTTTTTTCCCCTTTTCCAGTTCTATGCTGGATGTAAAAGATTATTCAAGTGACTTACAGCAAAAACTTCATGTTTACTTATTTTACCAGACAGTGTACATATTTGTTTGTTTCTTGTGCTTCTTGCTTGTCACTGTCTGCAGCTCTTCTTAGTAACATTTATTATCAGATGGGTGTTCAACCTCTGTTCTTTTTTTCATTATTCTGCATTTTTCTTTTTTTTTTTTCTTTCTGATGAGAAACAAGTACTTGTACAATGTACAATATGCTAGAAAGTTATCTGTTGCAGTATTGTTCTGATTCTTTGTGCCTCCTTGTATGAATGTTGTGAAATTCTCTCTGGCAAGAAACAACATAAAGATGATTGCTTACGGGTATTTGTACTTTTGTTGTGTAGAGATTATATGTTGTGACTATCTCACGCATTCATGCTCTTCAAAATAGTCTCAAGAGCATATTGTAAAGTGCCAATAACAGATGATTCTTTGAGACAGCAAAGAGTCAGATTTTGTTCTGTGTAATGAAGCAAGACAAATAATTCTGCTGGTGAATCATGCTTCAGCATTTCTAGGATAGATTTTTGGTAAAGTAATATTACCCAACAAATGAAAATCATTTGCTGTAATATACAAATCCTTATATGTCTCTTCTGAATCACTTTTGTGCACAGAAAATTCTGTGTTGTCTAAGTGCTACTAGTATATGTTCACCCTGCCCTTCACTGAGATAGAAGAAATGTAGTATAACATTGAAATATGTTTAATCTATAAAGTCACTCCTGGTTTAAAGAAGAGCAGCTCTAAACAATTCTAGAATTTTCTGGCTGTTAATGTGATAAGTGTAACACGAGGTGGCACTGAAATAAAGATGTGTGTAAATACCTGGATTCCAGAAGTATTGCTTTCATTGTTGGCCATCATAGGGGAATTCTGATTCCAGACTGGCATGTTCAAAGCTGAACAAGTAGATACTCCTTAATTCTCAAATAAATTTTATCGTGTAGGAAATAATCCAAAGAAAACTGTAATATAAGACTATATAGAAGAAGAATGTAATTTTTATGTTGCTTAATTTTTTATGTTGGTGAAGTGTGTTCAAATAGTCTGCACAGGATTGCTGGCATGTCATAGGGTCAGTGATGTCACCTGGTGAGATCTCTCCTGCTTTTGTGTTGATCCTCATAGAGGAAATGGCATTTTGTGTAGGTATTTTACACATTTTAGGAGCAAGAAGTTGATATGGTGTGATATTCTGACATGAAATCTTGCTGGCTTCAGGCTACAGGAACATTAGGCAAATGTTTACTTATTATGGCTATCCTATTTTACGCTATCCATTTGAGTAACAGAAAGAGGAATGGCACACAAAGTGCACCATGAACTGGTTGCTATTCTGCTGTCAGAATGCTGCTGACTCATCATCTGTACAGGGATCTTGACATTGAAATCCCCTTCTTCAGTACTGATCTGTTTGGCTGATGTCATTAATGTTCCCTCACTGTCGATACTTTAAGCTTGCTCTCATTATGTCTGGTGCTCTCACATTTGCATGGTTCTCATCATATTATTCTAAATGGTTTTCTCACAAGTCTTCACAGATGAGAAATAAATTATGCTAGTTCACTGCTTTTCAAAATGGCAGCACCAGTATCAGTGGAGTATGGTATGCTTTTATTTTCCTCATTCTGGCATGTAGGGATTTATCTACTTCAGTGATAGGGTTTGAGTCTCACAAACAGGAATTACAATATAACCATATAATCACATCATGTTTGCGTAAGTCTTGGTCCCATGAGGCTAAATTCATAGGCATTTCAGATATAATAGGAAAACACTGTGAAGTCTATGGTGTTGCAGTTTTTAATTATCTTTTTTTTCTGTGTCTTGACCCTACCTTTTTACCTACTACAAATTTTTTATACATTTGTTTTGACTTTCCATTCAGGGAAAGTTTGAGATCTGTACTTAATGTTACTTGAATAAGTGCAGGTAGTGTTTGAGAATAAATGAAAACAAACACATGGTTAGTTAGCCTTTTTATGCCTACACAAGAGGAATTTGAAAATGGCAGTTTACAACATTTTTAATTTAAAAAATGAAAACTACAAATACAATTCCTCAGTCAGAGAAAAATGCACTTCTTGTTCCCAGCATGGCATCTGTGTAGACGTTTGAAAACCCTAAGTAGCCAAGTAATCTCTCAACAGTGTAGAGGAGTTATAATAAAGATTCCTGTTTGTTGTGGAGATAATGAAAATGTTGTGCTGTTTTAATTTCCTCTTAAAAGGGAGACTAGCAAAGGGACATAGAACAGTTCAGCTAGTGCAAGATTCAGCAAGCAGTATTATCTCTTCAGAAATTTTTCTTAAGCATACATGTTGTTTCTTTGGACGATAAAACCACTTCTGCTCCCTAATCCCATGTTTACTGAAGTAAAAAAAAACTTCTTAACTTTTCTGCTTCAATGGTTAGGTTGTGTGACATAAATTGATTCTGCTTTGTTCTAACCTGTTGCAAACAGTTCACTGCTAACACAAATCATCTCTCTAACTATGGAAGTTTATGTATCTTAAAAATACAAGTGTATAATGAAAAGGAGCAGTTTGAATGTGACTTGCTCATAAGGTAATTATTCATAGTTGTGAATTAATGAGATTTAGAGAAGAGGGTTTCTAGGAAATATATACTAACAGAGAGAAAGAACTGGATCTTCAGCCTCTGGACTGCTGTATACATCAAGCCTCTGCTTCCTGTCAAAAAGACTCCATGTGTGCTTTTGCCTTTTCACTTAAAATAGATGTAATTACTGACTGTCATTTAGTAACTTTTGTTTGGGTCAATAATGATGGTAGTTCATTAAGCTGTAAATTCAATGTTGCATTGCTATATCCTTTATATGTGGCTTTTTTTGGTTGTATATTTGTTACAATCACTGGAGTACTATCTGCTAGTAAAGAAGATGTTATCTCTTCGTTCCCATTGAAAATGTGGAAAATTGGCATTAACTTCCAAAGCTCTTAAATAATTATTTGTCAAGTCTTACTCTTTCATTTTAAACTCTAGATTTGGATCTAGTATTGCAGTCTTTTTCAGTTCTCTACCTGCCTTTTTGAAGAGCCTTATTTTGGCATGTCCTACTTTGCCTGAGGATTAGTTTTCCTCTTGGATGTGTCAAAATGTCTCCTTTGTTGCTCCAGAATGTGGAAAGAGTCTGAAGTGGGATTTTATTGGAGTTTTTTTGTGGGGGTGGTTTTGGTTTGGATTGGGTTTTTGGGTTTGGTTTTTTGGTTTTGGGTTTGGTTTGGTGGGGTTTTTTTTGTTTTTGTTTTGTTTTTCAGTTTTGAGTGGATTTTGTTCTTTTTACTTGATCCTAATCTCAGTCTGACTGGCTTATGGCCTACATAATATTTTTTTTCTGTTTAAGTTGGTATTATGTCAGATGCAATTTCACACACACACACACACACACACACACACACACACTCTCCTTTACCATAATTTCATTTCAATGTTTGGGAAACATGTTTTCTCTATAGACCATCTAGCTACCTTTATTTGTTCTAACTAATTTGTCTAAGCCTGTTTAGCTTGGCAGTTTGAGCCTAAACAAGAAGTTAAAACAATGAAAAAAATTGTTACAGATAATTCTGAATAGCTTTTCTGGAGGTTAAAAGTGCACTGGTAAAATTCCTGTGGGATAAAAGTGGTTAGGTGCTCTTTAAATAATAATAGTGTTTTGTTTGGATTAAAGTATATGATCAAATTTTGAGCAGTTTTATACCTCCTTTTAGAATTTCTTTGGTTTTATTGAAATTGCTGTGAACAAAATAAAGATTAGTCAAAGTCTTAGATTGGCTGTTTCCTCCCCCACTTGTAGCATCATTCATTCTAGCAAAGAAACAAGGATATCTGCAGCTCAGATTTCCCAGTGTTTTAGGGAGGCAATAATTGTCATGACATTAGAAAATCTGTTCCAAAAGTATTTTATCATTAAAATGTTGCCTTTTTCCCCCCTCTTGCTTTCTCTACATGCTTCTCCTCAATAGCATTTATCAATTACATTTAAAGTAAATGAACAAGATAAATCACTCTTACAGATTTTTGTCTTAAGTGTATTTAAAAATGTTGTTTCTAAAGGCAGCCTCACCAGGCAAGTTATTTCCCATTGAATCCTTTTAAATAACAAAAATCTAAGGCCCTCCTTACCAAATAAATAGCATATGAATCCATGCCAGAATGCAGAGTAGTGTCAATAAAATGGAGATGCTATTTCTAAATATTATTTTTTAGATGTAAGAAGAGCCATTGTGACATGAAGTGATAATAAATAAGAAAGAAAATTCAAAAGCAGAAGAAAAAAGGCTGAAAGTTGGAGTATAAAATAGAGGCACAATAGCTATGGCTCAATTGAATAACAATTTTTCATTAGGTAGGAATTACAGGTAGATTGCAACTAAAAGTATAGGGAAAGGTTTTTGCTTGGAGGAAAAGTGAAGAAAACATTTTCTGCTGAGTATGTATCTTGTGTATGTATTTTCAGTAACCGTGTGGAAGCTTGGACTAGGGATGTTCACTTCCTGCTCCGGCAAGAAGGGAGACCCATGGTAAATCTTACAGGTGATAGGAAGCGGATTAGAGTGATGGAAGCAGATTGGCGGAATACTGATAAAGCAGTAAACTGGATAAAGGAAGAAGCTGTTAACCTTACTCAACCATTTGTTCTTTACTTGGGACTAAATTTACCACACCCATACCCATCACCCTATGCAGGAGAAAATTTTGGATCCTCTACATTTTTAACATCTCCCTATTGGCTTGAAAAGGTATGTGAAGATGCAATTTAAATATGAATATATTAATAACTGTACTTTCTACATACAGTATTTTATTCCTGATTTTTCAAGCTGTAACCAGTTTTGCTATTTTAGTACACAGTAAGAAAGGACTTGAATGAGGTGTTAGATTTCTGATTTAAGGCTACGCAAATAGAAGTGAGAAATTCCCTTCTGTTGTAGGAAAGGGTTTGTAGCAGTAGTCACTGAATCAATAAAGAAGTTTGGAGTTCAATGGCCAAAAACTTAAAAAGAACAAAATTACAGCTGTAAATTATTTTCAGTTAGTGGTCTAAAGTTCATTGTTACGAATATTCTGTATTCTGCGTGTCATAAATGATGCTTTATGTAACCATTTTGTCTGAGTTTTACAGTGAAAGATTGACTTTTCCTGCAGTGTGAGCCTAGACCATGAATCAAAATAAGACACAACAGAAGTCTTTCTTTTTTGTTAACTTTTCCTGTGCTACTGTAGGTTTGCAATGGTTTTAGAGCACAAAAAAAGTCCTGTTATGTCTGTATGTGTAAAGCTAACAAATACCACTCCATTCCAAAGAAGAAATACTTTTTCCTCTGTTTGTATGGTCTCCAGTTGCCATTATCTGCCACGAAATATGAATGTGTTACAATGGATTTCATTGCAGAAAGGCATGAAATATTCTCTGCAGCTGAAGCATTAGAATTAGGTTAGAAAAGACTTTATACCTCAGAAAAACCCTCCATATGCAGTTTGTGGACTGCAACTTGTGGCCTTCTCTAGTGGAGAACTGCTAAATATCTATATACAAATACAAATACTTACAAAAAAAAGATATACAAACGAAGGTTGTATTTCTTTGAATTTCTTTCTAATAGTGAGGGTTGTGAGTTCTTCTGGGAATGGTGAAAAGTTTGTGGGGAGAGGAAGAACATGGGGGAAAAACCCCTTCGTTTACAAAAACGAGATCTAGCTTAGTTATTAAGGAAAACTCGCTAAGTGCTAATTGCTAGGTTAGATATGTCTTGGGGGGGGGGGTACTTTTTTCAGGTCACAGTCAGAGTTATAGCATCTCTGACAAATTTTTGTGTCATCCTTAATCCAGTTAGAGTACTTAAACTCCGTAGTTTTCCAAGGTCCTTTGCACAAATATGTATACATACTGTGTTGTGTGAACCACATATTACCATTTATTGACCATTTATTACCAACAATTGACCATTGTTGTGTGAACCACATATTACCATTTATTGACCATTTATTACCAACAATTGACCATTGTTGTGTGAACCACATATTACCATTTATTGTCTGGTTCTTCTGGGATGTAGATATTTTGGTCATGGAAGAAGCAGTCTTTGAAAATCACAGAGGTAATCTCATGAAGAAGATTAATTGCATAAAGAACTGAACTAAATGTCCTGTGGGCTCTAATACAGAATGGGGTATCAACATGATATATTTGTGAAACCCTATGTTGTTAAGCAGATGATCTCCTGTATTTTGCTCAAGATGTCACTTTTTCGGGGCATCTGGCTTTTTTCCTATCTATGAATTACAATATACAGACAAAGGGATTATGACTTTGTGCATCAGGTTGTAGTTCTGTAGAAAAGAATCATGGATAGAGAGGGACACTTCTTGCTCCTGTTATATCTATCTAAAGCAGCTAATAAATACATTTCAACTCTTTAACTCTTGCAGTTTTACCAACTTGTTTAGCTGTCAGTCTGTTCCTCCAAGTAACAAGTGATAGGATGAGAGGAAATGGCCTCAAATTGCACCAGGGACCATTTAGATTGGATGTTAGAAAAATTTCTTCACCGAAATACTTGTCAAGCACTGGAACAGGCTGCCCAAGGTAGTGGTGGATTTGAAAGATGTGACACTTGGGGACACGGTTTAGGTGGTGGGCTTGGCAGAAGTGGGTTAATGTCTGGGCTTGATGATCTTAGAGGTCTTGTCCAACCTTAATGATTTTATGATTCTATGACTTAATACATCTGCTAGACATTAAGAGAGAACATTGACATTGTGGGAGGTGGAATGTTGTGGGTATTGGAACACACAGCGAAGTATGGATAATGGGTAGCTTGTAGCACAGTGCCTGTCTCTTGAGCCTATGGTGTATCTGACCACCAGTGATGCTAATGTCCATGTGTTCCAATACCCACAACATGGGACTGATGCTCTAAGTAAAGAGGAGTGTAATGTTTCCAGGGACAACTTCGGTCCGATTGCTTTTGTGCTGTACAGAGCCTCTTGGACAGTAAGTATCTCAGTTATTTTATCAGAAACCAGTTTTGCCCATGTTTGGGGCCAGCTGAGGAGTGGAGCTGTGAGTGGAAATGAGCTGGAAATGTGCTCCACAGGCATTGGAGTTGCTGTGCCATAATCTAGTCCTCACATCTGTTTGTTAGAGATTTTCAGAGGTAAACAAAGGCAACAGGTGTGGGTTTAGTTTTTAATAAATTCAAGTTTTCCATACTAGGATTACATCTTCTCTGCTTTGTGGTAATTTGTGCTTTAAGTCTACTGTATAGAAAGTATTAACTGTTAAATGCAGCACTTACATAAGGGAATGCTTATGACAGCCTAGGCTAAATGTAAACATCAAACTTCAAGGCTCTAAATCTAGTCCTGCAGCACACAATATCTGTGAGTATGCCAGTTTGAATATACATGTCCATTGTTGGAGATAGGCTGAGGACTGAAACGGACTTCAGAGAATGGAAAGCTGAGGTCTGTGCCTGACCTCGTGAGCATCCCTCTCCGGAGAGAGACATCCCCCTGTGTGGGGAGGCTACCCGGGGTGTAGCTGCCCTCACCAATCCCCAGTTGTCCCTGTTCTGGACCTCCCGCCTCTCTCCCTGTCAATCCTGTTGCCCTAACCAATCACCAATACAGGTGTCCTATTCCAGAATCTTCCCTTTCCTGCCCTATATAAACCCACCATCTTGTAATAAAGTTAGATCGGCACGGAGCCTTAAGCTGCACACTGCATCTGTGTCTCGTTCCTGTGCGGCTTAGCGTGGGTACTGCAACTTGGGGTTCACGGACCCGCCGGTCTGGAGTTATCCCTTGCCCATAACTGTGGCAGTCCATCACTACTTGAAATTTATTGGCTTCTTAGTTTCACACTATCTTGCATTTCTTTATAAGTAAATGTATTGACATTTGTAGACAAGTAGAAAAGTATTAGAAAATTGGATTAATGCAATCAATTCTTTTTTTCAAGATATTAAGACTTGTCATCACTGTCCTAGAGACTTTCCCAGACTGCATGAACTTCCATGTTGTCCTGCATAACACCCATCTTTTTGATACATGAGGTTTATACTTGTCCTACAGCTGATGAAGACACTATGCCAATACTTTTGTACTTACCCGGAAGTACAATTCTAGAAGACTGTTCTGTGCTATCTCTCTTAAAACAATACAACAGCTGGCAAAGCACACATTTCTGGCTCCTAGCCTTAATTTCTAGATGATTTTTTAAAATTACTTGCTACCTGTGGAAGCCACGGGGAAGTGGTAGACAAGGTAGCAGCACCATGTAACAGATAAGCAGGTGGAGTTTCCTGGACCATAAACTTGAGAACTGTGCATTTATGCGAAAAAGTTTTTAATTAAATCTGTGTTTAAAAAATATGTCTTACTCAGTTGCTAAAGTGATGGTAAATTCCTCTTATTTTTAGGTAAAGTTTGAAGCTATTAAAATACCCAAGTGGTCTTCTCTCTCTGAGATGCATCCAGTAGATTATTACTCGTCGTACACCAAGAACTGCACAGGAGAGTTTACAGAGGAAGAAGTGAGAAATATTAGAGCATTTTATTATGCTATGTGTGCAGAGACAGATGCCATGCTGGGTAGGTAATATTTCATTATACAGTGGGTTTTCTAGATTGTTTTTTTTTAATGAAAATGGTGATAGGGCTGATCTTTGGGGAAAAAATAGAAAACAAAACGGCGCAGTTCAGACCTGAGAGTAAATCATATGGATGTTGCTTAATCAGTCTACATGAGAAATAATGGGATAGCTTTTTAGGTTCTTGCAAGGTGAACTCAGTGCACTCTGAAAAGTAATCACAATCACAAGTCAGAGGCTCTGTTGAAAACCAGCAGCAAAACATTGCATAAGCCATGTATAAGAGGAACTAAATGCTCTTTAAGTGCTAACTGAAATAATGGAAGCATTTTTGTGAAGGAAACAGACTGACAAAGCAGAGCTGGAAGGAAAGGTAATTGTACTGTATAAGTAGTTCTCCTTATAGATTGATTTCAAATGCTTAGACTGGATAACAGCTGTTACATGTAGATTAAACAATAAGGTTACCTTTGGAGTTCCCTTAGCAGCATATTATTGACAGTTAAGAAATAATTAATTGGACTTTCAGAATTCTTCTTAGTTTGCAGTAAGGTCTACATACATTAAAATGACAATGCGAATTGGTCTTAATTTATTTTATTTCTTAATTTGAAAATAGACCAGGAATGAAGAATTTGCTTGCATACTAGTATGAAATTCATGAATAAACAAGCTAATATTTTAGACAGGAAGCCTGAGAATTTTAGGGAATGAAGGGATTGCAAGCTGGGGTGTTAATTTTGTAAAGTATTTTGACCAGTTTGTTTAAGCAAGACTCATTCTAGTGTTTCAATATTTAAGATGCATAAGTCCTTTGCTTATTTACCAACTTCATTGATCTTGGCCCTGTCTTTGTTGCACAAATGTACATGCAAAAGGAGAGGAGTATATGTCATGTCTTCATTGCACAAATATATGTGCTAAAAGAGAGGAGTTTCCAGCCCTCTGACTAGGATTCCTAGAGGTTTGCATGCTGCTTTGCAGGTACAGAAGTTGGAAGAAGTATTTTGAATGTATCCTTTTCATTACCTTTTTGTTGTTGCAGGTGAGATTATTTCAGCTCTGGGAGTTACAGGGCTTCTTAGAAAAACCGTCATTATATTCACTGCAGACCATGGAGAACTTGCTATGGAACACCGTCAGTTCTATAAAATGAGCATGTATGAAGGAAGTTCCCATGTTCCTCTTTTAGTTATGGGGCCAGGTGTAAAAGAACAGCAGGAAATACCAAATGTAGTATCTCTTGTGGATATATATCCTACTATGCTTGGTGAGTTAAGTAATTTCAAATTAAATTTTTTTCCCCAGTTACCATTATTATGCATTTGTATTATAGTCAGAATTATGTCTCTATTTTCTGAGGCAATATAGTAGCATAACAGGAGATAATTTATCCATAGAGCATACATATGGATTAAATAGAAAAAATAAAAAATAGATGAAAAAATTAAATAAAGGAGCTGATGATGTTCCTTATTACTGTTACTGTCCTCAGTGTAATTACACTGACTGATTATATGTAGGATTATTTTTTACTAAAAAAAAGGTAATAAAAACCAATCAGATAAATTTTAGATATGAATAATCCTTACTAGCCTTCATACCTAACAGTTTACTATAGAAATTATAGTGTAAATCCAGGGATGAGACTAAATCTGAAAGGATGGCAGGTTCATTAGCTTATCAAAGGAATGTCTTTTATGAAGGGCGTGTGGAAGAACAATAGGCTTTGTGTAAGAAATATACAATTAATCTGGGTAAGGAAATAAGATATAATAATGGATATCGATTCTTACCTTATTAGATATGAAAGTACTTATTATGACACAGCGACTTAAATAAAAAGAACTGGCATTAAATTACTTGGATGGAAATCACTTTTAAGAATGAAGTTTTAAACAGTTGTCTGTGATAAATCATGCAAGAGATGACTCTCATTGAAACTAAACATCAGCTGAAGTTGCCATTTGAGACTTTATCTGTGATCTTTTAGGCTGCGATTCAGAAAAGTGTTCTTTTCAAGCCAGTTTGCAAAGCTTTCTAAGATGTGTCAATTGGTTGAGAGGATGTGGAGCAGTAGATAAAACGGTACTTCTAGCAGTGAAAGTCAGGAAAAAAATTCCTCTTTTGTGTTAAGCTGATGTTCTCAGAAATGAACAAAATTTATTTATCTGTTTATTTATCTGAACCAGTTATCCAGTTAAAAATAGGATATAAAATCTGAGTGGCTTTCTCTTTCAAATTCGATATCAAGTCTTTCTATATAAATATATAAATATAGGTATTGGATATGGATCTTATATAAGTTCTGGTATCATATGTGAACAGTTAAAAATATCTTTTTTTGCTTCTTTGTCCCTTTTCCCCAAATGAAATAATTGGCCAGGTGGTTTAATATCCTTCGATCTTTTCCTCCTATTTCCCCCTCTGCCCCCCCAAGAACTTTTTGTGTATTAGCCTTTCCTTCTCTTCTGGCAGTTCCCCTTTTCTGTAAACTGAATGTCAAAAAGGCATATATGTCGAGGTGAATGTGAAAACATGAAGAACCACCTCTGTGGTCTATTATGTCCTCAGTTTGTATGGTACTACTGACTAATGAGGAAACAGATTTCAAGTCTATTTTTGTGATACATATAATCACTTTGCTTTGTGTTATCTAAGGGAAATAATCTCTTCTAAGACACCACTCAAATGCTTTGCTCAAGACTTCCTCCTTTACTAACTCTGTGAATAGGCACAGATGTTCTGAGTCAAGCAGAATCTGTGTGATATGAATAATTGAGCTGGAAGTGCAACAGCTCTTGCATTTTTTAACAGGATGTAACGTAACCTTTCCTCCAGGGAACACTGGGTTTGTTGGTCTGTATGAAAGTACCTTTGGCTTTCTATTGGAAAAGCTGGAGCTGCTGAAGGTACCAGGAGCATTCTTTGCACATGCTGTTACTTCAACTAATATCATTACTGGTTTAGGATAACAGAAGAGCCTATATCCCTTTTTCATTTTTTGAAATGTCATATGTATTTGTTCAAGGTTTTTGCCCATGCATTGGGAACTGTTGGGTTTACACATGACAGGTCTTTCTAGTGCTTGGTCAGATGCTGGTTGGACAGAAAATAAAAAGGAAGATGTGTGCTGATAAAGGAAGAAGTCACCCATGGGCAATTTATATACACAAAATTATCACCACTTGGCATGGAACGGAAGATTAAATGCTACCACAGTGCTTTATGAAATGGAGGGTGTTGAATTTTTAATGTCTATAGAAGATATTCAGTGTGGTGATTAAAAAATTACTGTCATACCTGTTTTTTAGGACATGCTGAAGTTTAGGGGACATGGTTGGAATTCTCAGCTATGTTTTTCAGAATGTCTCTGACAAACCTTTGCAGCCTTTTAATACTGACCTGATCTTTGGGACCTAGAGACATTTGTGATGTAAGTTGATACTGAGGAGTTTATCGATATTACAGCATCTTCTGAGGGCCATCTAGTGGGTTATGGAGTCACCAGTGTTTTCCATATATGCACTGTCTTGATACTACCTCTGATACCATCTTTATCTCCAGTCCTTCCAGAGAAGCAAGTGCCCCTGCTCCTCAATTTCCTCACCAGTTACAGATGATAACCATAATTACCACCTTTGTAAAGCATTTCAGTATTCATTGCTGAAGAATGCTATATAGGAGCTTAGTACTGCTATTGTTAAAGGAATGAATGTTACACCATGTTGAATGTGGAGCTTTTGGGGTCTTTTCATACTATGGCATTTTTCTTCTCCTGCCTGGTGCAGTCAAAGCAGAAGAGAAATGTTTACAACCATGATTAAAAAATAAAAAAGCACCACTCATCAAAGGAGGTTATTGTGACTTCTTTTCACAAACTTCTGTTAGACATAGGTGGTAGTGCATTTGATCAAGATGATCAAGGGCAGCTTGCCTTGGGAAGTTCCTTAAGGTTTCTTCATTGTCTATTTTGTGGTTTCTTTGTTCTACAAGAATAATAATTAGGAATGTACATTTTATTATCAAAATAAAATATTCAGATACCTGTAGCATTGTGTTAGGCTTTTTTTAATCATGGAAACTGCAATAGCATTTTGATTTTGTATATCTTTCCTTAGATATTGCAAGAATTCCTGTCCCACAGAACCTCAGTGGATATTCTCTTATGCCGCTGCTATGTCAGAAGACTGACAGTGAAGTGTCACCGAGAAGACCTCGGCCTGCTTGGGTGCTGAGTGAATTCCATGGGTGCAATGTGAATTCTTCTGTGTATATGCTGCGAACTGGTAAATGGAAATACATCGCGTACTCGGATGGCTTTTCAGTCCTGCCACAACTATTTGGTATGTTACAGCTTCTATGTCCTGACTAACTCATTAATTTAATTAAATACAATCTTAACTGACTTTTTGTTTGTTTCAGATCTTACTGCCGATCCAGATGAGCTAACAAATGTTGCCATAAAATTCCCGGTAATTGTACATTCCTTGGACAAAATACTCCGCTCTATAGTGAACTATCCAAAGGTTTCTTCTTCTGTTCAAGAGTATAACAAACGACAGTTTATCAGTTGGAAACAAAGTTTGGGTCAGAATTATTCAAGTGTTATTGCAAACCTTAGGTGGCATCAAGACTGGTTAAAGGAACAACAAAAATACGAGGATGCAATTGACAAATGGCTTGGGAAGTAGCCAGAAACAACCTGGATTTAATATGACTGAGGGTATGAAAACATTATGCATTTGTAATATTATGCTGTATTTCAAGTATTAGAATTATTGTCTTATATAAGCTATTGAAAGCAAAGATTCCCAAACAGTTACTGCTTTGTGTTAGGGAGCCAAGAGCATTTTATATAATGCCAGCCCAACAAAACTAGTGTTTTACATGTTACTGTTCTGTAACACTTAAATGTACACAGGAAAGATAATATGTAAATACTAATTGTGTCTATGGAATCACACAGCCTGGTAGGAAAGAGGGTTAGACCACAGAGACTGAGGTGTGAAAGAGAGTGGTCCTTTATTGAGGGGCAGCTCCGGCTTATATAGAGTTCAGGGGAGAAGGTGCCAGAAGGAAGGCGGTGCATGGGAGGAGCATGCACACAAGGGACATATAAAGACAAAAAGGGGATGGTTCAACCTTGGGTAGGAGTGGTTAACCATAAAAGGGATGTCCAAATAAGGGAATGCTGCAGTGCAGCAGCAGGCGACCAATTATGAATAAGGGAAAAACAAGCGGTACAGAACCATGTGGGTTTTATACAGTAGGTAAAATACAACTCTTAAGAAACACAAGCTTAAATACAGTGGCAAGTCAACTGAAACACTCACTGGAAGGTGGTGTAAGTGCATTCTTCAGGCACTTCACAGACTTCTTCCTCTTCCTTTCTTTCTCTCCACATCTCATAGGCTCTTTCTTCATGGCCCCTGACAATGGAATGTTTAGCCAATTACAAAAATACAGAATATTAAGCATTAAAAAAAAAAAAAAATCCTCTGATCAAACCTGTGAGCAGAGTAGTTCTCTGAAAAGTGATAGTGTGATTTGCACAGCATATGATGAAAACTGCTTGACTAAATCTCTGTTATGCAGTTAGATTTTGCAAATGAATGCTTGTTAGGATCCAGTTATTGAAAGATGCCTCTGCCTCAATTAAGGTGCAAACAAAACTATGTACCAAAGTCATAGTGTGATTTTGTTTAGCAGTAAATGTGAGGGAGAGAGAGAGATAGGAATAGGAAGAAGAGAGAGAGAAAAAGAGAGAGACAGATTAAGTAGAAAGTTCAAGATATCACCACCACATGGATTCTGAAGAGGTCCCACTGGTCCTTCTGGTCTTCTCGGTGATGAGGGTTCCAATGTTGTGCTTCTTGGGTACCACTTTTGTACAGTCCAAGTCCTGAATATTCACAGGGAGTCTTGGATGCTCCCACAACTTGGGATGGAATGGGTGTAAGCAGTTGTTTTCTCTCTCACAGCTTGCACACTGGAATTTCGTCCAGTGTGCTAATTTCAAACCTTTCTCACAGTTTTCCACAGTGGGAATGTTTGTTCGAGTAGGTTACCCAGATCTGCCTTAGCAGGCCTGGTTCCTATTGTTGCCATCTGCTCTTATCACGAGTTCCTGTAGTGGTGGTTTATCTTATGGAAATTTAGTTCTTTGACAGTGTTTTGAAACAATTCATTGCATTCTTTAAGTCCTGTCAATGCTTTAATGTGCATCAATGAGTGGAGAACTGAAACTTAAAATACACACAGAGGAGGCAGAATTGAAGCTTACAGGAAGAATTAACATAAAAATACTATTTCACATTTTTCCAGGGATGTGATGAAAAGCCAAAATAGTTTTGGAAGAAGGTAGGATTTAAATAGTAACTCTTCTGCCTAAGGAGAAATGTAATTTTAGCAGCACTTAGGTTTGCTTATTCTTGATCACAGTTTTTGCTGCTATAGTACCAATTCAGAATGACATTATACTTAAGATATAAATGCTTTTTAAAATCTGTAATTACATAGCTAGCAGTAGCAGTAAGACAGTAAGGATAAACATAAAAAAGGACACATATTTTTTGATGGCTAAGCACTTCACATGCATTTCATAAACAACTTACCGCACTGGAATTAGGTATATACTGATGAGGGTTTTAACTATTTTCTGTCTTTGTGTCCACAGAACATTACTGGTAACCTTATACAACTTGCTGCTATGACACAATTTTATTTTTTTATTTTATATTGTAGGCAAGGAGCAAATTAATAGTTAAAAAAGCCTTCAAACTCTGTAGCACATGCTATGATACATCTGTTTAAAGTGAGTTCAGATAGGAATGAAATTACTTAAAATAAATGGGCTGCATAATTAGAGAAAGTATTTTTATCCATATGAATGTTTGTTCAAGAGGGAAAAGAATAAAGAAATTAATCACTTTCCAGAGATCTGAACAAAATGCAGTACAATGTACAGAATACAGTAAAATAAAATTATGGTGAACTGGATGTATATTGTGTGTTCCTTTTTTAATGACTGAATGTTTAAAAAATTATTAGGGAAAATTGCATTTTGTTGTTTCTGTGGACAGTACTTTCTTTGAAGACATGAGCTTTTAAGATGCACTAATGTTAGGTTTAGAGAAGTGTTTTGTGATACTCTCTGAAATGGAAGAAAAATTGGAAAAAAACCTTCTTGCAACTACATCTTGTGTCACAAATTGTCTAAAAAAGTCCAGTACATGGGGGCAGGCTTCCAGACAATGCAGGAAACACTGGATCTACCATGTCAGGAAGTAGGGATGCTTTTTTGCAAGGTGGTGTGTGAGCCAACAAGTAGCTAATTGTGATCAGGCACTCAGTATGCCTTCATTAGTACTTCTTGTATATGGTCAGCAAAGCCTTTGACACTGTCTCCCACAGCACACTCCTGGAAAAGCTGGCAGCCCATGGCTTGGACAGGGGCGCTCTGTGCTGGGTTAGGAACTGGCTGGAGGGCTGGGCCCAGAGAGTGCTGGGGAACGGGGCTGCATCCAGCTGGGAGCCGGTCACTAGTGGTGTCCCCCAGGGGTCAGTGTTGGGCCCAATTCTGTTTAATATCTTTATTGATGATTTAGATGAGGGGATTGAGTCCAGCATTAGTAAATTTGCAGATGACACCAAGTTGAGAGGGAGTGTTGATCTGCTGGAAAACAGGAGGGCTCTGCAGAGGGACCTGGATAGGCTGGAGAGTTGGGCTGATTCCAATGGGATGAGGTTCAACAAGGCCAAGTGCTGGGTCCTGCACTTTGGCCACAACAACCCCCTGCAGCACTACAGGCTGGGCACAGAGTGGCTGGAGAGCAGCCAGGCAGGAAGGGACCTGGGAGTNCTATTCTATTCTATTCTATTCTATTCTATTCTATTCTATTCTATTCTATTCTATTCTATTCTATTCTATTCTATTCTATTCTATTCTATTCTATTCTATTCTATTCTATTCTATTCTATTCTATTCTATTCTATTCTATTCTATTCTATTCTATTCTATTCTATTCTATTCTATTCTATTCTATTCTATTCTATTCTATTCTATTCTATTCTATTCTATTCTATTCTATTCTATTCTATTCTATTCTATTCTATTCTATTCTATTCTATTCTATTCTATTCTATTCTATTCTATTCTATTCTATTCTATTCTGTTCTGTTCTGTTCTATTCTATTCTATTCTATTCTATTCTATTCTATTCTATTTTTTGCAACCTGTCTGATTCTATTCTATTCTATTCTATTCTATTCTATTCTATTCTATTCTATTCTATTCTATTCTATTCTATTCTATTCTATTCTATTCTATTCTGCTCTGCTCTGCTCTGCTCTGCTCTGCTCTGCTCCGTTCCGTTCCTATTCTATTCTATGGTCTTCTTAAAACACTTGTTTAAAAAGAAAATGTTGACTTGTTGAAAAAAACACAAACCTTGGACTTCTGATAGTTATTTATTATTTATGTGTGAACCTGTATTCCGAAGAGCAAGAGAGAGAAAAGAAAAGCCCCTTACCACCTTCCTGTCTCTGTTTGCAATAAAGGATAGTGTTGGTTTAGAATTGAGCTAATTTGAGTGTTAAGCAGATCAATTTAACGATATTGTTGTATTCAGTTACTCTGTTAGTTATGCTTATGCATCTGCATTATTGTAACATTAATCAAATGATGTATGCAGCATGCAAGGCTGGCCAGCTAACGAGGGAAAAAAATCTGTTTTTCAAACATGCTGAGTGAGTTAAGCAGTGTTAGCACTGAAGAGAGACTGTGGAGTGAAAGGGAGAAGGCGGCAAGCTGGAATGCCAACAGGTTCAAACTTATTGATTAGATATATTCAGGTCAACACAGCCTCCTGAGATGTACCTGAGGCTGCCAAGCGCATTGGCCTGGTCACCTTCTGCTGAGAAAGGTGCCATTTTTCTGATGGACAAAAATGTATTTTTGTAAATACACAGTCCTCGTGATCACTAAAGAGATAAGAGAACTGAATTTGCCAACAAATCACATGAAAATGATACTCTACTGCTTTTGTCAGGATAATTAGCCTAGTTGTTAAAAAAAAAAAAAAAAAAAAAAGGGGAAATCCAGACTTTGAACGCACTTGGGCAATGACCTGTCTGATCTACTTTAATGTGGAAATAGACTCTAGACAAAATTACTGTAAGTTCAAAACTGGCTCAAATCAAGCTCAGTTGTAGATTTCAAAAATCAAAAAGTGGGAAGAATTTTATGTAGTTCTGTTTTTTACTCCTTTAGTAAGTCTTTTACTTTTTTAGTACTTTGAATGCAGGAGTAGGCATCTTTTTCTTATTAAACGAGAGAAAATGCACCTGGGGGGAGCTATCAACACTTATGAAAATAGGCTAAAATTCAAAATAGTGTTGATTAGCTGGATAAAATGATCTGAAATCAACCAGGTCAAATTCATCATGTCTGAGTTAAAGATCAAGATAAAATGGAAATGGGAAATTACTAACATTGTGAACAACATGTCTAGGTTGCAGTTTTGTAGCAAAAAAAGCTTCCCATGCCTGGACATTTTAGAGAAACAGAAGCCTAATATGTTCAACATATTATGTTCAACAGTGATGTTCCTGGACTGGGAGTTGTGTGGCTGCTGCCCTCATGGCATGCAGGAGCAGGGCGAGCTCCAGGGCCTGGGCCGGATGGCAGAAGCTGCAGCAGTGCCAGAGGTGTTATCAAAAGATCTTATCAAAAGATTAATTTCAGATGGATGAGGCATTTTGTACTGGAAAAAAAATTACTTTTGACTTTGTACAATTAAATACTACTCACAGCTTTGGACTATTTGCTGTTGTCAAATCATTTTTCAAAATACAATGCTTATGCAATACGTAATTTGTCATTTTATCCTGGAAAAGTCTTCACCCACCATTTTTCCAGCAAGCTTTGATATTTATCAAATTAGAGCTGTGGGATGGAGCACAGTGTTTCCCATTCTCATTTTTTCTAATATGCAGCTGATGCGGACTGAGACAGCGATAGTTTGGTAAAGGCATCCACTGTGAGCTGTAGGTGTCTTGCAAAGGAGTTCAGAGGATGGAAAAAGTGACCAGGCAAGGTCAAGTGACCAAGCAGCCTGGACACAGGAGTGATTTGTGGCACAGGTTAGCAATGCTGCTTCTTCCTGAGTATGTGCCCCTATTGTAACTTCTTCTTCAGAGAGAAAACTCTTGTAGTGGTGTACGTAAGAGAACTGGAAGTCCTCAGGAGTGGAGTCTTTCAAGGCTCCCTGTTAGGTCTGCAGTCTTGGGGTTGTCATGAGAAAGGT
The DNA here is from genome assembly GCA_013397135.1 of Pachyramphus minor. Classification (NCBI taxonomy): domain Eukaryota; kingdom Metazoa; phylum Chordata; class Aves; order Passeriformes; family Tyrannidae; genus Pachyramphus; species Pachyramphus minor. The sequence continues at coordinate 125,599 of VYXB01006069.1, forward strand.
GAGGGGGGGTTGCCTGACCCTTAGAGAGGAGAGATTTTCTTGACTCTTAGCATTTTATTTCTCTATCAGTGCCTCAGGGAAGCTGAAATCCTTATGTCCAACTGGTCTGTCAGAGTCCTGTAAGGGAGAGTCTTCACTGAACAGATGCACTGTATTGGAGGGTGATTCGACTGCCCTTTTCGGGGGGCTAAGCCAACAGTGTGGAGACCCCTCAGCGGGTCTTCCCAATGCTGTATCTGCTGCTAGCAACTGCTAGCACCTTATAAAGGACTCACTCTAACAGTTTATGGAATAACACTTTTTAATAATACAAATTGTAACAGGTTAATAAGGTTGGTAAGTTGTTGGTGATAGTGTCTAACTGTAAAAACATCACTGGATTTCAAAACATATTGGGTTTCTATGGCAAGGTGTTGGTAGCAGGAGGAGCTACAGGGGTGGCTTCTGTTAGAAGCTGGTAGAAGCTTCCCCTGTGTCTGGTGGAGATGCCAGCTTGCTCCAGAATGGGCTTCCTGCCGCTGGCCAAGGCTGAGCTGATTAAGAATTATAGTAATGCCTCTACCATAACATATTTTAGAACAGAAAGTAAGTTATTGTGCAGATTAAAATTGCAGCAAGGGAAGAGCAGAGTGAGAACATGTGATCAATGTAGACACCAAAGTTGGGAGAAAATCCCCAAATTCCCAAATATCCATGGAGAGCTTCTACAGAAATGGTGAGAAGAAAAGCAAGCTGTTGCAGGCCTTTAGCTCCCCTCGGGCAGCCTGTCTCTGCATCAGCAGCGCTGGGGGAGAGCTGCATTTCTTCCCAAGGAAAGGGACTGGCATCATCTCTCAGGATCCCAGCTCAGAATTTTGCAGACCACATCCAAAACTGCCAAGTGTCTAGCAGTTGCT
>VYXB01006070.1:18486-28899 GCA_013397135.1 Pachyramphus minor
GAACCTGCGTCCTCAGATAACAGAAAGGACACTTTACCAGTGCTACAGCAACTGTTTTGAAGGAAGAACCTTTCTTTCTCTTTGGACTAATACAGAAGGGAAAGAAATGCTTTTGTAAATACTTCACCAAAAGAAGATACCTTTCTCTTAGACTGGAATAAGCTAGGAGAAATGCTTTTGTTATAGTACTGTTGTAGTATATATTATTCATAAGATAAGTAAGTTTAATTAGTATTGGTGTAGTGCTTGTGAATTTCTTAGTTTTTATCTTTCTAGTAATAAATCTTAGTATTATATCCCTTAAATCAAGTCTCTGTTTTGTCTGGATAAAACCTCTCTCGACTGATAGTAATTGCGTGAGGGGGGGGAGTTTGAGCAAAAAGGTTTTGATCCCCTGGTTAACCCACGACAGACGGTCTCTCTGTTCCCTTATGTACTATGTGGATTATGACAACTATTTTTTTATTCTGCAGGGATTACCAGAAAACCATTAAGCATACTATTATTTCTTAAGGTTGAAATATTTATTATCCTAGCCTACTGGTCAGGTTAGAAAAAAGAAAATCTGAGCATGAATGAACTGATCCCTCTTTCAGGAAGCAGGAAAAATAAAAGCATGAATACAAAGCAACCCATGAATTTCACTTTACGTGCATATACTCAGTTTGGTAGAAGGGTAAGAGACAAGGTTTTTAAGACTCACATGCTACATTCATCATTTCCAAGACTGATTCTTCACCACTTGGTCCTGTGAACAGTAGTATGTCATAATATGAATTGGATTCATACTAAAATCAGTTGCACCACCCAGGTGATCTGCCTCAGTTTATGAGACCGTGTGTATTTTGGATGCTGAAGGCTGCTAGAAAGTGTCCCAGTTTCACACTTATACTGAAGAGCCATACACCTGAGGGGCATCCGAAGGGCATTTTTCACTCTTGCCCCTTAGTCCTGCTTTCCTCTTCTGGGGGTTGGCCTGCTGTCTCTGCTGAAGTGGTTGGAAAGCTAGCTTGTTATTCAGACCTGGTACAATAGGGACTCTAGCATACCCTGCACCAAACCTGCATACCTGGTATTGCTGTAGTTCTTGCCAAAGAACTGCCTGACAGATGCAGAGTCAAGCACATGGATCTGCCTTTCTATATTAATGATGAAAGTCCCTGTTGAATTTCAGTCTGACCTGAAAGCTTGAGAGCAACCACGTGGCTGCCCTCCACAGCCGAGGTTGTTGCCTTTGGATTCAGTCGACTCTTCAGATTTGAGTAGTCTAATTAAATCTGCCCACTTCTCCACATAGATAATTATCAGCCTTTCTATTACTCATGTTACTGCACCACATCCCCTCTTGATGGCTTTATTCATTTCAGACAGGGACAGCAGGTGCCAGATGGCAAACTGATGCTGTGTGATACTCAGTATTTCTATCACTTGGTGCTTAGAGTTTCACCTTGCTCCTGTGCATTAGCCTGACAGGGATGATTGCTTTAGTTTGCTTTAATAAGCTCTGGGCATGGGAAGTGATAGCGTGTCATTGCTTTGGAGGAGCAGTTTAAAGGCAATGAACATTGTTAAGAAAAGGGACTGGCTGTAGCTTCTAAGAGATGCAAGAAAAAGAACAACTTTCGATTTTAACAAGTATATTAAGTGCTCTTAGGTTAGGTTGCAATTTAGTAAAGCAACCCTTACTCAAGGTTCAATTATAAATGCCATATTTTTCCTTAGAAGGAAGTTCAACAAAAATAGGTAGTGTTCACTGCTTATCCATAGTAGTAGCAGCTGTATAGAAAGCTGCAGTGGCCACTAGAAGGTGCATTTTGCATTTATTTTCAGCATGCTTTGCAACCAAAGAAAATGGGTGGAGATAAGACTGTTTTCCTTCTGAAACTGTAAATTACATGAAAAAAGGAAAAGAAAGAAATTGAAACATGAATAGACAAAGACTTTGTTTATTTATTGCCAGGAGAGACCCATTAGGATTCAGTGTTGTGTTTCCATGGCATCCCAGAGGCATAAAGAGAAAATACAGGCTAATGCATTCAGTTAGATGGAGATTTTAAAGTCTAATGCACCATCTAAATATATATCACATATGCCCACTATTTATTTATCTATTCTATATATTGCAGTGAGACGGAGAACTCACTAACTATTCTGGGGATCTAATCCATTTACATGTGTGTCTCCAGCAGATTTCAGTACTTTTTGGGGATATATGTAGGCAATTTTAGTTGGTTGCCTTTCAGATTCCTCTCCTCTCTCTCCATACCGTTCTTAACTTTGTTACTACTCTCATATCTGTAAGTATCTCTCTAGTATTTCTTATCAGGAAACCCAACCAAGTTCAAAGATCCAGCCCTTCAGGACTGAATTCTGCTTAATTTCTTCTTCCTAGTGGGCTAAAAATCCCTGCCTGTTTGTTGGATGTTTCAGGTTATGACTACAAATGTCAAGGCTTGTGCCATTTCTCCCTCCTTGGTTTAAACACAGCCTTTCGAAAACTGAATATGTCTTAGCAAGATTGTTCTTTCCTCCTTGCAACTCATAGTTTAGCTTCATTGCACAGCAATTATAAAAGTTCATTTCATGACAAAAATGATGTAAATGTTGTGGAGCTGACAGCACCTCCCCTTCATTCAGATTTCCACCTGATTATGTGAAGTACGAGAGGAGCTTCTTTGTAATGCTGCAAGAAGGCTGTGAGGGTACGCCAGAGTGACAGATTACCATAGAGAGAGCATTTTAGGCTGCCTTTCCTGTGTGAAGTCTTCTGGTTTCTGAAACTGCCTCCCAAAGGATGTGGAATAGGCCCATCTGCTGCTGGAGTCATCTAAAATGCTAGTAGACATGGTGCTGAAGGATGCCACATAAGGTACTCTCTGGACTTGTCTGTTGCACAGAAATGCTTTTGAATGGGGCTTTTCAGTTAAATAAATGCCTTGGTTCATATCAATTATCTGCAAGCACTTAGAGATTCTCTGGGTTTTGGTAAATGTTTTTCAATGGAAAGGAGTTTATTAATCCCACAAGTTTAGAAAAAAAACATCTCTTCGTGCCATTGTTCTGCCCCTTGTAAAATCTTGCAGCTCCTTGTAAAAATCTTCTACTCAGAAAGCAGTGGCATAGATAATCTGTAGATTGCATGAAAGGTCAAGGCACAGTCTGTGAGTAAGCGGCTGTCTAAATATTATCTGTCCATGCCAATAACTTCCTTTGTCTCTTGGTGTCACAGTGATATGACATACTGGGCTATCAGGTCTGAGACTGGGGAAAACTCAGACTCATTATAAATGTCCATTCAATACAGGGCTTTCTTCTGTCTCTGAGCCTGAAGGCTCTGGGTTCCCCAGCCCTGAAATGAACCATATCTCTGAGAGTGTTGAGATGCATAAGTGTCAGGTGAACTCATGAGAAAATGGGAAAGTTTTTGGTAAAATTCTGCTTACCTTTGTGGCAAGAGTATGCCAACCTAATTTTTTTGGCCAAGCAGCAGCTTTGAATGAAAAGTCATTGTGTTTGAAATATCTCAACAGCTGTTAATTCTTATTTTTAATGACATCCATCTTAAGAGCTGATTTGCAATGTTATGGTAAAGTTAGAGGGGAGGAGTTGGAGCTATTTTGTATACAGTTGCTTACCTTTTCTATTGAAAAGGGAAACTGAAGTTCCCTGGGAAAACTATAATTTGGAAAGAAGTGAAATAACCCCATGTGTTTTTCCAGGTGTTGTCTTTCTCATGAGATCAATACAGTTGAGACGGGCAATGGAACGGATAATGGAGAATGATCACACAAAGGAGAGTAAAAACAACAACAGCCAAAAAAACCAACACCACAAAAAAGAGGTGGATGTTAATGGAGAGTATCTGCATAGTCCAAAAGATTTCTGTTTAAATCCTTGGCTGAGATACATAGAGGTATATTTGTAAATGTTTTTTAGCATTCTTATCTTGTATCAGAGAAAAAAGGAATAAACTCAAAAGAAGCATAAGGGAAAGAAAATCAGAGAAGGGCAAGTGGTGAGGTAGGAGGAAACATGAAGGAAGACAAGCGTAAAGGAATTTTGTAAAAGTGGTTAAGAGGAGCTGAAAGAACTAAAAAACATCCATACTCTTAAACAGATCTTGCAATTATTCTTCACTATCTTTTCTGTTTACATATAATAGTTTCATAATAGAAACTCCTATGACCAGAGCTGATCTGACTTGAAAATATTTTATTTAATAACATTTATTATGCATAAATGATGACTTGTTATAAATAAACATAATTAAATAACTTATTTATGCGTATTATTTATTCTAAATGAAAAATATTTCTTCTGAGTTTCTTCAGAAGACTGTTTTGTCCTTCTAAGAGGTAGAACCTTAGGAGGAAACACTGCAACATAAAGCATAGCTTACACATGAAGAAAAAAAGTATTCCTTCTGTAGCAGACTGTAACAGAAAAGTATGATTGATAAGATTTAGAATCCAGTTCATAACCTAGTCTGACCTTATGATTTGAAAGGTGTAAACTGTCTTCTTCTTAAGCTAACGGGGTTTTTCTTTGCTCATCTCTTGCGCAATCTACTGCTGGATCAAGTTGCTCTCATAAACACCCAAGACAATACTGCTGCAATCAATTCCATCTGTGTAACTTGTGTTGCAAGGTTAAAGTTGCCCAATAAAAATAGCACAAAAAGTGATCTCGTACAGTGACTTCCACAGAGACTTGTAACTGCAACTGAGATCTGAGTTTAGTATTCTGTTTCGGGACAGAGTTGTCAAAGGCAGCTCAGGAGAAAAGGCAAGAGCATAAAACTAAACCTTGAGTTTTTGAGCAAAAGAAAACTTCAAAAACAAGTTTCAGAGGAGCAGCCAAATTGCAGCAGCATTTCCCTCTGAGCTCTCTGAAGTCTGATAAAGCTGCATACTGCACTACTGAAAGGTGAATACTCTCACAGGACCAACAGGAATGTTTCCTGTTTCCAAGTTTACTGCCAAAGCTCTGGAATTAGCATGTGCTTACTTGAGCTATTTAATACTGCTAACCGAGATTCTGTTGCTACTATTAGTATTACAGATAATGAAAATACTATCAGTTAGCTGTTGATTTAATATTTGGGAATGAAATAAGACCTGGGAAAATTTCTATGAAAGAGCAGAGGGAGTAATATCTGCGTTTGAAGAACAAACTTGAGTCAGGTATGAAACTGATGTTAAGCTCAACCTAAGTGGGCAGAGGGCTTGGACAGGAGATTGCTGGGATGGAGTGGGCTGCTGCTCATGGTCACAAATATTGCTTGCCTCCTGCTTCACTCTGGCAGTGAAAAACTGATTCTACAGGCATAAAGCCAGTGTCCCCATTTCTGCGGCTGCTGATCACCTCTACTCACCACTAGGCCCACCCATTGCTTTCTGAATACAGATTTCCTGGCTCACAGTGCCTCAGACAAGACAAATCCAATTTTGCTGACAATTGTGGGATGTGAATTTTGTGTTTGTGGGATTTACTTGGTGTAAACTGTGTGAGGTCTTGAACTAGGGCCGGCTGCAAGATTCCAACTTTTTTTACTCTAAAATTTTGGAGAAATTGAGAAGGTAAATTTAATGTTGATATGCCGAAGTGAAAAAGGTGGTAACCTTAGCTTCAAATGTATTGTCTAGATCTCACTTAAAATTAGCTAGACCTTTGCATTTAAGGCAATTATTTTAATTTATTCAAAGTGAAAGTAACAATTTAAGAACTCTGGAATAAAATAAAGATATGAATATATCACACATTTGTGATACAAAGATAGTATTTCTTATGTTATTTTTATGACTTTCTTGAAATGAATGGGCAACAGAGAAAAATATCAAAAGAGTTTATGCCTTTGTACTATATTAATTGCAGTGACTATAATAATATATAATAATTAATATACTATATTAATTTTCGCTATCTTTTGAAGATAAATGAATCATTGTTACCACCTGTCTATTAAAACAGCCTATGTAGATTGGTTATTGTTTCAAATTATATGTGTTATGCACTATTAGATATTTAAACACCCAACTACTAAGGTAACAGAAATTTTTTGTTTTTAAATTTTAATTTTTTCTCCAAAGATTATTTTGTGTCTTCTTGCTGCAAAACACAGCTTTACAACTTACTCCCCAAATCAGATGTTTAAAACGGATGGATCAAGGACAAATATGCAATATATTTAGATTAAAGAGGACTTGAAATTATCCAGGAATCTTATTTTGTGTCCTAGCTTTTGCATTTCTGTTGTGTTCATATGCAAGACCAGAAGGAGATGTGAATGGGTGCAGATCCTCTGACTTTTTGCAATTGTACTTGTTTGGGCTGCAAAAGTGTAATGTGTCTTCACAGTAGGTAGCATTGGAGCTGTGTTTTGGGTTTGTGCTGGAGGTAGTGTTGATAACTCAGGGATGTTTTCACTACTGCTGAGCAATGCTTACTCAGCATCAAAGCCTTTTCTGCTTCTCACTCCAACAGTGAGTAGGCTGGGGGTGTACAAGTAAGTTATTGGAAGGGCACACAGTTGGAACATATGATCCCCAGCTGACCAAAGAGATATTACATACCATGTGATGCCATGCTCAGCAGATAATAGGTGGTGAACAATTGTTCTCTCTGGCATCATTTGTTGTTCCTGGTTTTGGTCTTTCCCCCCTCCCTTCCCCCTTCCCTTCTTTTTTTTTAATTATAAATCTGTCTTTATTTCAACCCATGAACATTTGAACTTATATCCTTCTGTATCTTCTCCCATCTCACTGAGGAGGAGAGTGGCTATATCCCCAGCTGCCTAATGGGGTTAAACCACAACAGCAACTTATGTATGGCACCTCATTGCTCAGACTCCTGCAGAGTGAACAGTTTCCCTATGGGGCACTATGGTAATCTCTCAGCGCAAGCAATAAAGATTAGATTTCAGGTTATACTGTCATTTATATCTTATCATGCATCATATCATGCTATGTTACACTCCTAAGTTAGAGCACTGAGGACAGTGGGACCAAATCCTGTGCAATGTGTGGACCTGAATGGTCAAACATAGATTTAGCTCCCAAAAAGATATAAGCCAGCCATTTGGCCTGAAAACATGGCAATAACATGTTCTATCAGAAAAACCTAGTGCTACAGACCCAGCCATAATGTTTATCAGTGTTATTCATTTATGGTGGAGAAAAAAATGTTTTGTTGTATATTCTAGCAGTAATTTTTTCTTATGCTGATAAACACTAAAAACCAGTTTTGATTAATTTCAGTATGTATGTACAGGCAACCCAGCTGTAGTCTAAATATACAAATAAGAAAATATTTCTGTACTCATTTGACTTTGACCATTCTTATTGATATATTTCTTTATTTATTCATTATAATTACAAGCCATTTTGAACTCTATTCTTACCTCTGTCTTATAGCATAGACATTTAAATTACCATATTGCTTAGTATCTGTCAACCTGGACTGTTCAGTATATTTACCCTGCTTTATGAGGGAAGAAAATACTGCCCTCTTCATTTCACTAATGGAGAAAACATGTTTTTGGAAATTGCTGAAATCTTGCAAAACGTAGGTTTTACATATGAGATTCTGAGTCAAGACAAGGTGAAACACGAGAGTTTAATACATGGGGTTATGTCAGTCATGCAAGTCAAGGTTCAAAGAGTATTTTGGGAAAGATGAGATGAGAGAATGGTGAATCTCAAACAAAATAACCTCTTAATTTTCATACACTAAAAAGAAGGGGAAAAGTGATAGTTCTGGTTGTCCTTCTAGAGTGCCACTAATTGGTATTTGCTGCCCAAGTAAGTTAAGTTTCATCTGATGTTAAGTGGTGTAGCTTCATTGATGGCATTGGAGTTAGACTGGTTCATATCTGTAGGAAGTCCAGTGATCTTTGTATCAATCAGTGCAATATTAATTTTGACCTAACAGACATTTGGTTCCTCTCCAAAGAAGCTTTAGTTCAGAGACCAGAAGAAAGGAAAGGAAGAGAATTAGGCAAGTCGAAACTTCAATGGGTCAAAGGATCCATTATTTTTGTGCATAATGGCATTTGCAAACTGTGGAATATTTCACTGATTCAATACTTGTTTATGTACATCACCTTGTTTTTTTTAATTGCACATTTATGCATTACATTAACATTTCATGTGCTGCACACTGCATCTCATGGTGACACTAAAAATTAAATTGTACGACAGTAAGCTCTGGATCAGACAACAAAGCAAAGTGTTACAGGAGCATTCCTAAAATGCTCCATCATGGTAAATGTGTTCATAAAATATTTCTTGCTTTCACTGTTTGCAACATTAATTCTGTATTTTATATGAAATATTTAAACCCAAACAAATATTTTAAAATAAATTACACTTGTGGAGTGCTAGAAAGGGCGACTTGACAGTTTGCTGTTGACTTTTTGGATACGTAATAACATTGGCAGCAGCCTGAGTTTATCCACCCCTTGCAATATGGAGCTAGGGGGCACTAAGTTTAGGGGTATGAAGTGAGTCAACAAGAAAGCAGCCTTTCACTCAGTAAATGGCTGTGACTGAGCATGGTCCCTTTTCAAGGGCTCAGGTTGCATCTGAAACTCCAGACGTGGTTTATTCAATGAATATACTCAGCATAGGGCTGTCCCAAGCTATGGAAGAGGAAGTAGCAACCTGTGCTTGAAGATGACCTGTTGCTTTCTTCTTCATGGATTGCTAGTAAATGCTTGAGGAAAACGTGTCTTACCTACCTGTCTTAAACCATAAGCGCAATTTGTATATGCTTCCGACTATGGAGGGGAATGAGTCTAGCTGGGGGCAGATGATCTTGACTTCACAGCATGATGTGTCAGAAAACAGATTGTCCTGCACAAAGGATTTGGGCACACTCCTCCTGTGGTCTGGCCAAAACCAGTTGTACATGAAGAGTGAGCAGAATCTGGGCAGTGGCAGCCTCTGCCTTTTTCTGGGAGCCTTTTCTGCCATTTCCCATACTGTACCCTCTACGCCTATGCAGTGAACCTTTGTGGAAAGACGGTGATGGGAAAGAGCAGAGGGAGAGGGGATGAGGACAGAGAAGACTGAGAAGATGATGAGGATGGAGACGGCAGGAAGAACAGGGAACGCCAAGTGCTGTCCAGAGCTCCTTGGACAGTCATCATCAGCAGCAAAAAGGGTTGCAAAGCCACAACATGGTACCTAACATTCCAGATCACAAATGTTTCCCACCACCCTTACTTTTTAATCACGCACCAAAGAAACATCCCAAAGAAAGAAACAATGTTTTTTATCTTGAACCGGAAACTGTGCATTAGACATAAAGCATTTTGCATATTTCTTTGTCTTCACTCCTTTTGACCTAGATTTGTAAGGATTTTTTCATTTTAACATATAGTTTTCTGCTTTTAGAAAGGTATCATACCTATGAAATCAATAATCGAAGGAACTTGCCTCTGTGCAAGGTCAGAGGAAGTTTCCTGTTTTCCTATATTTCTGACACTGGGTAGTCAGAACCTGGATAAATTCCTCCATTGCACGTATTCCCAATGTTGCTGCCTTAAAGTTATATGCTGGCCCCAGCTTGGTTCAGTACATCCCTTGTGAAGAGAAATTTTTCTTTAAAACTGAACCTACTGTGTCTCATCATGTAATTTGTGTTTCATCGCATGACACTGGTACATATAAGACCTCTAGCAGCTGAAGTGTCTTGTAGGAGTGGTAACAGTATTACTCTTCGCACATCCAGTTCCTAGGGCTTGGGAAATTATACTGACATTTTCCCTTCTGTGGGAGAAATGGTCTAACCCTGTGAACTTTGCGAATCTAAATGGACAAGTGCTTTCACTTACTACAGGTTTGACAACTTTACAGAAGCCCAGGTGCCTGTTGTGCAAGCAAAAAAAATAAGACTGATGCAATAGGAGAAAAAATTACCCCAGCCACAATAAAATATGTAGCAATTATTAAGCTGTTTTCTAAATGAGATTTCTGAGGTGCTTCTTGCTTTGTCCTATGTCAGGCTATGTCATTTCATATAATATTGCCAGTTCCTTATTTTCCCTTTTTATCCTTGAAGAAAGATTGTTCACAAGGATTACTGCACTTTATTGTCCAGAAATATCAGCTATGATTAATAATCTGCCTTGTATAGTACATCATATTTTCCCTTTGGGGCACCAAATGCAGTGTCCTTTCATACACCTTTCCATCCTGACAAACAGGTTCAGTTATATTGTGTTTACACAAGGACATATTTTCCAATGACTACTGTCTGCACGCAGTCTCAAATTGGATTGCGGTATCTAGGGCTTGAGATAAATCCAAGCTAAGAAACACATGATTATATGACTATTGAAAACTGAAATTTTAGACACTGTATTGCATTATCTTGGCTTAATATTTCACCATAAAGTAAAAAAAAAAAAAA
>VYXB01006070.1:28927-80303 GCA_013397135.1 Pachyramphus minor
TGGTCTGAGTTCACAAGATAAAATATACAGGAGGCTGTTGCTAAAGAGAGAGTCAAAGACACACTTTGCATTCTGTGAATTAGTTGCAAAGAAACCGCAGTATCTTAGCACAGTGCTAAAACAGATGTTCTTATACCAAAGAGGTAAAGCAGGATTAACCATCACTAGCAAATGGAGAAAATTCTTTCTTTGCCAGTGAAGACTCTTTGCTAATTCAAGGGCTGCTTTCTTTTTAATTCTTCTGACTGTATTAAATACCTCCTTTCCTTATTAAGTGATGCAAGGTGTACAAATAAGATGAAAGACTGAAAAAATTATTGACTGTTATTCTTTCAAGAATAGAAGGAAAAAAATACTTTTCCAGGATTAAACTATTCAAATGAGAAGAAAGCAAGGAAGCAAGCAAGAAAGCAACAATGCAAGAAAGCAAAAAAGCAAGCAAGTAAGCAAGTAAGCAAGCAAGAAAGAAAGAAAGAAAAAGAAAGAAAAAGAAAATGTATTACACAGTGAATTATATGTGTACAGGAGAAACAATTATATGTGTATGTGTTTGTATGTGTGTATGAGCAACTTCAGTCACAAAAGCTAAAGCTATATGTCTTCCATGCTCATTTAATTATATGAATTCTAGGGCTCGACTCTGCTATTTGGGATATTATTTCATATCACCTAGGCTGTGTGGGAAACACCATGTGTTGCAAATCCATCAGCTCAGTCTAGGGAGCTCACTGGGCTCTTTCAAATTTGTCCACTAAGGTCCTCTTGCACAAAAACTGCTTGTAAATCTGAATGCTTGTACTTCAGCAGCTGCCATTTTTACCTGTCATCTTTGATTATTTCTCTTGGAGAAAGTCTCTGGCAAAGAAGACTTGTGGTAGACAACTTTTAACAGCCCATAAATCAGCAAGCCCATGTCTGCTCACCGTTTGGTCTCAGTTTCAAAGAAAACCTTCTCTTTATCTCATGAGAAAATAACACCTGGTCCTAAGATCATATGTAAAAGTGCAAAGCAGTTTTCCATAGTTGTTTATATTACTTCTCTGTAGCTCTTTTTTGTTGTAGTATGAACAACGATGACAAAGCATAAGACATACTTTCTTCTTAACCACCCCACTATTGTTCACAGAACTTCTCCACTCATGTTGTGTTTCTCTTCTTCGCCTGAGGGCTTTTTAAACACTTTTTCAGTCTTCTTCAGCTTTGTAGCACTTTTCCTGGGTCCCTCATTTGTCTCATCTAAACCACTGGTTCTTACGGTCACGTTTGTCTTACCGACAACTCACCTCTCTGTTCTGCAAAGTACATTTAATGAAAAAAAGTGAATTGTTATTGAATGCAACCACACAATGGCCATAGATAGCTGGGATGTCTGTCTGGAACTGCTACATATGCGACATAAAGTAAATGCAAATGATACCTTATGACATTATCTTTCTGAAAACTCTGGGGGAAATTCTCTGTTCAACTATACACTTGCATCTTCTGTATGTGAAGAGATGTCTATATATACTTGTCTTTTATATCTGAGCAAGGCAGAAGGTGGGATGAAGAAATTTGGAAGCTGCACAAAGCATTCTGTTGATTCAAGACCTTGAAAATGTTATGTAAGCACACTTTATGAGCAGGTACTTAGGCAGTTGTTCAATTGTGCACCTTGAAAAGCAGATGAGTTCACAGAACTTTGATGTTAAATGTTTAAAAAGTAATAATTATCCTTGTTTTATTTTGTTATTAAAATGCCAGGATATATTTGTTATTGTTTAATATAGCTTTTCTGCAAAACTTTCTTTGGAAAACAAGCTTTTTTATGCAGCTTAGATTGCTTATCTCTTTATTTCCGGAGTTGTATTGACTTAACTTTCAAACAACAAAAATTCCTTTCAAAATGCATGAAATAAAGAAAACAAAAAATAACCAACCAACCAACTAAAAAAAGAAAAAGGAATCCTGATTTACTCCTCAAGTAAGGATTTGTTTGCCCACGTGCAGATTGAAGTGAATTTTTACAGTTGAGACATAAACTGCTGAAAGGTTAGTTTTTTTAATGGAAATACTGACAGACTTTTAACTGCGGTGATGTTCACAAAAACCAATAAAAAACGTAGCAATGAAAATCTCCAGGTCTTGTAAATTGTATATGTTTCTCTGTCCTCCAGGAATGATGTTGAACGTAACATAGCACCTGCACTGATCTGATCAAAATATAAATCTTAATAAATCAAGGAAACAAAAAATTCATTTAATTTTCAACTAATATCACTAAGAGAAAGTCTCTTAATGCTTTAATAACCTTTTCCATTCAGTAACAATATCATTAATTGCTGGTGCAAAATAATAAGAATTGTCGCTGTTCATTGACCAACTTGCTGAGCAGATTAGAAACTTGAACCAAAACCCATTGGATCACATGGAAAGACTTTCCTTAGCATTTTATGGGGCCTCCTGGGAATGGCATTGCTCATAATGCATGTAGCTTACTACCAGTTTGGTTTGACAGTATTAGCTGAAGGAGGAAGTGTTCGGGTCACCTTGTGTGCTTTCCTTGAGCACAAAATTGAAATTATAAGGAGTTCTTACATGAGATCTAGATGGAGCTAGCTCTGCCTGGGGACTCAATTTCTTTGAAGAACAGCAGAGGGGCACAGATATATTATAAACATATACAGACTCATGCGTCTAAGAAGCACTGCTGTAGAAGTGTCTACCTCTAGGAAATGACTGGGAAAACTGCGGTCCGTGTGCCACTTGCTAGGTACTGGTCTGCACCAGCTTGGAGAACATGGTTCTAGGCTGACAGTCTATCCTTTGCCCTCATAACAGCTCTTGGAAAAATGATTGCAAAAGCAATTGTGGTATTTATGGTACACTGAGACCTGCCCTTATAATACTACCTTTCATATGTAGGCTTCTTGCTTGGCAACACCGAGGGGGAGTTAAGAAGTTTCGTGCTATTTGCCTTTGTAATGTTAATTTTCTATGGTTTTTTCCTTTTTTTAAGATGGAAAATATTTTCTATCTGATTCTGAAAATCCCAAATTCTGCAAGTGTTGATCTTGACAGACCTATTTCTCTTTAGTTCAGAAGATTATGAATTCCTTGCTGTGATATGGAAAAGAAGCCTGCTTGTACTGACTTTAGTAAACTTCATTTTACTAAATGAAGAGTCCTTATGACTCTCATTGCCAAAATGTATGCAAAATACTTAGCTATTCAAAACATCTTTACAGGTCGTTTTCTTCCATAATAGTCTAACCAGTAGCAAAAGCACTTCATGGTTTAAATGTACTGACAGAAAACCTCCTGACTGTAGAACTCTCTGACTATAGAAATAAGTACTATATAGTAACTTCCTTAGTCACAAGGGCTTAGGATTTTCATGGAGATTTCTACCTCTCCAGTTATTCTGTGTAAAAGTAGGCAAGATACAGCTTTCAGCTCTGCACTACCAAGTGCCCTTGACCTAAGGATGATATTGATTTTCCCCTACTGTCCTTATTGGTATTGGTCCATGAGGAAAAAACATAGTAGTGGTCTCCTTCAGCTATTTTTTGTGATCTCTATGATAAGTGTGCAAGAAGCCCTTTAAAGAAGACCAGAAAATATTCGTGTGCATGTAGCAATAGACTCCCAAGCAGAAGGGGATATATGTGCATATCATCTGCAGTGTTAAGGAAGTGATTTCAATATATTACCCAGTCACTTCATCTGCTTGTGTATTTAGGAATAGATTTCCATTTGTGCTAGGTCTCCTCTATAATCTGACAAGGAGTAGAGGGACATTTAAATGAGTACATGCTTTATGAACAGAGATGAAAAGGATCTTATAATAAATAAGGATTAGACTTTTAGTGTAGTGTTTAAGTCAGTGTGAGAAGATGATACATAAGTCATTTGAAGCCAGAGAGCTATACAAATGGGCTCTGTTAGCTATGGAACTTACAAAGATAGTAGGAGAAAACAGGTCATTTTGAAGGTTCAGTGCTGTGCAATCACTGATCATGAGAACAAAACTTGTGGTTTCCAATAATGGCCAGACTTCGCGAACGAAGATCTGTGGAAGGTCTTTGTACGCCTTCCAGCCTGCGCATTGGATTTATTTTAGGTGGGACACAGTGCGCGCAGAACTGAGCCCACCCTTTAATCCTAAGGTTCATCTGCCGAGGCCAAGCGAGCTTGGACAGTGGCAGCGAGGTCCTCAGGACGTAGGTGGATTGCCTTACAGGGCTGACGGGCTCCACCTGCCCGGGGAGTTTCCCCGACCGGGAATCGAACCCGGGCCTCGGCAATTACAGTGCCGTGTCCTTAACCACTAGACCACCAGGGGCTCCCGGTTTCCAATAATGTCAAAAGTAATAAACTATGGTGGGGTAGGCTTCTGGTTACTGGAAATGGCTGTATCTCTCTATTGAAGTCATATAAATATACTTAATAACCCATGTAAAAATGGCATTTACCCAGACTTTCTAGTATTTATAGAAAATAAATGAAGAACAACGTTTATTGATGATTTGGATGTGGGGATTCAGTGTAAATAAAGTGCAGTACTTGGTCCTGATGAACATGAGACAACAGTGTACCCAGATGGCCAATAAGGCCAATGACATCCTGGCCAATATCAGCAATAGTGTAGCACTTCCTAGCAGGACTAGCAAAGTGATCATCCCTCTGTACTCAGAAGCGGTCAGGCTGCAGCTGGAGTACTGTTTCCAGTTCTGGGTCCCTCACTTCAGAAAGGACATTGAGGTGCTGGAGTGTGTCCAGAGAAGGGCAATAAGGCTCATAAATAGACTAGAAAACATGTCTTGCGAGGAATGCCTGAGGCAGCTGTGTTTATTTAGTCTTGAGAAGCGGAAGCTCAGGGAGGACACCATTGCTCTCTACAACTACGTGGAAGGACGTTGTAGTGAGGCAGGTGCCGGTCTCTTCTACTGTGTCTGTAGGGAGAGGACAAGAGGAAATGGCCTAAAGCTGAGACAGGGGAGATTAAGATTAGATATTAGGAAACCTTTTTTCACTGTATGGTGGTCAGACATTGGAATAGGTTGCCTGGGAATGTGATGGAGACACCATCACTGGAGGTGTTCAAGAGGCATGTGGATCTGGCACTGGGTGATATCGTTTAGTGGTTTAGAGGTTACAGAGGCAGTGCTGGGTGGAAGATTGGACTCAATGATCTTAAAAATCTCTTCCAATCCTGATGATTCTATGATTTTTGAGAACAATACTTCGGTGAGCTGTAATATGCTGAAGTGAAGGATACTTGTTGTGGCTATTATTTGCATGTCAGGTTTTCTAGCCTAATGAAATGTACTGCAGTATTTTTCCCTCTGAAGAAGACATACTTTAAAAATATATGAGATTTTAAGCTGCATACAAGATTTATAGTAGTGGGTAGGTATGAAGTTCAAATAAGATGCAAAAGGGTAAGACCTGGCTGTACTTCTCCATGGTGCCATACAATAACAGTAGGATCTTCAGACACTAAAATAGTCTAGCAATATTTGCTCTAAGTTAATTAGTTCTCTCTAGTTATTCTTTTAACCAGCCATATTGGTTCTTTTGACTAGCTTCTTGGACATCAGTAAATGCCTGTGGATGGCCCTGCACTGTGCTGTGTAGGGAGGTGAGCTAGTTCAGAGGTGGTTCAGGATCTTTAAAACCACCTTAAAAATGTAATGCAAATGTGTTCCTTGGCATCTTTTGTTTTAATGAATAATTTTTCTGACTATATGGATGCTTGGAGTGCTGATTAGCTGAATATTGGTACCTTTTTATATGACTTGCAGTAGTCATGTAAGTGCTGGGATTTTCCTTTCTGGCACTGATCTGAATGCACATTGCCATTATGCTTAACTTCTTGTGTCTCTCTGTTGTACTGAAGTGATGAGTTTTAATTTATAGGTATTGATGACTGTCAAAATATGCCATACAATGTAACAACACTTTAATTCTCTGTTTTATCCATTAGGTTTCTAATTGCCATTTTCTAATACGCTCTCTATCTTCAGACACAAATGATTTTAAAAATTAAGGAAACTTTGGTTCTACTCTATTTTTATCGTTTTTTTTATTTATGATACCTTTCTTTTAATATCTGTGTACTTTCCTTACTAAAACAGCAAAATTTCCTCACTAAAACAGCAAAATTTCCTCATGTCTCCAGCATTGGTGTAGGTTAACTATCTAGAGACAGGCACCTAAGCAGGGAAGCTTTACAGAACATATCCACTGTCTTAGCAAATCTGCATTCTGTCCTTTCATATCATTCAGCCCACAGAAAGTGTCTACAGAAAGTCTCTCCCTTCAATACTTATCCATGCATTTTGTTAAAGGATTCACTTGAATTATATAGGTGTGACAATCCCTGTGACATTCTAGAGTTCACTAATCTTATGTGACAAAGGTGAAGGAACACAGAAAATGAGATACTTTGCAAGTATGTTTATGGTGGCTTGAATACAGAATTGGAAAGCTGACCCATTTAGATGTTTTAATTTGCCAATAAGTACCATTTTATTTCCCTGCACTGCAACATATTAGTATCTCTGATTCTTACTAATACTTATTAAATGAATGAAATTAGATTTTACAGTGGCAGTTCCTGAGGTTAGCAGACAGGTGCTGCTACATTCCTGCTGCTTTGCAATCAGCTACATGCTGCATTGTTAAATTCAGATCTCTTAAAACACAGGGCTTCATTCTGATCTTATTTACCTTTATATTTCCACTTCATTCTCTTGTTTTGTCTGTATCCAACATTTTTCATGCAGATTTTCTTCTACAATTTTCTCTTTGGCATGTCTTTCCTTAAGCTGATCCACAGTGAAATCTTGCCCAAACAACCACATTTTTATAGCTGAGGAGTGACCAGCTAACTAAATGATCTATTTATCTATTTATTTTAGTATCCCACTGTTTAGTTCATAAATAAAAGGGGGAAGGAAACTGTTTAGTAGACAGGTGGGGTTGAATGAGCTTCCAGTAATAGAAAATGCATGACAGTGAGCGTAGGAACTGGGTGTTGAATGATTATGGAGTGAATGGAGTATAATAAGTAAGGAGTTATAATTCATAAGATTAAGAACAATGAAAGACATTACATTAGTCATCAAATTGGTGTTTTCATGCAGTTAATTGGTTCTGGCTAGTTATTCTTTTAACTAGCAATGTTAGTATTCTTCCCATTTTCTCCATCTTAATTTCCTTTCTGAAACAGGAGCTTTTCAGTTTTGATACCTGAAAAAGAGCTCATGTTTTGAAACCTTGTGCATCCTAAGTGTCTCAACTCTAACTGATATCAGAGTCCCATCCAAAGGGTTATCTCTATCTTATCTGAAACTTTTATGTATAGTGTACTCCATATGGTTTAGCAATCTCATTTTACACTGTTGTGTATAACTAGTGGCTGTTTTTTATTATTGTCTTGTCTAAGGGAAGCAATCTTTTGGCTGCTGCTGTAACTCTATAAGCTATAGTTCAGTTTTAAAGTGCTTTTTTAAGCATTTTTGACATGAGCAAAAAATTCAGAGAGGGAGTTGCAATTGGCAGATCCCATTCAATCCTAAAAAGCTGCAGTTCTTTGCACCTACTCACCCCTACTCTCAGAATCAATCTAACAGTATGTTAACTCTCTAACACCATGGGCATTCATTTTACTTCTCAGTTTATTACAGCACTTGTAGCCATTTTCTCTTAGAGATTTTACTTTGATCTGCTCTGCCCTACAGACGTCTCAAGTAATTTGAGAAACGATTAATCTCTACCAAAGAAAGCATTCCAGGACCAACACTTCCAAATTCACTCAAGAACTAATAACATGTGTGTCTATGTTTACATTTATAATGCACCGGGACTGTGTGTCAATATTAAGGAACTCTATGTATAAATGGTTAGATATAGGCTCAAAGCCCAGCTAGAGCAAATGTTGATATATGTATGCTAATGTTATGCTCTAAAATCTCAATTTCTATTACTTATGTCAAACACAGTGACTCTTTTTTTTTTTTTCACCCTACTGGAAAGGTTACTTGGGGTGCTGTTGAGAAAAATTACACGGGCCCTCTTTTATGCATAGAAAGCCCGTTTTTGCTGCATTTCGGTAATGGTTGTTTGACTCATGGAAGATGCTTGCTGAAGTCAAAATACTTTTGCCAGGGGTGGTTCTTACCCCTTGCTGAGGCATTGGATTATGCCCTCAAAATAGTGGCTGAGAGTATTATCACCTTGACTGCATTTAACCACAGATTCATCAGGGCACCTCTATCCATGTGGAGTCTTCTAAAACAACTTTTTCTCTCCTTGGTTCCTTAAACAGAACCATATAACTCAATGCAGTTTCACTTAGTCCACAACTTACATTATTGCCTCATTAAATGTCTCCTCCCAGGTGAATATGACTGCAATCTACTATACCTCATTTCCAAAGGGACATCCCTGTGTTGCTAATGTGAAGTTAAATAGTCTAAGCCTTAAATCTGGGACACCCCACCCCCAAACATCTTAACCCTGGGAGCACTGGTCATGTGTGTATCCTGTTAGTTTTTATGGTAAAATTAACAAGTTCTGTAGAAATGCAAAGAAATATCAGAAGGTGTGATGCTAAGCAGGTATGAGCTATGATGTACTTCTTGTGAATTATCACCTGACATATTTTGATAGTGCTGGTCATATGCTACTTCTGTGCCTAGTGTGAGTTCTGCATAACTCACTACATGCTGTATGCTTCACTTGAACTCAAGTATTTCCCACCAAATATTTTTGAATTTTTTTCATTAAATTTCAAATGAAAACATTAACACCAATAAGACCAAAAGAAACTATTCGCAGTTTCCAACCAATCTTGATTTTAAAGATGCTTTTCTTAATCAAAAAACCTTGAAAAGCCAGACATGAAAATGAGCATCTTCCGTACCAGACTAAAAAATGTGTGAAATTTCATAGAAATCCATTCTCACACTTTCATTATGCAGAGGATTAATGTTTAATGCTGGCAGGCGGCAAGCCCACACTAATAAGAAAAGCTACAAAAGGCTATTGTACAGAGGATGAAAATTTCATCAAACATTCCAAGAACATCTAAAAGGTTTACAGAGTAAAAAGTTATCTAGAAGAGGTTCTATTTGTGTTCAAGCAATTTCCTTGATGTAAAATGAGATTTTAATCATAGTGTAGTTTCACAGTGACCATATTGCTAGTTTTTTCTTCTTTCGTCATCGTTGACCTTGATCACACAGCTGTAAGAATTTCAATTTTATTTGACCTTTTTTGTCCCTGTGTAATGCAAAGCAGCTTGTTTTTGTTTTCTTCCTTATTAGATTGAAATGAATATCCAGATTGTATTTAACAATACTGTGATATTGACTGAAACAGCAAACAGTCAACCAAATATTATTGATGACTGTAGCTTAAATTATCCAGGTTCCTATTGCAAATAAGTTGCAGACGACTTCTCTGAACTCTCTTGTATGGAAGTTTGCCACAATATTAGCAAACGACTTCAAAAACTAAAATAGAATTTATAAACTGTTTGGAAGAAAATTCTTTTAGGAACTGGAGCAGATATTTCAATAGAACTGTTGTTAGCAGCTTTTTTTGCTAGACTGATTTTCTTATTCTTAATTTATACTACAATGTTATAAAGAGTTGAAATGAGAATTCATCTCTATAGGGGATTATTCATTGGGTTCAATATGTCCTGCATTTCAGTGAGGATGAACAGCTTCCTTCCTACTCAATGCTAACAAAACACTATATTCTTAGTCTATCATAATTTGAACAATAATGTGGATATAAATATAGAAGAAAGCAATCTAACTTTGTGCTCACAAGAAAAAAGAGGAGTTGTAAAATGCACTAACTTGAACAACAAAAACTCTTTCCTGAATTATTAGTGAAATATTTTGTCAAAAGTCAATACATTGTCAAGCCCTGATGAAGTAATCTAGTAGGTTTTTATGGTCATTTTGTAGATTTCTGAATGCTCCTCCATATATTTTTCAGGGTATCTTAGAAAAGAAAATATTAGCTGAGAGTTTTACCCATGTAAGACGGCAGAAATAGTATTGTAAGGACAATCTCAGAAGCAAAATTTTACACTTGCTGGTTACCTGGTCAGTGCTGCCATCTTTCAGTATGAGTTTCTAGTCTCTAGGATGGATTTCCACTTATTTTCTATTCCACAATCACTCATGGGTAGATTGTTTACTGGAACTAATTTTGTTTATTCTTTTGCAAAGGCCAGTGGTCACAGGTGGAACTGAATGCCTGGAACCCAATGGTTAGTTGTCTGGGTGGTAAAGGACTTTGCAATGTCTTCTACAGCTGGATCAGCTGAGACTCCCTAAATTGTTATGATGAGTTCTTATAATTCACCTGGTCAGTGGTTTTGTGTGACTGCTCCCACATATGAACAAACCATCCATTGCCACTTAATTATCTTAAACTTATCATTGTCACTTGATTATCTTAAACTTTGTACAACACAAATATAGACAAACAGGTAGCAGAAAAGGTCACTCTCCAGGGCTATTTCTGTATCTGCAGGACTAGTTTTTAGAAATTTGCTAGCGTCTCATTTAGGTGCGCTTTGATCAGATTTGCAGCTGGAGCTATCTGGGGGCATATCTAGGATGGCCAGTCTCCACCCAGGATATTAATCAACACGTGTAAGTGTACAAATAGTGAGCATCAGCTGGCCTATGTGCAGCTGATGGTGGAATATTCCAGATTCCAAAGTTCTCCTGTAGAGTCCTGTAACGTCTAGTCAAATGCTTTGTCACAAAGGTGGCTAGAATGCCTTAGATCTGTCTGCTCTCACACCTATGCCTGATTGAAACATTCCTGGATGACATGGGGACTTGATGACTGGGTGTGTTGGGTTTGCACACAAGCACAACTTGATATGTAGTTGGAACATTCAAGCTGTGGCTTGAATTTCCTCCTTACATTACAACTGTAACTCAAATTCCTTAGGTTATTATCCTTCAGTATTCGCCAAAGAAAAAAACTGATTAATTTTAATAAACCAAATTCCTTATATTAAAGCTTTTTGAGTGCTGCATATGCACAGCAAACTGTTCCTGAGATCTTCATATGTTTATTCATGGAAAGGTAAGTATATGAATGTCAAAACTCTTAGGGATATCAGAACAGTTTAGAGGCCAAACATTGGCATCTCTCACTATTTTCACCAAACATAGTACCACAAAAACATTCCAATTTCATGTATGAATCTCCGTACACTGTTCATCATGTTAATTTTTAATGTGTAGTCAAAGTATGCTTGTAAGAAAGAAAAAGGAGAAAAGCAAAGACCAAAGAAAACATTACAAAAAAACTAATGGAAGTAAGAGAAACATGGGGGACAAGTAGCAACTTGAACAACTATTGAAAGAGCTTTGTCTGAGAAAAGATGGTTTTGGACTGTTATGACTGAAAGGATTTGGACAGAGTGAATAAAATCCTCTTCTTCACTGGATTTCTTGGTATTTAGAGAATTCCCAGTAATTAATAACCTTAATTCATACAGGNAGGACTTTATCTCAATATTAGATATGACAAAAAAAATGAATAGAACTAAATATGATCACAGGTGATAAACTGATGAAACATACTGTAATGAGTGTTACTTTTCTTCAGGAACAACTAGAGTTACAAAAGAGCTTTAAGAAGTTAATTTATCATTTCAGCATCAATAAAACAGCAGCATCTAATCAGTAGCCATTTTATTCCGACAAGATAACGAAGATGATCACCAACTGGCATTGTACCTTATGAATGATGGAGAAAATACATGTTTCTGTAATTGTGATAATGTTTTAGAAAAATCCAATGCCAGAAGCTAATAAAGAAGCCTTCAGATTTTTTCACTTTGTTGCTTTGTTGCTTTTTGGCAACAGCACTGTAAGTGTTTTACTTTGATACCCCTCCACATCCCTCTCCGCCTCCTTCTCCCCCTAATTTTTATCTGGTATGTCTGGTACACTGATTCAAAATAACTTGTTTTTTATTGAAATAGTTCATTGATGAAGTAAGTAGATTTGTTTTCAATTTACAAAAATGCTTGGGAAAATGTATGGGGAAAAAAAAAGAACATAGCAAGAAAGCTTTAAAACCATTACTGCCATGTTGGCTATATTCACACTACTGTATCTGAGTTTCTAAACAACAGTTATCATATTTTTTTGACATACTATGTGCATCAAAATCACCATTAAAATTGTGCTCTGACAGACACTGCACCAAATATCACCAAGACTAAATCAGTGTTTTAAATTTATTTTCCCATCCTGGGATGCCTGGGTGTTTATCTTCAGTGTCCTTTAGTACATTTCATTGTATTTTTTCTATTTCCTCAAAATGCATGGTTTCTGTCCATTTGCAACAACCAGAAGTTCAAAAGTTCTTGAATGGAGAGGACTAATAGAAAGAATTTTTTAATGCTTTTCAGTTCTGTAAAAAACCAGATGATAGTTTTAGTAATTTGAATTGAGTTTGGTAATAATTTTAGTACCTAACAGCTTAGATAAATCTTAATTTTCTAGTTCAATTGTACCTGAATGTGCAGCTTAGAGGCGGTGATAAGTTTTCGTAAAATTATCATGTATGCTGGTATTCAAGTATATGGATCACTGTCACCTTCCCTCCTGAAAAGGCGCTTAAAGTTACAGTATTGTCTTCACAATAGTCCTCCTCTGTAGGGCTTTGGGCACTATTAAGTATACACAATGAGAAATATTATGAAATATAATATACAGTAAAGTCTGACTAAGCCTGGAAGTTGGAGTGGGATAACTGAAGATGGGAGGCATAACACTCAATTATAAAGCATTACATAAAAAGAAAAGGCTGATAACCTTTCATTTGAAAACAAAAAACTCTAGTGCTAAGTGCAATATATTTTATGGATAAAATTTGTCACTATAGTTACGATACAAAGCAATGAAATACGCTGTAGGTGAGCAGTGTTATCTAGCAAATTCTGAACTGGAGGTAGAGGACTCTTTCAGCTTGTTCAGTGCCTTGGAATAATTCACTGATTATTCACTAATTCTCTTTACCTGGAGAAATCCCAGCCTGAATTTTCATGCCAAACCTAAACAGATCCTATATACTTCTATGCTCACTTCAAAAATAGGCAATAAAAATAGTAAGAAGGGTAAAACAATGTGGCAGAATTCTTCATAGGAGGTGTTATTTCTCATCCAGAAAGTTTTAAGACTTTTTTTTCAATGTCTTTTGGGGTGTGGACTCCAAATGTGTGTGCTTGTGTGAGCCCTCTTTGTAACAGTCACATTGTTATTTCAAAATCAGTTGTGAGAGGTATTGTTGGATTTTCAGGTGATTCATGTCTCACATACTCATTTCTGCAGAAATGTATATCATGCCAACAGTACTATAGCAGTATTTTTAACAGGGTTTTCCTATGAAAGAAGCAAAGGCTTTCACATTTTAAGGTACAAATGTATGTAGAAGATGTATGTTCATTTATTCCATCAGAAGTGGGTTTAATATGAAATGTTGGAAAATAATGTTGTCTGTTGTATTTTATTCAGGGACTAGGTATAAGACAGAGAATGAAAGTTAACTCTAGAAATATAGTCTGATCTTTGGCCTGGAAGAAATATTCCTGACAGATAAAAATGTAATTAGTTTTAAATAAAAATCATGCATTGGCATTTATAAATTTGATGAAAAGGCTTTCATTTTATTTTCAGCATAAGGGATATCCATAAAGTTCATCCATTCATTCATATCCCTGCAATTGTTTGTTCGACACACTACTTTTCAGCCTTTTACTGGATCTGGATATAATGCTCCCAGTCCTGTATAAGTATGGGTTTCACTTTTAAATTCTTATTTACATAATTTCCCATTATTTATTCTTTTTAAAGGGTTCTGGTAATTCTTTTCTGTTCAGTCAATTTAATTTTTTATCTTTTAATGTGATTTGGGTCATTTTCAGTTTATTATTATCTTAATGCATACATCAGAAATTTTTTTTGCTATCTGTTGAGGATTCATTCTACTGTTCTTATTAAAATTTCTGGGCTGGATGGACACCCATGTGCCCACTGTAGTGCTGAAATGAAAACATTAACTCAAGCTGTGGAAAAAAAAAAAGCCGAAATCCTCCAATCACGAGATTTCTTCTGCTTTATCACCACATTTTTAATTCTCATATATTCTCAAGGTAGAAATGTAAATTGTAAGCAAAGACTAGTACAGTTTCTGGTAGGAATCTCTGAAAGCTGACTTCTAGAATCCCTTAAGACTGTGATGAAAGTGGGACCTTTTAAACGTACCAAGTACTCACAATAGCTTTATTACCACGTTGCTACTTCACTCTGTAGATTGAACGAAGGTCTGGAGACTAATTTCAGCAACAGCCACAATTTACTAGCTCTAGTAGCCCTCAGATGAATAGTTTCTTGTAAAATCAGTGGCAGCTTTATCCTGCTGGAGCACAAATAAATCAGATCTTATTATTCCACATTCATTTAATCCTGGGACATTAGTCAGCGAGACCTTTCTGCAGCCTAATAAACAGCAGCAGCAGCAGTTTTTCTTTATGAGAGTAGTTGTTCATCCTAAATTAGAGCCGACATTAAGGGAAGACAGGAATTTTTGCAGCATGATTTAAAGATATACAATATAAGACTATAACAGTGTATGAAAACTGCACCCATGTGTATAAATATAACAGGATCATAATTTTGCTATATATGGGTTACTTTAGAACATGTGGGGTTTTTTATCTTGAAAGCATGTGTTTTGTTGTGGCAAGTAATATTCATATTGTCTGGTTGTTTGCCTGGATTTAGTAGTGGCTCCTAATATTGTACCTTTATTACCTTGTACAGGACTAAAAAATGTGAAATAAGGACATTGACTTAAAGAAATTAAACAACTGTACATTCTTATTTCCCTTTCACAACCCATAACCAAGAAAACATCTCTGAGTTCATATTTACAAATAATATTTTGTTTTAAATGTTTGGTGGTGTTTGTGAAATGGACAGTGTCTGGATGTTTGAACATGTACTTCCCTCCTAGTTACTGCAATGAAAAATAATGACTGTTGTTCCTCTTAAAAGATTTTATTTTGAACTATTTTAACAATTTTCTTTTTATGGTTATCATTGTAAGCTTGTCCTTACAAATTGTAAATTTAAAATATACAAATTTACAATTCAGTTTTCAAGAAAGGAAGCTGTTTACCTGAAAACTATACAAGAACTCCTAATCTCTTCAGTTTCTGCCAGGACATTTTAGGGCTTTTCCTGTTGAAAGCTGCAGTTTCGCTTAAACTGCTTGGGATTAAGTATTTGCTCGAACAATAATTTCTGAGTGAAATTACAGAGTTGTGGAGTGGTTCAGGGTCACATGGCTTGTGATGAGTTGCTTTGAATTAAGACTTTTGAAAAGTCTTAGTTTTTTTGTTGAATTCTGTTTGTTTTGTTTTGTTTTGTTTTGTTTCTGGTGCACTGTGTCTATACTACTGCCATGGTACGTAAATGACTGTTATTGTTATTCATTGACTAATAGTCTATCACTAGAACCTTCCAGTTGAAAAACAGTGTCTCTTGAACTACTTATTTGATGCCAGTTTGGAACCTTAAGTAAGAAAAATAGAGCATGAATCTTTGTTTGGAAGTGCTTTATATACATTGTAAGTTCCTTCTCCTTGATTTGACTGTTTTCAGTTCCACTATTATATGAACTGGCTATTTATGTCTGCATAAACATATATGCAAACCCACAGGCAAATGGATGTATACACATTCCTCTGATTTTATCATCAGCTATAGTAAGTATTTTTACAATAGTGGAAGTGTATCACTATTTCTTCAAGTTCTCCTTGTATTCCGGATATTTTCTTCTATTTTGTAAATAGATTTTGCAGTAGGTCTTAATTTGATTTCATTATGTTGTTCAGCTCAGATATTATTGAAATAAAAATAGAGGTTGACTTGTAACCCTCCATAGTCACTACTATCTTGCTGCTTTGTTGTATGGGGTTTCTACTTATTTATTTATTTTAAACATCCTTGCAGCTTCTTCTTTCTTTTTGTACCAGTGATACATAACAAAAATTAAAATAAATCTAATATGAGCACTGCTTTATGGGTTAATTTTCTGTTTGTGACTGAGTGGTTGTAAGAATCATATAATTGCTGCCAAGTATCTGGATGAGTCTTTTAATGAAAATTACAGCTTTCATGCTTGCCAACAGTGCCATGAAGACAGAGCAATTGGAGCAAAACCATAATTTAGTACTGTACTTCCACTCAATTCTACCAAACAGAGAGCTCAGCTAATGCCTCTGTTTCTATGTTGTTGACATACAGTATGGAAAGATGTTGACGTAAAATATTTGCTGTCCAAAATACTAGCAGCTATTAGGCTACTACTCTTCAAACAGTATTTTCCAAGATTTCCAAGAATGAAATTCCTTTCATTCCCATACACCATCAACTTTGTAACAGTCCAGAAAAGGAGATGATATTTTTCCTCATGAATATTCTTTGAATAATGTTGAGTCAACCAAGAAAGAAACATGATAAATCTGTCTCTTAGATAAGCCCACCTGTGCTCCTTTTTTGGTGCTTAATTTTATATTCTTGCTGCCTCGAAAATCTTTTTTCCTCTTTTCTGAGAGATGTCTCATGTACCTGCTGCCTGTAGAATATGCCTGACAGGATGCTCAAAAAGTGTAGCAAAAACCGGAGGGTTTCTTCTCACTGGGTGTTTCAAAGGTAATGAGGACAGAATTCAGCAAACCTATTCTTCCATGGGGTGGACATGCCTCATGGGGTAGCCTTAAGACAGGGTCTTTATGCACTGGTCTGGCTGTATTTTTTCACAGTTCACCCAGAAATACAGGTAGCATGAGATGCAGGATGCTCTTCATATATCCCACCTTGAGCAGCTGGGTACAAACTGTGGGAGAACTCCCTCAGTCTTTTTTGAAAACTGAGCAACCTTTCAGTATCACTCAATTCACTTCAGTCCAAGAGACATAGTATGTCTGACTACATTTGACTAATGTACTCAGATTTTATTTGTGTAAACCTGTACCCCTGAATTCAAAGGATCCAGTTTGAAATTAATGTGGTTAGGCATACGCACTCTCCTGTTCATAACTCCAATATCCCCCTTTAAATTGTAAGTCTAAATCCTTTTGAATGTGTCTCATGGTGTATCATAACATGGGCTGTTTTGTGACATGTGAACTGCTTGCCTGGAGTTGCTGACATGCTGAAGAATAGCTGCTGCTTGATGTCCTTCCCGCTGCAGCAGAAAAGACCAAGAAACGGGATAGTAGCCTAATGCAGAAGTCATTGTGTGGTGTTGCAGTGCATGTTTGAAACACATGGACTGAGTGATAGCCTGGAAGACATCCCTGCAGCCTCCTGGGAGAAGGTGTTGTGGGTAATGGCCTTGTACAATCAAAAAAAATTGGCCCTGCATTTTGTAACTCCAAAGCTTTTAAAGACCTGATGCCATTTACTTTACTGACCTGTAATACCTAGATCAGTATCTAATATGGGCAAAGATTGCCCTTGACAGGTATCTACCAAAGTGGTTGGTGGTGACCTGCTTTGGAAACAGAAAACTGAGGTAGACTGGCAGGCTGGCCCCCCAAGAAAAGGATTTCAGTCCACCAGTGCAAAGAGGGGGAAATGGAAAATGCTTTTAATATTTTTCTCCGCATTCTCTTCAGCTCATTTTCATTCTGTCTGTGGAGAAGAACAGTCTCTTATGACATCCAGGGTTAAATTTCCAGCATGATATGAGGATTAGTTGCATTCTTCTCCCCACACCAGTAATGAGTTGTTCAGCTCAATGCCTGCATACTGTGCTGAACATTTACCCCCAGGGTCTCAAGTATCAGCAAGGAGGCAGGGCGAGAGCTCAGGAGACTTCTTCAGCTTGAGAGATCCCAGGGCAGGATAATGGAAAATGGCAATTATTGCATCTGATGGAGAGAAAAGCTCAGGACTGAAATAGCAGGAGGATTGTGGATCAGGATTAAGTCACGTCCACAGAGTGGGCGTGGAGTACACACAACATACTGTGTCCTGCTCTAGCTCCTGCCTGTTGGCCAAGGGCAAAAACACCCGATGTCATGGTAAACAAATTAGGTGAGTCCAGTTTCCAATCCTCATTTGCATACGTGTTGCTCACCAGGGAACCTCCCATGGGCAGAGGCAAAGGATCTGATTTGCACACTCTAATTTTACCTTCATATTCTGCAACGGCTCATCACATGCAAATGTATGCATTCAGTTGTGTGCACCAAGGTTTGGAAATCATTCCTCTGGTTTCAAGCAAGAAAAGGAGAGAATAATAATCACACCACCACCACTCCTGCCCCCTCTCACCCCCCAGCCTATTGTCAACAAATTCCAATTCATCACTGTTGATTTTGCTGAAACCTACTTTGGAAAGTTACAGCTTGGATTGATGTTATCCAATGCCATTTTTATCAGGGCTTCACTGTGCAATACAGAGTATTCAGGGAAGTCACTGCAGGCTGCTGGTGCCCATGATTGCCTCTGACATGTACAACTGCAAGGACTCTTATTCCAGGAATGATCTTCTTTTTTAGGCTGTATTGAGTTGGGACTGATTTTGATAGCCAGTTTCAGTCAAGAATCATAAAGTTATTGCACATTTAAGACCGTCAGTATGAGAATCATTCTCTGACTCTCTCTCTCCCTCCCCCCTCACCATTCTTTCCCCTCCCTTTCTCTCTCTCATCATTTCACAGGACTGCAAGGTTACAGAAAGGTCTAATCAATTGTCAAACTCTCCTTTATCTCTGAGAAGGTGGTAAAAAAAAATCTAACTGCCCTGCTGTAGGGGGTTCTTCTGACTACACAGCACCCTTTTTCACATACAATGCTACCATGATTAATGTCCTCCCACCTCAGACCTTGTTAAAACCTGTTCTTTAAAGCAGGCTGGTGCACCACAGTGAGAGCAAGAGCAAGGTTGCATAAATCAACGTGTTCTCACAGCCCCCAGGATATCCATTATAGATGCCAGCTGGATGACTGGAAGATAGAGAAAAATGAATATTGTATCCTGTGGCCTTTTGCCTCTAATGACCACTTTTCAACATTTTTGAAGGCATGATTAAATTTTGATAACTGGGGAAGTCACTCTGAGCAGGCTGAAATAGAGATAAATTGACTGAGGGTCTGACATCCCAGAGGAGAGCAGGCAACTAATTAGTGTGTGAATCTCACTCTGAAAGAGATGTAAAAAGGAGGCTAGTTTAATCAGAGAAGCTGCTGAGGTACAGGAATAGTCAGGGATAATAGCGGCCTAGGTAGAAATCACAGGCTCAATGAGCTGCTTTTTCTGTCCGCTTGATTGGCAGCCGCTGACCTAGTGTCCAAAACCTTTGAACTCTTAACAGCAGTAACAGCCTTGTCAAGGCAATTTGCTTGCAGCTTTCTATGACCGGTTATTTCAGCTGTGGAGCTGGGACACCCAATTTGAAAGGGCACTTTTCTTCTCTGCTGCAGTGGAAGCTGGGCAGAACAGTCTCATTATTTTTGATGACTTTACTTTTGAACCCTTTATCTTCCCCCCATCCCCTACCCCCCATCCAGGTCCTCTCTTCCCCAATGCACTCCACACAGTGCATATGTATCCTCTCCCTGGGGTCCTTGCTGTATTGATGAAGTGTCAGATCAATTTAGCTGTTGATTGTGGTAAGGGAAATGGGGGTGGGGGTTGGAAAGACCCACACCACTGTGTGTAACACTGTGATTTTATTGAAGGAACAGACCTTCTTTGGTGCCTGAACTGGTGTTTCTGTTGGACATATGAAACACTGGTGTATCTGGTGTTCCCTTCATTGGCTTTAGAAGAATTAAAGACAACATCTCTAATTCCTTCAATGATCTGCTTGGGTAGCACCTCCTTTAGCTGGAAATGAAGGATAGTACATCTGCGCAAGAGAGGATTAAAAAAGCATCTTTCCTGTAATGCTTCCTGTTTACCCAGCATACACATGTGGAATTTTGACTGTGGTAGGAAAAATATTCTGACTTAAGCTGGTGTTTAGGGGAATAGTAATAACCCCCTGAGGCTGCAGTAGCTGGTAGAAGCAGATTTCCTTTTTTATTTTTTTTTCTTTTTAATTGTAGGGGGAGGTTAGCTGAAGAGAGAGCATAATTATCAATAGAGCAGGAAGCTTGCTGTCTTATTCCATTCGATAGTGTGAATTAGTGTTCTGAATTGGTTTTTTGCCTGGAGCAGACTAGTTTCTCTTTTTAAACTGATCAGTCCCCCTGGGTTTTGTGTTATACCAAGGATACATGACTGGGTTTTGATGTGACAACATACTGTTTCTGCAAAGCCTTCAGCCAGGATTTTCAAAAAACACAATTTTTCGCATAAAAATGAGGGGCAGTTGTAACTTGGTCTGCTTAATTAAGCACCTGATGTATAATAATACTTTATTACTAAGTGGTTATTCTAACAATAGCTCAGAGCATGGCTGCTTGAATAAGGTAAGCTCATTGATAACGTGCTGCCTACTTGATGGTCCTTGCCCGTGTTCACGTTCTTACCTTCAGTACATGACTGGAACTGTGTTTATGCTTACACAACTCTTCACTGAGCAGTATAAAGACTGTCAAGGCAGGACAGGTCCTGAATCTTCAGGGCTGCGATTGTGTCTCTCTTACTGTTTCTTTCTGAATGAGAGAGGCTTTCTTTACCAAAGAAATTATGAAAACACTTTGAACCCACTTACAGGACATTGATGTAGGTTGCCAAAAAAAGATACTTTTCAACTTCTGTGACTCTGTTCTCTTACTATGGAGTTATACATTGGGGGACATATGAACACTCATTTCTCAAATGGTCTTAAAATCTAGAATGGCAATTTGGAGGCCCTTATCAGAAATACATGACTGTAATGACTAATAATAATAACTTCCTTGAGATATCCTGAGATTTTTAGGGAAAAAAAGGAAAAACTTGATCTATGTCTAATTTGGGATTTTGGGAAAGCCCTATGGAAGCCAAGACATGCAGGCATTGTGAGGAATCATGGTCAAAGTGCTAAAAATTCTGATTTCCTTGGTCATTACTATCACTACTGCTCTAAACAAATAGGGAAAATAAACTAAAGAAAAGTCAAGCATTTTGTCTAAGGCCATGCATAAAGTCAAGTTCAAAGAAAATTGTTATGGTATGTTATATGTTAGCTTCCTTTCCTGATCAGTCTAGGAATATTAAAAAGAAATAGTGAAATCTTCAACTGGTTGACTGGACTGGGAGTACAGAATTTGACCACTGCGATTGTTAAATAGGAGGCTAAAAACTCACCTGGAATCTCCTTGCTGGCCTATTGTAAAGAAATTACATAAAAAGTCTATGGGATCCAATAAAATGCATTCCAGAGTCCTGAGGGAATTGGCTGAAGTAATTGCCAAGCCACACACCATGATATTTGAAAAGTCATGGCAGTCAGGGGAAGTTCCAGCAGGCTGGAAAAAGGGAAACATTGTACCCATCTCTAAAAGTAGTAGAAAGGAGAACCCTGAGAATTACCAAGGTGTCAGCCTCCTCTCTGTGCCCAGCGAGATCATGGTACAGATCCTCAGCTGTGCTGAGGCACACAGAGGACAGCGAGGTGATTTGAGACAGCCAACATGGCTTCACCAAGGGCAAGTCCTGCCTGACCAATTTAGCAGCCTTCTCTGATGGAGTGACCATACAGTGAACAAGGAAAGCCTGCAGATGTCATTTATCTGGATGTTTGTAAAGCCTTTGACATAAACCTCCATATCATCCTGCTCTCTGAGTTGAAGAGAGTTGGGTTTGATGGGTGGACTGTTCAATAAGTGGTCAGACAGTTACATGTAGAGGGTAATAGTCAACAGTTCAGAGTCCTGATGGACATCAGTGACAAGTGGTATCCCTCAAGGGTCCATACTGGGACTGGTATTATTTAATATCTTCATTAATGACATAGATTAAGGGTTCGCGTGCACCCTAAAAAGTTTGCAGATGACCCCCAGCTGAGCAGTGCTGTTGGTACATCTGAAGGATGGAATACCATCCAGGGGGACCCAGACAAGCTTGATTCCCATGGGAATTTCATGCAGTTTAACAAAAAACCTGCAAGGTGCAGTTACGGGGTCAGGGCAACCCCCAGTATTGGTAGGGGCTGGCGGGTGAACTGATTGAAAGCAGCCCTGCTCAGATATTAGGAAAAAATTATTTTTTGTGAGGGTGGTGAGGAAACCAGGAAACTGGAACAGGTTGCCTGGATGCCCCACCCTGAGAGTGTTCAAGGCCAGGGTCTGAGTAACCTGGTCTAATGAAATGTGTCCCTGCCCATGGTAGGGGGTTGGAACTACGTGATCTTTAAGGTCCCTTCCAAACAAGGCCATTCTGTGAGTCTATGACTCTCTGACATTCACTTTGTTTCAGTATTGGTAGCAGCAGCCACAGCAAGGAAATTAAAAGACAAAACACCAATAAACCCACTACAACTAGAACAACAATAGCTTGTAACAAGTTATTTTGCATCAGTACATTGGCTACTGTGAAAAACTGAGAGCCTGGCATGCCACATGAATTGCCACACAAATACAGGAATCTTATAAAAATATTGCCCATAAACAAACCAAGAATTAAAAGATGAGCAATACAGCAGAAGCACCTTAAAGGTGGATGATTCTGGTTGTGTGTGTGTCCCTGTCCATATTCAAAATGAAAATACATTCAAACTTACATGTTCTTGCAGCACCAATGATTGCGTATGGAAACTCAATGTTTGAGATGCAGAGCTAATTACAACTGTGTTAATATCAGCGGAACATAATAAGAAATAAGAGTTTCAATTAGTGACCTTTCTTTTTATACCAGTTTTCCCTGCATGATTTCTGACCTTGGTGTCAGGTTGTGTGGCAAAATGGTTCTGAAGGTATGAGCAATAGAAAATGACACAATAAATGTGTGTATGCCAGGCAACTATGATGACTTAATTGCTACTTTAGTGAAAAGGCTGCAGCCATTATGTTAAACTATTAAAAATAACACCCACCGTAATTTGTCAGAATTCCAGCCACTACTACATTTAAAAAAAAAATGTATCAGCAGTTTTAACATTACTATCCCAAATATATAATGTTTGGGATAGTAAAAGTCAGCAGAGTTAGTCTGAAGTAGGGTACAATGGTGGTAGAGAAATAAGTAAGTATTATGTCAGTCTTGCCAGTTCTTACAGCTCTAACTCTAGTGTCTGGAAGACTGAAAACAAACACTCATTTTGTGTCCATTTGAGAGGAAGGGAAAAGGGAGGGATTGTCATGGCTATGGATTAGGCTTTGAGGTCAGGAACTGCAGTCCTGACTCTCACATGCTGTTAATAGTTTTGCATTTTTTCTTGATGCATGTTAATATTTTGCGTTTTTTCTTGATGCACAACAAAGGTTAAGAGCCTGTGAAGGTAGAGCCAGTTGCTCATTTGCCAAGCAAGATAACTGCAAACTTAAGCTTTGTCAAGGTGTGTCTTTGTCTTTAAGATCTCATCTATCCAAACTCTGAAAATAGCAGCCTTTACTAATAGAGTGGTTTTCCAGAAATCAAGCCTTATGGGTACTTGGATATTCCAAATACTGCAAGTGAGCTTTCTTCATGGCATGCCACACACACAGGTGAGTCTTGAGCAGGAAGAACATATATGATCCTGATTTGTACTCCTTTGAAACATCTGCATTGGCAGAGCAGTTAGATCCACCAGTCGTTCACTGCTCCCATGACCAGCACAAACCAAGGAACTTACTCCTTTTGCTTTCAGGCAAATGATCACACAAGTGATGAAATTGAGGCATACAGAAAATTGCCAAGGATGGAAAGACTAAGGAAAAAAAAGGCTGAAGTCATCAGAGTCAGGTGTAGCTGTACAAGGAGCCTTAAATATTGATTTCACAATTTGTGTCAGTTATGATGCAAGTATCACACAGTCCGCTTACTCATGCTGTAAGAAAGGACAGGGAAACAGAAAAAGTAGGAATAAAGCTATGAGAGAAAATGACATTGCTATCTAAGACTTTGTCAGATATTGACAGAGCAGAATTTTGAAACAAAATTTTGTATTAACTGTATCTCCTTTGTCTGGGTATGTGTTTCCATAGTGTATATGTTTACTAACATGCAAATGTATATAAACATGTATTTCAGTTCATGTGCATGTTCACCTGGAGATATATAATTATTTACAATTAATTACATTTAATAGCAATCTATAAAATTATGTGCCTTAAAGATGAGGCTTTAAGATGAGGCCTTTATGTGCCTTTACGATGAGGCTGGATGTGGCACTGAGTGCCATGATCTAGAAATCACAGTGGGGCTGGATCAAGGGTTGGACTTGAGGACCTCGATATGCTCTTCCAACCCAGTTAATTCTATGATTCTGTGATTAAAAGGCTCATTGCAAAGCCTGCCATAATGACATTTTGTTTCAGCAATATTGCATTATTATTCCAAAATGTACTGAAAACATTTCTAAAATTGGGAGAAAACATTCTAGACATCAGCAGAAATGAATGTTTAATTAGAATCAGAACAGTGCCTTTCAAAACTTCTGACAGGAAATTATGAATATTTACAGATATGCTTTTGTTATATATTGTTACCTTGAAGAAAGAAGTTCAGACTACCTGTGGAGCTTTAAAAATACCATCATATGTATTCAAGCCTAAAATAGATCTAACATACGTTTCTCAAAAATTAAAAGTAAGAACTACAAGTGGTGTTTGACATCTCTTTTACGAATACCTAAAACCAATCTGAAGTTAGTCCCAGCTCCCCACTTCTGTATTAATACAGAGAACAATGAAAAATGTCTTTATTTCCCTCCATATCAAATCCTATCTTAGAATGTTTTCTTAAATGAAACTTGTGCTAGAATTATTGCATTTCTGAATCCTGTTTTCATGGAGATTTACAGCTACAACACTCTCCAAACTGTATTTGCTAAATTTGCTAAGTTAACTGTTCTGCATTTTGCAAATGTGATGCTCAATCACTGGGAGGAAAATAGAAGTCCTCTTTTAAAATGATGCAAGGATAAAGATAATTACAGAGCAGAGTTCTTAAACACTTTTCATTGAGTGAATTACATACCAGTTGAAAAACACAATGCCAAACCACAAAGAAACATGGCATTGGAAACGTTGTTCAGAGGAAGAGATATAGCAATAATTGGCATTAAAAAAAGAAAAGAAAATGTGATCCAATACACTTCTATGACATCTCTAGTTGCTGATGAGTATCTAGTAAAATTTCTGACATAAATTATGTTTTTATGTGGCATATTCACGCATACAATTGACAAATATTCAATAAGCAACTCTACCCTTCCAATTTTTCCACACAAAATCTTGTGTATAGCTTTTAAACTAAAAAATCGGTGTTGGTAACCTGACTGCAGATCTTGATCCATACTCAGGGGGTTATGTAGGCCCTCTGCATCTTTGAAGCATAAGGCTTTTGCAGTCAGATCAGGGTTTTAGTCTGAAAATGCACCTGAGTTATAGTACACTGGTTGAAAAGGTTAACAGTGGCTTACATCAGTGAACTGTGGGCCCAGTTTCTGAAAAGGAATCGTGTTTCCATGGCATGAGGGAGAAAAAACTAGTATAACCTATGTAAAAACGATTATGTGAAGAGCTGATCTGTCCTTGGGAGCAAAGTACGTGGTGTGCTTTGCCAGCCAGTATTGATAAAGAGTAAAACATGACTTAAAAAAACTTGAATTAAATAATGTATTTTCTGGTTGGCTTTGAGAAAATATTTGGCAAAAAAGTTGAACTGATTTTTGGCTAAAGATACAGATGTTCAGCTCACATGATAACATTACTTCTCAAAGATGTAAGCCACCTAGGGTAATGTCCATAAAATTAATGCCCTTCAAAATAAAGGATCATTTAAAAAATTTCAATTTTTATTCCATATGCTCATTTTTCTCCATCTATAATATAGTAATAATGATTTACAAGTACTCTACAGTGGCGTTGTAATAATATTGTTGTATTATCACACCTGTTAAAATCCACAATTTCAACAGCCCAGAAGTTAATAACATTTTGTTTGTTTGTTTGTATGGTTTGGCTTTTTTTTTTTTTTTTTTTTGGTTTGCTTTTTTTTTTTTTTAATTTGGACATCATGCAACCACAGCTGGTCATCCTACAGTCACAATATTAATCTTTTGCTTCCTTTTAACAGTGATCTGTGTTCCTTTAACTCCTTGTTTAAGTATTGATAAAAGTTTCTACTGGCAAAATTACTCCATGATGCCTCCTGAAAATATGACAGAGAGTTTTCTAGGCAAAACCACACCATCTGACCTCATTATGGTAATTATGTTTTTCTTTTCTTGTGTAGCTAAACAGGGCAAGTTTTAGTATTTTTTCTGCTCTGAATCCTTACAGTATAAAGCAGATTAAACCCAAGTTGCAAATACTGATAGATGGGAAATTCTATACATTTGCCCCTCAAGGCTTAACCCTGAAGCCCTGAACAAAATAATTAATGGAGTTTCCTTGTCCTTGGAAAAGTGGCGGGAGGGAGAGAGAGAGGAATCTGGCTGTGAAAAGTCCTTTTGACTCCATTTAGTGGGCTGTTACTTCTGCTAACCTTAGCTTTCCTTAGAAAACAGACAGCTTGACAGTAGTGGAATGTAAGTATTCTTAGATCTAATGGTTGAATAAAGACAATTTTAGGCAATTATAATGAAATTCAGAAAACAGAGAGTGAGATCAAAAAACCATGATGTAAGGCAGGAAGAAAACAGGGTTTACACAGGTAATGTGAAACTATAGGATATTGAAAGGGCATGAAATCTCTCTACTTCTACAGCTGGTTAATTGAGGTCACATAATTAAACATTACAGTGTCAAGGGGGACAACAACATATTGTTGTTGGCATGGAAATGCCCATGGCTATTACTGGTAAGTCTATCTATTTTGTGTTGCCAGACAATCATTTTAATATATTTGAAGTTATAAATAGACAGGTGCAATCAGATTTTAGATCTTGAATTTTCAGTGTTTATGGGTATATTTCTATTAGAGAAATGCTGGGGAGAGGGAGGTCCATGCTGCAAGATTACTAATCAACCAGTGCTCATTAGTTCATTATGTAGTTGCATAATTGACAAGCAATATTGGAATTAGTTTACATCTGAACGTGATTACAAATACTATGGACTACACTCAAAATGTATCTTGAATTTTTTAAAATATAGCATAGAATCCCGGAATGGTTTCGGTTGGAAGGGACCTTAAAGATTGTGTAGTTCCAACCCCACTACTGTGGACAGTAGATCTAACCCTTTCACTAGACCAGGTTGCTCAGACCTCCATCCAACTTGGCCTTGAACACTCCACGGGATGGACATCTACAGTTTTTCCAGGTAACCTGTTCCAGTGCCTCACCACCCTAACACTAAAGATTTTCTTCCTAATATCTGATGTAAACCTACCCCCTTTCAGTTTGAAGCCATTCCCCCTTGTTATGTCACTACATGCTCTTGTAAATAGTTTCTCTCTGTCTTTCTTGTAGGCTCCCTTCAAGTGCAACTAGGTCACCCCAAAGCCTTCTCCAGACTGTACAATCCCAGTTTTCCCAGCCTCTCCTCATGGAAGAGGTGCTCCATCCCTCTGATCATCTTGGTGGCCCTCCTCTGGACCTGCTCCAACAGGTTGATGCTTTTTCTGTGCTGGGAATCCCAGCGATGGACACAATACTCCAAGTGAGGTCTCACCAGAATGGAGTAGAGTGGTATCATCACCTCCCTTATCCTGCTGGCCACACTTCTTTTGATGCAACCCAGGATACAACTGGCTTTCTGGGATGCAAATGCACATTGCCAGCTCATGTCCAGCCTCTGATCCACCAGCATCCCCAATCCTTCTTGGCACAGCTGCTCTCAATAAGTTCATTGTCCAACCTGTATTAATACCAGGGGTTGCTCAGACCCTGGGGCAACACCTTGCACTTGGTCTTTTTAAATTGCCTGAGATTCCCATGGGTCCACTTCTTGCGCTTGTCCAGGTCCCTCTGGATGGCATCCTGTCCTTCAGGTGTGGCAACCACACCACTCAGCTTGGTGTCACCTGCAAATTTGCTAAGGATGTACTCAATCCTTTGGTTTATGCCATTAATGAAGATACTAAACAGCACTGGTGACAATATGGTCACCTGAGGGACACTACTGGATGTCTATCAGGACTCTGAGCCATTGACCACTACTTTCTGGATGCAACTTTCTTTTTTTTTTGTTGGGGACTTGTGGAGGAAAAGATGATTTGACTTCTCTAACTGTGTTTGTGGTGCTGCTTCAGCTGAGGACGAACAATGAGGTTTAGGCAGTACCACAACTCAGCATTAGTGGAGACAATAGACATTCTGCCTCCCACTGGGAGCCCTTCTGCAAATAGTTTCCTTCTAGCCAGCTGTTCCAAAAAGAAGAGAGTCAAGAAAGCTAAATGGTGTTCCTCCTAAAAAAAATCCAACCAACCAACCAACAAAAAGACCCCTTTTCTCTCATGTCTTCCCAGAAAAGAAGGCAAAGTATTCTTTTCACAGAGAGCTACTCATCTCTCTGAGTGTGTGGGCTACTAAAATAAAGTAGAAATACAGACAGTATAATTCTTATTTTCAAGTGCCAGATAACTGTTGGGCTGTTTTGATTATTCCTTAATGCATTTCAAATATGACCCCCGTTATTGCAGAATTTTGTACCTATCTTGTGAAAGGTTCTTGATTTGATCCTAAAATAACTTCATGCTTTAGACAGTTTTGGGGCAGCTTAACCACAGAGTCAGATTTCCTCCTGAGCACAAGATAGACAAAAGGCTACATGGGCTAAAATTTCAATATTAATTCAATTATCTGTCTTGGGGTAAGAAATGTTTTATTGCCTCTGAGAATCAGCTCCACATGGTTGGAGTTATTTCGTTATTAAAAACCACACTGTCATAAAGCCAAATACTCTGAGTTTCTAGCTTAGAATAATTTGTGAAGTTTGAGGAAAAATCCCTACTTACATACCTGCTTTTCGGTGCATTTTAAACCACTAACAGAATGTAAGGCAGAGGACTGTCTCGACCTTATGCTAGTATAAAAGACAGAAACACAGTAGATATTCAGGGGATAAGAAGACACATTAGGTGTGT
This sequence comes from Pachyramphus minor, assembly GCA_013397135.1. Classification (NCBI taxonomy): domain Eukaryota; kingdom Metazoa; phylum Chordata; class Aves; order Passeriformes; family Tyrannidae; genus Pachyramphus; species Pachyramphus minor. The sequence goes on from VYXB01006070.1 coordinate 58,151, forward strand.
AACAGCCTGCTGTGTCCTTGCAGATACTTCTCAATGCTGTTTTTACTGTGGTAAGAAGGTGCAGTTGCACATCCAGACATAAAACACAACCAGTCACCCTGTACTGACTTACTAACTACTGTTGATAATAACTTGTTTGTTTTTTGTTTGTTTTTTTTAATGTGGTAGTAACTGGAACTGTAACTACCTTTCCCAGCACTCTACTTGCCACACCATCTTGTTTACATTTCGCATAATGTGTAGGTGGAAAAACAGTAGTGGGTCTTAGCTTAGCTATCATCAGACTCCAAATACTTCTGCTACAGGATTGTGGATATTGCAGTTCAAGAGAATAGGCTGAAAAAGGGAAGGAAATAGTAAAACATCTATTTTCTGTTGCACTTTCTATTTCTTTTGCTGACAATGTCAAATATTACAACATTTATTTTTTTTTTTCTATTTCTGCCATTCTGTTACCATGTTATCTCTTTACTCTCGAAGGAAAACTATCTCCAACAAAAGGGGAGTTGGCAGCAGGAAAAGTATCCTCAGAACATTCCTCCATTGAGAAAACAAAGTCAAATAATCCCAGCACTTCTTCCGACTGCCACCATTGACAAGAAGAGAATAAATAAACTCTGCCAGCAGACTGTCAAAAGGGCAAGAAGGTGTTGGAGGAAGCTGAGTAGCTGGTGTGACCATGTCTAATTCAATACTCACAATATAATTATGGACAAAAAAAGCTAACAATAGAATGTAATGTAAAAGACTGTATGTCTAAATGCACCCAAGGCTGCATATGATTAGTGTAAGGGAATACTCTCAGTCATAGCAGGCGTCTGTGAAAAGTGTTCCAGGAAGTTAGCTTGAAGAGCAGCAAACACTACCAAGGAGGTCAGCACATATATTGAGTAAACATGAAAAGAGATCACCCTTTACTGCTTTATTCCTTGCTAAAGGCAGTAGTTCTAGTGCAAGCATGAAACCTGATCATGAGACAACCTAGAAAAAACCCCACTTTTGACACTTACTGACCTCCTTTCTTATCAACTAACAAGTATCATATCAAGACACCTTGCAACTCCCAAGATGACAACAATGGTGCTACACCCTGGATATACCACAGCTGAATGAAGTTGTCAGTAGTTATAGGACTGCTTCCACACAGCTGTGTACAGAGAAAGAGGTCATGCCCCTGTTTAACTCCAGAAGGTAGTTAAGTACCATGAAGATTCTCTATCATTCCCCACACCATCCCCTTCCCCCGCTGCGATGGGAAAGACAATAGGAAAGGAAAGGTAAACCTCATGGTTTGAGATAAGAACAATTCAATAATTGAAACAAACCAAAACACAAATAATAATGATGATAATAGAGAGAGAGTAACAGAACTGAAAATAAATTAGTAATACACAATACTATTGTTCACAACCTACTGACCGATGCCCAGCCTGTCCCTGAATATCAATCAACCTCCTTCCAGGTAAGGCACCCTGTTTGTATAATGCACATGACATTCCATGGTATGGAATATCCCTTTGGCCAGTTCAGGTCACCTTTCTTGACTGTGTTCCCTCACAGATTTCTGTGCAGCTGCTCACTAGCAGATTTTGATGAGATAGTGAAAAGTCTTTGACTTACGGGAAGTGCTACTTAGCAACAAATGAAACATCAGTGTGCTATCAACATTATGCTCATACTAAATCCAAAACACAGCACTGGACCAGCCACTAGGAAGAAAATGAACCCTGTCCCGGATGGAAACAGGGCAGGCGGACAGTCAGACAAATTCTAGTACTGGTCTTGATCACTGAATCAAAGCACCTTTCTTCTCTATATGCACATTTAATCCCTGAGCTCCAGATGCNTGGTTTGAGATAAGAACAATTCAATAATTGAAACAAACCAAAACACAAATAATAATGATGATAATAGAGAGAGAGTAACAGAACTGAAAATAAATTAGTAATACACAATACTATTGTTCACAACCTACTGACCGATGCCCAGCCTGTCCCTGAATATCAATCAACCTCCTTCCAGGTAAGGCACCCTGTTTGTATAATGCACATGACATTCCATGGTATGGAATATCCCTTTGGCCAGTTCAGGTCACCTTTCTTGACTGTGTTCCCTCACAGATTTCTGTGCAGCTGCTCACTAGCAGATTTTGATGAGATAGTGAAAAGTCTTTGACTTACGGGAAGTGCTACTTAGCAACAAATGAAACATCAGTGTGCTATCAACATTATGCTCATACTAAATCCAAAACACAGCACTGGACCAGCCACTAGGAAGAAAATGAACCCTGTCCCGGATGGAAACAGGGCAGGCGGACAGTCAGACAAATTCTAGTACTGGTCTTGATCACTGAATCAAAGCACCTTTCTTCTCTATATGCACATTTAATCCCTGAGCTCCAGATGCCTACATAACAATATACTATGTATATATCTATGTGTATGTATATGCACACATTATACATACATACAAATATACACTGAAACAACTACAAGGCCCTGGGGAATAAGAGTCCTATATAAGTGATACCTTTCACAAAGCAGGTAGAAGTTAGTAAAAAAATCCCAGACCCAATGGAAATAACTGACAAGCTCTTTTGCTTGAATAATACATCAAGCTCTGAATATAAATTCATGCTGATTATTCATGTGGATGCTTCCCAGGGTGATGAAACCCTGAACACTCTGAGATTTGCCATTCTGATTGTGGTTACCATGGCTATTACGATTTTACTAGGCAAATGAAAATAGAATAGTCCCCTTAAAAAACATCAAAGGCAAAGGAGTAAAGAGAACTATGTCAGAGAATGCTTGTCCTCTAGGTGTCATGTATCTGCTTCCATGGACGTTTGTATCATCCATTTACCCATGTAGAGCATCCTGTGTTCATGGGCAGAACATGCTCTGGAATGGGAAATTGCTACCCGGCCACTCTTGATGAACTATGATTCTTGTAAGGACAGCCAGTTCCAAACAGATAAATAATTTTTTTTGTCTAAAATTAGAAACCTTGTGTTTAGAGATCTGTGATCTTTTCTGATCTGAGCTAGTGTGTGATGGATTTCACTATGAAACTCTGTGGGTTCCAAGCTGCCACCTCCCCTGAATGCCCATGAAGTAGAAGCAGGACAACGTGAGATTTCAGATGGTATTTTAAAAACTTCTCAGCATGACTGAAAATAATGCTGACTTGAATCCTTTGGTACTGAGCTTTCCAGATTCCCTTCAGTGTTCCTCATAAAGGTTGTAAAGGGTGAGAGCTTAGGCACTGTGGGAACTTGCCAGAACTAAACTTTCTGGGACTACGAGTCTCCGTCTCTATCTTTGGCCTTTGGTGAGTATAATTAGATCTGTGTATCTTGGTTTCCATCATTTCCCTGTCTTTGCTTGAGGCCAGGCATTTACATTTATGACTGAAGAAATGTCAGGAAGTTTGATTTTGTTGTGGTATAGGTTTCTCCAGAAACATTGTTCTGTTAATCAATATGTCTATGGTGATCTTCAGATTGCATATAAACCATCTTTGAGTGCCTAATTACTTGAACTTGTTTAATGAACATCCATCCCTTTTCCGAAACACTGGAAACAAAAGGATATTTCCAGTGGAACAGTAATGATTTGGCTGTACCAGGTGCTTCCCTGTTATCAAGGTACTGAAGAATGCGCAGCTTTTGCAATCACAAAATTATGGAATTTATAAAGTCATCAGGTCTGATCTCCTGCCCAAAGCAAAATCAACTTTGAGGGCAGTTCAGATTGTTCCAGTTGTCCAGTCTAATTTGGAGTATTTCCAAGGATATTCCAGTTGCTTTGGACAACTGGTTCTGATGTTTGACCATTTTCACTCTGATTTTTTTTTCTTTTATCTATTCAAATTTCCATTGATCCAGCTTTGGCTCATGACTTTTTTATCCTTTCGTTGTGCACCTCTGAGAAAAGTCTAGCTCTGTCAAAGTAGTCAGTCATCAGTTAGCTGATCTTTCAATATCGTTCTTCATTAGGATGAAAGAACATAACAGATAGTTACATTCCTTTTGGTCTGCACCAAAGTTTGTAAGAGACATGAATTCAGTGCCGACTCCTCTTCTTTGTCTCATCATTACCTACACAGTGATGCTGTTGACAATTGAAACTGTCAGACTGAATCTGTTAGTGTGTCAGTGTCTTTAGTGTTAGATGGAACCACGCAAGCATTTGTCTATGCTTGCACGAACAATACATTTGTCTATCTCTAGACAAATGTAATTCTTTTGCAGTCTTTGTCTATGGGTAGGCATCTTTATCTGCAAATGCCGTTCTGTTTGTCTATTTACTCTGTTCAGTTTTGGGCTTCTGACTACAAGAAGTGAAGGTACTGTGTGTGTCCAGAGAAGGAGAATAAGATTGGTAAAAGGACTAGAGCACAAGTCTTACGGGACCAGGGGTTGTTTGGCCTGGAAAAAGAGAGAACCTTGGGGAAGACCTTATTGCCATTTCTCTAACTAGCTGAAAGGAGATTGTAGCGAGATGGGGGTCAGTCTCTTCTCCCAGGTAAGAGCAATAGGATGAGAGGAAATGTCCTCAAATTGCACCAGTGGAGGTTTAGATTGGTTACAGGGAAAAATTTCTTCACTGAAAGGATTGTCAAGCATTGGAACTGGCTGCCTGGGGAAGTGGATGAGTCACCATCGCTGGAGGCATTTAAGAGCTGTGTAGGGGACATGGTTTAGTAGTGGACCTGCCACGATTAGATTAATGGTTGGACTTGATCTTAAAAGTCTTTTCCAAAATAAATGATTCTGTGATTCTATTTTATGGAGTGATAAGAAAAGTGTGCTTACTTGCATAAATGAAATAAGTAGAATGCAGAGTAATACAGGTAGAAGTAACTATGGAATCTGATATGGACATGAAATTACTGATTATTTTTGCCTCTGAAATTAAGATAATTTCATGCTAAACTGTCTAGATAGATGCCTAAGTAATTCACACATATGTTATTAATTCCTCTCTTTTAAACATCCTTAAAAAAATCTCTAACATGCTCAATTTTAATTGAACATTTTTGGAACTATTATGTAATGATTAGCTCCATATATTTTCTCACCTGTGTTACCATATTGTTTAAGCATATAGAACAAGATGCTTTATAAATCCTGTTATATTCCATGTGGAATTAGGATTACCTGGATGCAAAGAATAAATACCAGGGTTTAATTTCTTATTTTTTATCAAAACCAACATAATTTTATTGTGCATTAAAAACCACAAAATACCCCAAAATTTCTAACATTCTATTCACACAAAAAGGCTTGAAACTGCAACTTAATTTTGTACAGATCCAGTTCTTCATGTTTCTAGTTGACCTCTCCAGTGAAATATTTCTCACTTTCAATAATTGTCTTCTGAAATAAATAGTGATGGAAACATGGAGCTCTGTTGGCCCTCATTCAGTTTAAAAATTGTTAAAAAATAAATTCTGGTTCTAAACACATAAGAAAGAGGCTTAGCAGCTAGAGATCAGATACTCCTCACCAAGTATTCTCTCACCTTTTTCTTCTGTGTGGGATACCATGTAGGTAGAAACAAACAGTAAAACTCAAAGAGGATATGGTTTACCTCACTGAGATATTCAGATATTTTAGAGTATTACTTCCTGCTTAATATAAGCTGATTTTTTTTTCCTGTGACAATGGTATAATTAAGTAAATGGAAAGATCCCACCTTTGCTGTTTTTTAGATTCTGGTAGAAAACATCTAAACTGAATAAAATGTTTCTATTTGCACTAATTTTGCATTTTGAAATGAAATAATAGAATATTACGTGCTGCTGATCTCCATGAGATTCACTGTAGCTGAGGGGTAGACAACAATATTTAATAAAGACTGGAGCTCTTTTTGTCAACTACTTCAGAGAGCTCATACACTCAGGTTTTGGACAAGTAATTTTCTGTCCTTGTGTAAGGTGTGCTTCCCTTGCAGCAAGACTGGGGCTCAGCAGCAAGTAGCTTCCCTCAAAAGCCCTGTTGCTGTTAGCAGGGAGGCACTGCAGCCACCCATTTTGCATCTTTTCTATGGGCAGAGAGTTTTAATAGCCATCAACCCAGCCACTTTATGAACTTTACATGAGAAAAAGGGAGGGAGAAAGACAGAGCAGTGAAAGGCAGAGGCAGAAGTAGGGTCTTGCAGAATGAATGCCAAAGAATTAGCAAATAAACAGAAAAGGTATTGTAACTGTGGAGGGAAAAATTAGTTTCTGACATACTGTGCAAATCAAAGCCTTCCAGCAACTCAAAAAACAAACTAAGATAAATAGTACACAGAAAACTTTCTGGCTTTTCTTTTTATCCATCCCTTCCTATCTGTTAATGTGTCAGAATTAAATAGGAATCTTCTGAACAGGCCTACCTGAGAAAACAGTAATCCTCCCATTTCCTTAGGTGCGATTCATCTCCTCTTAAACTTGTAGAATTCCAAAGTGGCAGCTAAAAGTATCCTCGTAGTTCTGCAACTTGTAACAAGCAAAAATTAAAACTGACACAATTACAAGACACAGATTGAGATATTTCAATAGCTTCAGCCACCCATAAGGACAAATGAAAACCTAGGACACAAGCCTTTTGCAGAAAACACCCTTTCTTTTGATTGAATGCCTTTTGAAATTGCCCTCATTATGGTGCAAGGTAAAATGCAATGCAGTTGCCTCTCAAAGTGACCCTGTAGAGATTGCCACTTGTGAGAAAATCCATTCAGAAGTGGAGGCTGGATTGAATTGTCTAGTAGGTCAAATGGCACTAGTTAGAGAAATGAAGAGAGGTGCTTCAGTCCAATGATTCTTTAGGAAGTTAAGCAACAATAACAAATTCCATGAATACAAATGCACAAAGAACAGAGAAATGAAAAACTGCCAGAGATAGGTGAGAAAGATCTCCAAATGCTTGGTCCTTCCAGGCTCCACTGAGCAGAAGCAGCTCTTCAGTCCTGGAAGAATGATGAGATCTCAGAAAATAAATATGCTGTGTGGTCTGGAAACACATAGATGGAGATCTTTACAAAGTTGCTTTAATCTGTGGTGCTCTTAGATTATCACACTGTTTTCAAGGTTATCCTGCAGCCTACAAGTACAGCTTTTGAGTCACCTGTCAACAATGAAGTCTGACTGCTAAAGCAGGGTCCAGTAGAAGCCCTTCTCTCTCTCTGATCTGCCAAAGCCCAGTGAAAAATTCAGCTCAGTTTATGCACAAGAAAAAGAAATAAAGGAAGAAAACAAGAGGCTCTAGCATTATTCACTCTAATCACCTATGAATAGACATGTGTGTCTCCCCACTCTACAGAGATCAATGAGTTCAACAATCAGCTTCGGCTGAAACACAAGGCAGTTGTCCTCATTCACCTATGATGAGGACAAGGCACAGCACAAAAGCTATTTGCAGTAGTCAGGTGAAAGGGTAGGGGAGACACACTGCTTTGAAATTGTTTTCTCTCCTGGTGTTTCCTGTGACGACTTTCTGTTCATCATTTTTCATTTTAGAGTACAAGAACCAATCAGTCAGCTATGTGCTTTTCCTTTTTGCTGAACAGTACTTCCAAGTCAACACTCACTGCAGGTTACAGAGTGAAACAAAAAATGGAAACAGTACGCTGTAGGTTATTTACAGATTGCTGCTGAGCAAATTTAAGCACAGAGCTCTGTAACTCCATCATCTCTTGATGAGAACCTCACAGACTTAAATTTTGTAAAGGAGGGGGAAAATAGACATAATCCATGTATAACAGTAAGAGCCCATTCTTCTGTGATGGGAAGAAGCACTGTGTAAGGGCCAATACGTTAGATCAACTTTACATTATAGCTGAGACTTAACGTCCATTAAAACTCTCCTAGCATTTCCCTGAGAACATAACTGGGCTCAGAGAAACTTTCATTTTTAGACCCATTGAGAAGCCAGGATACAGCATAATAATCTTGTTTAATTGCCTCCTTATGAATTCTTTTCATGTAACAAACATTTGAAGAACACTCATACAAATCATGGAGTTCAGTGCTAGTGGCAGCTTACTTCTGTGTGTCGTGGATCATAAGGAGGTTTCCAATTATGATGATCAATTATCTGTGATGTTCACCTTGTTTACCTTGTCTTCTTTTGGACCTGAATTTACCTACAGATTTGGATAAGAAACATCTGTTATTCCATCTAAAATAATTTCTTTCTAATCAACAGAGGTAAATCAATAATCACCAGAAAATCTGGAAAACAAATGGTGTATGGCTGAGGGACAACCATCGCAAGTTGCAGTTTGTGCTAGTCAAAGTCCCAGTGCATATGTGTATCTTTGTCAGTTTGCTGGTGTAATAAAGCACAGCAGTAGCTGGAAACCTCTTCCTTCTTACTAGTTTATTCTTACTTTGATCTTCCAGTTAAAACTGAATAGTGTCTTTTGGAAATAGACTTCTAAGTATTATTATCTCTCATTCTCTGCTCTCGGAGTGTCTCATCTTTTAAAACTCCACAGCTGTTGCTCTGTCCATTGGATTTGCACGGCAAGTAGTGAAGAGGCTGCAGGGGCATCTTCTGTGAGAAGCTGTCAGAGGCTTCTCCCATGTCCAACAGAGCGGTGCAGCTGGCTCCAAGATGGAGCCACCACTGGCCAAGGCCAAGCCCATCAGTGACAGAGGTAGCCTCCACGATAATGCATTTAAAAAACAGGGGAAAAATCTGCTGTGGAGCAGCAGCCAAAGACAGAACTGAGAATACGGGAGAGAAACAGCCCTGATGACACCAAGGTCAGTGGAGAAGGAGGGGGAGGAGGCGCTTCACATGCTGGAACAGAAATACCGCTGTAGTTCGGTCTGAAGGTCATGGTGAGGCAGCCTGTCCCCCTGCAGTCCATGGAGGACCCCAAGTCAAAGCAGGTAACTACCTGTAGTACACTTTGGCTCCATGGAGAAAGGAGCCTCTGCTGGAGCATGCTCCTAACAGGACTTGTGGCCCCATGCAAAGGGGTCCCTTGAGGGACCACACTGGAGCAGTCTGTTCCTGAAGGATTACAGTGCATGGAAGGGACCCCTGATGGAGCAATTCATAAAGACCTGCAGCCCACAGGAAGCAGGAAGGCTCATGCTGGTGAAGTTAATGTAGCACTATCTCTCTTGTGAGAGACTGCGTGCTGGAGCAGGGGAAGAGTGTGCAGAGGAAGGAGCAGCAGAAACAATGTGTCATGAACTGACCACAACCCCCATTCCCTATCCCCTTGTGCCATTGGAGGGTAGGAGGTAGAGAAAATCGAGGGTGAAGTTGAGCACAGGAAGAAGGAGGGAGTGGGCAGATGTTTTAAGATTTGGTTATGTTTCTCATTACCCTACTACTTTTTTTGCAATATAGTCAAATAATTTCCCTGAGTCAAGTCTGTTTTGCCAGTGACAGTAATTAGTGAGTGATCTCTCCCTGTCCTTTCCTTGACTCATGAGTCTTTTGTTCTTTTTTCTTTCCTGTGCCCAGTGGAGGAGGGGACATATAAAACCACTTTGGAGGGCACCTGGCATCTGGCTGGGGTCAGCCCACCACGCTCTGCTTCTGTAAACATGTTTGGTTTTCTAGGTGTTTCTACCTAATGCTATATGCCATTATATTAAAGCAATATTACATTACATTTCAGGCCACTGACTATATATATTCTGTACTTATGTGTTTTGTCCACTTCTTTTTATGCAGTCTTTCTGCCAGAATCATAGAATCACAGAATAGTTAGGGCTGGAAGGGATCTCTGGAGATCACCTAGTTCAACCTCTCTGCCAAGGCAGAGTCACCTGGGGCAGCTTACAGAAGAGTATGTCCAGATCGTGCTTTTCCTCTCTGTCTCCTCTGTCTACTCTCTTGCTTGTTTCAATACGTCTTCCCATGCTTGCAAAAGATGTTAATTTAAACCAAAAAAATGCTTTTCTACTAACCTTTCATACTCAGATTTCCCTCAGTGTTGCTGTCTGCTTACCCAGAGAAGAAATAAGTTTCGCCAGAAAACATTTCTGTAAGATTTAAGGCAAGAAAAAACTCAACTCTAAAGATAACTATTTAGGTTCAGGTAACTATCCATAATATTCCAGGTACGCTCTAGGATTTTTTTGTTTTCTTTTACTGTTTATGTATGCAAAGTGCCTGAACTGCTGGAGTAGAACTTCCAGCAATTGTTCCATGGAGCTTGGTCTCCTTCTAGCTCATGAATACTGAAAATGACCATCACAACCCACTAATTTTCAGGCAATTTGTTCACTGTGAGTTGAAGTTTCCACTGTGTTATTATTAAAGATTAGCGTAGCTGCCAAAAGTATATAGGATTTTTTTTTCTCTGATGTTAAAATAAGGCCATCTATCAGTTTGTCACTTTATGTGAAAAACAACCCAAAACCTAGTCTGGAAAACTCCACATATAGCTTTCTAACTGTCAGCCCTGTGGGTTATTAAGACTAATTTCAAAGAAAGGGCCTCTGATGTCCAGTGTGACTCACTGAAGAGTGTGATAACAAGAATGGTGAGTGAAAATTTGTACCAAATATGAGCCTGCAAGAACAATTGTGGAGTAAAAATGTCTTTTTCCACTAAATTATGATAGATTAGAAAATTATATTAGTTTAGACATCCAGTGGGTCTCCTTTGGACATAATTTTGATATTTGTTTTAGTGTGATAGCTCTCCAGCCTCTACATCACGAACATTCTTGCATGTGGGCACAACTAATTCTCTGAAGAGGTCCAACTATTTTGTTTCTACAGAGCAGTTCAGTAGGACTTAAACAGTCCTACATCTCTATATCTAAATGTAAGAAAGGAATAAAGAAATTAAGAATCTATGATTTTAAAAAAATGGTTTTGTGGTCTCGGTTGTTGCTGCTTTATGGCTTTTTTTTTTTCTGTCTAATTCTCCGTCTACTCCAAAGAATTGTAGATAGCAGTAGGAGACCATATCCATCAGGAAAACAATAAAGGGACCAGGCTCTGAAGTGGCTTAGTGTACATCTGTGAGCAGTAACAGGTATCTAGCATATTGACAGCTACTGCATGACACCATAATTATCCACTTAACTAGGGCATCAGGCTCAACCTGTCAAAATTCCTCCTTGTGTTAACCTTATATAACACTGATTGCATGAAGTCTTGATATAGGGGCATCTTTTGATCTTTTTGCTCTGCCCTATTTTGAGCTTCTCCTTTTGCATTTTTGCCATGCATTTCAACGAGCATGCTCCTGTCTGTATAGGACTCCTTTATGGAAGAACTGCCTTCCCTGCACAGAATATGCTTTTACATGTGGGAAGCTGCAGAACATCATTAGTGATGGGGCATATGAAACGCTTACTTCAATCCAGCCACCCTTTTGGATAGTGGAGCATTATACAGGCATAGGATGAGCAGAGGGCCTTATAGAAGGACTTTTATTTTTTTCTCAGAGAAGGCAGCAGAAGCCAAAGAAATAACTCATGTTACATATAATTACAGGGAAAATGGAGGTAGTTTAATTGGATAGCTGCATTCAGCTGGCTTTTAGTAACACCTGTGGAGGTGAGCAGTTTTGAAACAGAAGTATAAACACTGAGGAGTAACAACCTAACACATGCAGGTTTAGCAGATCCCCAATACCTGGAGAAAAGAAGTCGCCAACTCAAGCTAAGAAAAAAGAGACACCACTGGGGCACACAGATGAGACCATCCAGAGCTATTCAAAGGAGTTGACCTTCCTAGCTGCAAAGTAGTTGCTTTGTGTCATTGCAGTGGGGCTTCAGAAGGCAGAATTGTAAGGTAGTAAGCTGTCCTGTGGGCACATGGCAGTAGCTCTTCTTTCAAAGCCTGCTATTGGGATGAGGAAAGTTGCCAGAGGAGCTTCTCAAGAGCCCTTTGTCTTCATATACACTGTAATTTTTGGCAGGTAGACAGACACCCTCCATATCTGTCCTGCTGTTACTTGCAAAGTGGGACCTGAGTTGAGAACACAGAAAATCAACAGGTCCTTCACCAAAGCATATTTCCTACTACCTATATGAGCAGATGACAGTGTAAGAGACAATTTGGGTAACTCTTGACACGCTGTAGTCTGTGTAAAGGCACCTGCTTTGTTGTGGCAGCCTTCTGTGCTAGATATGAGGAGAAACTTAGGGATACTTTGCACCAGATTGGAAAGTCCTTTTTTTAATGTATAGACCAAGCCAAGTTTTGATCCAGAAGAAGTGACAAATTTTTCTAACAAGCAGACCATACCTTTTCTAATAAGGGCTTAAAAGGAATGTGATAATGTGAAGAAAAAAAAAAAAAAGATTAGTTTTCCCATTTTTAGAATTTCTGTGTTGCTAAGAAGCAATTTCTGTAGCTCTATTTCAGAAACTAACTTAGAAATTAAATTTTATGCCACAGTTCCTGGATTCCAGTCTGAGTATGACAAGTGGTTTTCCTTTCCCACTTCACAATGGTTTAGGGAGCTTGAACATGAGAGGAGAAGGTAGCCTGGGATAAGAGAACAGGTCCAGCGCTACTCTGAAACACTAGCCTAGGTTGAGGAATCCCTGAGGACTCCCTGTAAGGATGACATAGGTCTTACTAAGGATGACACACTCTTCTGCTGCCATATATTCACCAGTGTCAGGAGGCATTTTTTCTGTCTTTGAAATGAATGCAAATTAATTAATTAGTGGACTTAATTAATTACTCAGTGGAATTGCTAAAGATGAAATAGTGAGTTACCAAGGATTGTCCTCTGCCTCAGCCATCTGGGAGCTCTATGGGAAGGTCACAGCTGTTGAACTACCACAGAGGAGCAAAAATTAACAAGTGTTGAGCATCCCTCCAACAGACACAAGATTTTGTATCTTTCCTTTCTTTCCAGGAAATGAAAGCTTGAATCCACTTTTCAATTGCTTTTCAAGGTCTCTGAAAAGTCTTATGTGTACCAGGCACTTTATCAAGTACACGTAACAACAGACTGCAATACGAATTGGTCTACTACAAGAGTTAGTGCTAGGGAAAGCATGCTGCCATATGTGTGCTGCACTCTTTGTTGCAGTCCTGCTCTGATCCATGATGAATCCAGCGCATTTAGGCATTTGTAGGTTTGTGTTACTCATGCTCTGGGTATGTCACAGGATGCACTGCTATAAATCAATGTTCGTACCTTTCATTTTCTTTTCCTGAAGTTGCAACTGGAGCCCATGCAGATGTTGGAGGAAGAATTGTATTTTATCTTTATTGATAGAACCAAAAGGAGAAAAGTAGTTCCCTTATCCTAAAAGAAAGCTACAATGGGTATTATTCAATCACTTTCCTTCGATGCTGCTGGCAGTGAGGAACAGGGAAGCAAGAAGATGGGGATGAACCTTTAACATGCTGAGTAGCAGAAATCCTTTGTTACTAGAACATCAGGGTTTCAGGTTTTCCATGTTACGAAGAACTCAACCTTATGACTGTCTCCTAAGATATCAGAGATATTGGTTCCATCTTTGATACACCTAGCAATAATGATTACTTACTTCAACTAAATACATCCTCACTAGTAATTATCTCTTTTGTCATTTTTGGAATTTCCTTCAGCAGTAAATTGGAACCATGAGCAAACTTTGTATACATGTGGTAACAAGGATTCTCCAGCTGAGCTCTCAGTAGTCTCATCAAAGCTTAAGGTGGCCAAGACCATCCTAGCCTCTAAACTATCCTCAGGCATTTATTTCCACATTCTCTTGCTCATAACATTCCAAGAGATATTAAGGTCCAAACAGGCTTCACACCAGAGGACTGGAGAGGGCTTGTGGAGGTCAATAACTAAGGTGATCCCAGGGGAGGCGAGAAACTGGAATGCTTTATTGGACTTAAAAGTTCATATTTAAAAGGTTTAGTGTTTACATATTCAAAAGGGCATTTAAACTATTATAATTTTTTACAAACAGAGGGTTTTCAGGGGATGACATAAGGGAAAAACCCAGATTAACAAATTTGGGTCTTGGCAATTACCTCATGGGGAAAAGCCCACTTTAACTTAGGGGGTTTCACAAGGGGGACAGGTGCTCAATTCTACAGGATGCAAGGATTCAGGGAACACAAAGGAAGGGATAAGGTACAATGGTCTATAAAAATATAATTCAAATTTTTGTCTTGTTAATCAATGGCAGATTTCCTGTTAGCCTAAGCTAAGATTCTTCCTGGAATTTTATATTTTTCTTTACCACTACTGATTATTGTTTAACTCATTGTACTTGAGTGTTTATGCACTAAAATTTCACTAGAGTCATTTCCCACTTGTGTCAGCCTATTAGGTTATATCACTGGGGTTACTGTACAGTACATACATTGAAAATCAGTCTCAAAATATATCTCAGTAAATAGAGAAATATGCCACCTTCATAAAGATGATTTTGGAATATTTTCATTAAACTATGTTCTAAGGTAACGTTAGACAGTATTGTATCCTGCTGCTTTCCATTAGCTCCAAAATTAATACCGGTTTATTTGCCTTTCTGTCTGTCAATCTCTTTCACACCCCACTAAATAAACTAGGGCATGCATTGTTTTTTGGCCCCAGGTACAAGTTGGTCTCACCTACACTGTTGCTGTTGTTGTTGTTGTTGTGGGAAGTGAAGGTTGGTAAGGCTACAGGGAGGTGCCAACCACCAAATAGTATTGATAAATTTGCTTCTTTAGCAACAGCTTAAGGACTCAGGAAGGATCATTGCTCTGCTGCTGACTCTCCTACAGTTCTGTCTCTCCAGCATCGTGACAAGTTGAGATTCAAACACATTTTCTATTAAAGAAAACCATGCACCTGATTTCCTGATGGAACATACAGGAATTTGTTGACATGTAGTACATTTATACAATTGAATTTGCATTTGGTTTACATTTCTCCTTTCAGTTGTTATATTTTTATGCATATTAATTACATTGTGGATCATGAAATTTGGTGAAATTGAGTGTTATAGGTTAGATAGGGAAAAAAGGTAAACTAAATTTTTTTTAGACAAGTTTATGGTACCTGGAGATGTGCATAACAATGTTTTAATTCAATGTTCATTTCAAGGAGGTAGGCAAGGACCCATTGTAAGTGCTGAGGAGGAATTTGAAGTACATAAGGTTGTAATGACAACTCCTTTTAATACTGCATCTTCTGAAATTAATCAGTGAACTTAAAATTTAGCCATTTTAATGATATTCATGATAAAGTGGCTATCATCAGAAGAATAAAATAAAAGATGCATTAACTGTAGTCCATACTGAATTCTGAAATGACAAATCTGAAATTACTACAGAAAGTTTTGACTAAGAACAGCCAGAGTTGATCTACAGACAGCAGTAACTCTCAGAGACTAACACAAACTTCAGCTTGTGGCTTGCAAATATATTTACATGTATTTGGACTATTTTATATGTATGTGGATGTACAGCAGAGGATCTTGGAAACAAAAGGAAATAGATACAGATTAGAAGTAGGGATATTTTTCATAAAGTAACAGACTGTGTTCTCATTTTCTTTCAGTAATGGGCATCTTCACTTATTACTGATATTTCACTGACAGCAAAGTAACCTCAATTCAGAGCACACATGCTTCAAGAAGGAAATTCATGTGAGAGAAGGTTATGAAAACTTATTCTTCTTCTTTCTTACTTCTGGGAGCTTTTCATATAGTTTGCAAGGGCAACAGTCCAATTTCCTAACACAAGTCCCTCTTCTACTTATTTACTTAGAAATAAAGAATTAGATCTATTTATTTTTAGATAAATACATGAACACACACTATTCTGAAGCTAACTGGATGAGATATCTCCACGTAAAAATAAATAAAAATGCCATGGACCAAGGATCCTCATCAGGAATAAGGAATGTATGTTATGTATTGGAAAAATATTAATATTGAAACTGCAGATTAGCAATTCTGTCTGAGACAGGAAGGTTTTGTGGGGTTTCTGGTGTGAAGGAACAAAAAATCAGATATCTTGAAAAGGAAAACAAAATGAACTAACAAATTCAACTGATTTTGAATTTCAGTCAACATGAGGTTTGTGAACAAGTTTAGGAACTTAAAGGAAAATATTGGTTCCAGTTTTGGTCCTCCTGCTGTGATTGATTGCAAGGAATCTGCACAAATTTTAAATGCAGTAGAAAGTAATTATAGGGCCAAATGACTACGATAGAGTTACACTGCAAGTATTGAAAATGTATTTACATTTTTTTGACCTGTTGGTGATGTTCCAGTTGGTGCTTTAATACATGTGAAAAAAGAGATCTAAAATCTTTCCATACTAGGAATTTTGTCTCTTCAACAAGAAAATTCACGGGTCTACCATATCAGTGCTTTCCCCATAATTTGATTTTTTTTTCTCATTTTCCTGATCTAGTAGAGCAAGTACTTTAGCCCATGCTTAAAATACAATGTAGATTTCATTTTCTTTCTGGAGATATATCCTGGTTTCTGGTGAGATAGTCCTTTCATCTCGGTACCTGGTACAGTGTTGCGTTTTGGATTTAGTATGAGAATAATGTTGATAACACGCTGATGTTTTTGTTGCTGCTAAGTAGTGCTTGCACTAACTGTCTTACGTTCTGCCAGTGAGCAAGCGCATAAAAAACTGTGTGGGAGCATAACCTCAAGGACAGGTTACCTAACCTGCCCAGTGGGATATGCCACACTGTAGAACTTCATGTGCAGAAAATGAACTGGGGGGAATTATCTGGAAGGGGGCTGATTGTGGTTCAGGGATGGGCTTTGGCATTGGTCAGTGGGTGTTAGGCAATTGTATTGTGTATCACTTGTTTTTCTTGAGTTTTTTCTTTTTTTTTTTTTCCCTTAAATTTGCTATTACCAATGTTATATTTTAGTTTGCTTCAATTATTAAACTTAACCTAAGAGTTTCACTTTGTATTCTCCTGCCTTTTCTTCCAGGGAGTGGAGGAGCAGAGAGTGAGTGAGCAGCTGTGTGGTGCTTAGTTGCCAGCTGGTCTGAAACAACAAGGCATTATGGTCATAATGCAGAAGGGAAAAACAGGTTTTAGGAAAAAAAAAAACAACAAACACCAAACATTTTCAGGAGAGGGTTTTAAAATTGCCACTGGAATTCAGCTGGTAAACTTCTACACATCTTGATAAGGTCATTTATATCTTTTGGGTATTCTCCCATAGATTTGCAATTTGTGAAAGTCTAGAGCTAAAAATATTTGAAGTGTATCATGTGATGAGCTAGCTGTCTGTAGAATGAATGTCCATGAGCAAGAAATTGCAGTTGCTTATTTATTCCATTAGTAGAAAGAAAGAAATGGCACCACCTAACCAATTTAAAAATTCTCCACGACTACAGAGCCATGTATTAAACCAAACACCTGATCTCAATTACTGATGTTGATATTCATCATTAGGAATAAATGTTTTAAGGATGAAGAACAAGTGGCCAATTTATGAAGGAAATAAAACATTTTCAAAGATTAATAATGATGATATATATGTAAGAGGAAGAGTAACAATATTTCATTGATCTGTGGAATGAATCTAGAATGGATCATCTGAAATGATCCTAACATGGTTACAGTCACTAGACAAACTACTGTAAGAATTATTTTTCTTCTTGTACCACCAGCTGTTTATGGGGTCAACAATGTGAACCATGCTTTTTTGTGCTGTTACTCTTTAGTATACTGAATCTTGGACGCAATGCATCTAGGAATAGAATTTCAATGCAAAATCCCCTTGATTGACTATAGCCAGAATGTAATTTTCATAAGTATTCCACTCTTATGAATGCACAGAGTGCATATTTTTACTTGCAAATTTCTTCAGCAGTATACCCAAGTTTTATATGTATGAGCATACCCTGTCATGTTTTACTGCTCATTCTGTTGTTATATTCTTAACAAAGGAAGAGATTGAGAATTGCAAATCCTTTAGGTGATCTGAGAGAAATCAACTCTGAATGTAACTTAGAATACAAGTTAGAGAAACTGCACCTAAAATTTATAATCAAAGCTTCAAGTATGGTTCTGAGAAGGAGTATTTTCAATAAATTTCACAGACTAAATGAATTATGCAGCGCACACCTGTCTCTCAGGATTAATTCTCATGTTACAGTGAGCTAGGAAAATTGTTATTTCTTGACCTAAAAGGAGGTTAAAATACTTTCAGTGGAAATCAATTCACTTTAAACTACTTAGCACTGTTCGTATTTTGTAGAAATATATATGACAGGGTGAGTTTCAACCGGTGCTTTGTGTAGCAGTTTTGGGAAGCCTATCACACACAAAAAGAAATCTGAAAGAGTGTTTAACAGGACAGAGCATTTCATTATTTTTCTTCTAAAATACTAGCTCAAAGAGGATTTGAAAAGTAGAGATATGCCTTATGTTTTGTGCTGGTGTGCATGACTGCTCCACAAGCTGAATGAAAGTGATTGTTAAGAAAACTCTTAGTTATTTTATCTTTGTTCTTTAAATAAACTTGATATTCAACATCATCAAATACTATTGCATGCTGAAAACATAGAGTACATCTTTATCCTTCACGCTACAGTTTCAGTTGAAAACATGTTTGTAGATCAGGACAATTCTGAGCTTAAGTGGTATGTCCCAGACTCAGAATAAAAACTGGAAAAAACAGATAAAAAAATTGACTAGTCCTTTGCATGCAGCAGGGACCCTAACTTACAGCATTCTTGACAAATGTTTGCCTAACCTTAACCTCCACTGATGGAAATGACCATTTTTATAGTAGCATTATTGGTGGAATTATTCAAAAATGTGCAGAGAAAATCAACTGTCACAAGTAGATATAGAAGTGGACTATATAAATCCTCTGAAATAATGTACCTTACTTCAAGAAGGTGAAACAGAAATTCAGTTACACCCATGTATCTCTTCACTTCCAAAAAGAAGCATCCATAGCTGTTTTATGGGGACAGTAAAGGTAATGGAAAAAGGGACCTGAAATACAAGTTTTTTTCATGTCATGAGCAGTCCTAATGCCTGTCTGTTCCTATGACTATGTTTACATGAAGAAGCATTTTAGTACAATAGGAAAGGATCAAAATTGGAATAGGTTGCTCAGAGAAGCTATGGAGTCCCTGTCTTTGGAGATTTTCAAGCCTTGACTTGGGCAGGGCAAAGCTCTGAAAAGCCTGGTTTTAGTTCATTGCTAATCTGGTCAGGAGGTTGAATTTAAAGACCTCCCTCCCCATTTGAGTGATTACCTGGTTAGGAGACTGGAGCAGCTTGTACTGAGACCCTGGCATCTGTGCTGTGTGCTGATTGGAGGTTTTACTTCAGGTCCTGTCTGCTGAACCAAATTTTTCTATCAAACATATGGTTTGAGGATATGTAATGTTCAGTTACAACTCTGAACCCCTATAGCAGGCTGGGTGTGTTCAGTGAGTGCCTAGATCAGAGGTTCAGTGTTAGTGTCCTCTAAAGGGAATAATTTTCACACATATCAAAAATGAAACAATATACAGCCATTAGTTGCATAAAAGGTTTACTTCAGAATAATATTTTTCCTCTAGAACAAAGTACTAAAGTAGACACAAACCATATATATCAAACTAAATCTGAAAATTAGGCACCTTAGTTCCCCAGTGGCCTTGGGCTGCCTTCCTGATTCTAGTCAGGAGTGATCTTGTGAAAGTCTTCCTCTCAGCCTATGGAGTGTTGTGTAATTGAAGGTAGACTCTTTGAAAGGACAAGAAATTTACTAACCTCTGGGTTTGATGCAATAACAAGATTTGACTGGAAAACTATACATTGGTTAAATTTAATTTTAGCTGTGAATTTATTGAGGTGGTTTTGTTATTATTTGTTATCACGAAGAGAGGGAAGAAACTCACAATTATACCCTGGAACTCTATTTTATTGCAGCATTTAGCTGTTCTTCCATTTGGACCTGTAATTTTCTTGTCGTTCTTCTTCAGCCCCTGAGCACTGACTGACAGGAAAATTTTTGTTACTCTAGTATCACTTTGATAATTTTCTGAACACTTAGAAATGAAGTGATAATCATTCATCCTCTCATGTACTCCTGAAATATCTGAGACATGATGAAGTATAAAAGAGAAAAAGTCTTCCTTACACCAGAAAAAGAAAGTTGGGAAGTTCTTTCTTACAAACAGGGAATTTTTCAAAGCAATCTTGCTTTGAAAGGTAGAGGAAGAAAGGCAGATATGGTTGTTTGAACTGTCCCCTGGTAAAGAGTCCTATACAGTAGTAGAGATTTGGCAGTATTTTGTAGCAGAGAAGTCTTGTAGCAAGATAATCCTGCACCTGTTCATTCAAATTTGTCTCTTTTACTTGTGTTCCCATTCAAGTTTTTTAGTACAAGACAGTTTCTAACCCTGGGTGGGGACATTGCAGTCATTTAATTGGGCCTCCTGTCCCATATAAAAAATCAAACCTCACCTGATAATTTCTGGGTAGATCCGGAGACACAAGTAAGCACTGTATCTTCTCTAAAACTATTCATTACCATAAGGAAGAGCAACAAAAGAATACAAGGAACAGCTGGAGTGAAGTGAAAAGAGGGTTAGGTTGTCAGAGAAATTACAGCCATACCAACTACCTGCTGGTTCTAAAACAAATGCAGTGAGAAAGCAAGTTTTGGAAATGTACAAAAAGTAGTCAAGATTTAGCAGACCTGCATTTTTGCCCATGAACCTGAACACTTACAAATACATGTCAGTCTATGCAGAGAGCTCTAACCCTTCTCTCTTCCACAGGACAAAGAAAAGAAAATATAATGAAAGGTTTGTGGGTAAAGGGCAGGGAAAGATCACTCAGCAATGGCTGTCATGAGGAAGAAAGACTCAGGGATATTTACTTATTGCTAATGAACTCAGAGTAGGGTAATGAGAAATAAAACCAAATTTTTAAATATCTTTGCCCACCTCTCTCTCCTTCCCCAGCTCAACTTCAACTCCCAAATTCTCCATGTCCTCCCTGCCAGGGGCATATGTGGATGGAGAATGCGGCTTGCAGTCAGTTCATCACATGTTGTTTCAGTTGTTTCTGCCTCCTCACACTCTTCCCCTGCTCCAGCATAGGGTCCCTCCCACAGGAGAGAGTTTTCCATGAACTTCCCTGACATCAGTTCTCCCCATGGGCTGCATGAACTGCTCCAGCGGGGATCTCTTCCATGTGGTGCAGTCCTTCAGGAACAGTCTGCTCCAGTGTGGATTCCCCAAGGGGTCACAAGTCCTACCAGAAAACCTACTCCAGTGTGGGCTCCTGTCTCCATGGGGCCACGTCCTTTCTCCGCAGCATTATAGCACCCTTTGGCCATCTACCTGCTATGGCATTGGGTCCTGCAGGGCAACAGCTTGGCTGACCATTGTCTTCACCATAGGCTGAAGGGTTATTTCTGCTGTGGCACCTGGAATGCCTCCTCCCCCACCTTCTCCACTGACTTGGGTGTTTTCATGGCTCTTTGCCAAAAGGGCACATTGCTGGGTCATAGTCAACTTGGTGTCCATCAGGAGCCCTGGGTCCTTTTTTCTTACGGAAAATGCTTAAATAAGTTTTTGAAATAATATTCACAAATTTTAGTCTTCTTACTACTGGCTCATGACATTCTCTTCTGTCATACAAGCATGTGAGAATTCAAGCTTTAATGTAAAGCTTGAAGGCTAATCAAACCAAGCACATCAAAATTAGTTGTACAATATTGTTGCTAAGGTGAGTGGGTTTGCAATTTAGTGCTCTCTGAAAACCTTTAGGATGTGTGTCACATTTGCCTAGAGACCAGACACAGATCCGTTCAATAATACTTCATGGAATGATGCCAGCTAACTTAGATTCAGTATTTGGGAGTTGATTTCCCACGAAAAATTGTGTGTTATTTAAAAATAGTGCTTGTTTGTAATTCACTTACCAAATGTATATAATGACAGTATTGATTTTTTAAGACATTTTTCCTGCTAACAAAAATTCAGGAAGCCAGCATAAAATCAAAGGTTCTCTTTTTAATTTATAAATTTTATGTGAAAATATAAAGAGAAAGGAAAATAGAGAAAGAGCTGTTCCTTAATTTTATAAAGATTAGTGTAAATTTGCATAAGGAACATATTGGGAACATAAAGATCTGCAACACAAACCTGCAAAGTATTTCAAAGATTCTTACCAGACCAAGATCAAGGTCAATTTTAACAGAAGAGTGTTCCAAAATAGACAGAAAATGATACA
>VYXB01006070.1:80349-91405 GCA_013397135.1 Pachyramphus minor
TTGAGATTGATTTATCTTACTCTCTGTAAATCATGAATGTGTGTAAAAATGAATGTGTTTGGACAGGCATTATTTTCTTCATTTCTGTGTCTGTCCAAAGACTTGTCATTTTATTCTATTTTTCAATTTTCTGACATCGTCCTAAGTTAAGATAATCTGGGGGTGTAGATTTTAGACTTAGACAAATCATTCATCTCTTCCCATGTAAATAGTTCATGGAAGACATTGTAAAACTAATGATTACACTCTGTTAGTAACAGGCAACATGCTCTGAAATAAGTATTTTTCTTGAAGTTACACTTTACAGCCTACTTTGAATAGAAGGATATCAAATGTAAGCCAAAACCCACTGATTAAAACTTTTTGATTTTTTTTTAATGGAAATTCAGGAAATGTTACTGCATTTTCAGAATGCAAAACATTCACCACACCACCTAAACAATAAATGGAGTCCATGCCAGAAATTGACAAGTCTGGAACCCCAAATAAAGAGAGAGTTAGCAGAGTGTGCTGTCTTTTTCAGGCATCTGATTAGGCTCCAGAATCAATTCCTGATGATTACAGGACAGCTGAGTTATCTGAAGAAGATTCACTTCTTGTCTTATATAACCTGCTGAATATAAATAATAATGAAGAAACTTGCAAATCAGCAGAAGTATAGCAGTACTATACTACATTGGTTGTGAGTGGTACACAACCAATCTTATTTTCTGGGTGTGCAGTATTTGAAGTAATATTGATATCAGAGAGGGTGTTTTATCATCAAACACTTCTGGAGCATGGAGCATTTACTGAGATGATGAAATATAGAACTATCATCTTTAGTTTACATTGGTTTATTGGAGTGTATGTAGCTTTCAGGTGGGTGGTGGATGCTAATCTAGCTGCTGATGTTGCTGGCCTTCCCACCATGAGTTAGGGTACTTCACTGTGATGGAGTCATGTAAAATGCATGAAAAACTGAAGTTTACTTTATTTTCTGTTAAACAAGAGAAAAGAACCTGCAACATCTCTATTAGCCATAAGAATTACCCACCTTCATAAGTGGCAGAAACACAGGAAGTTCCCACTGCAAATATCAAACTTTAGTCCTCAAAACCAAGGTGCATTTTTAAGGATTCCCAATCATAACAGCTTTTCTGACAGAAAACAAAACACAGAAAGGTGTAGTACATTCCAGTCCCCAAATGCAGCTCTAGTTTTTCTGCCAGCTTATCATGAGTCAGCGAACACAAACTGCCACCCTGATCCAGAGCAGCTGTGTAATTACAATTCTGTTATTATTAATTACTGAGTAGAAAATCATTTGTAATTAGCTCTGACTAAATCATAGTTTAAACAGCCAAAAATTACATTACAAACTAAAGTGTAATTAAAGCACTAGACTAAAGTGTTTATTTAAACCCAGTTTAGCTACTGCAGATTTTTCAGTCAGGTTCTCAGGCTCATACATAGATGTAATTAGTCTTCAGTACTGACAGCATACTGCATTTATTCATTAAGCATCAATATTGTTGAACAAATGTAAACAAAATTTAGATAGGGATTCCTTAAAGGGACAGTCACGGAAACATCTGGGTGAGATAATGAGGCTGGGAATGGTGTGAATGTTAATGAGATTTGGTGCTGCTCTGGTACCCAAAGAATTCTTGAAGACACACATTTTGAACTCCCAGTACTTGCTCTGGGTTTGCAAGTACCAGTGATCCTGCTTTTATTGGTGTGTAGTTGCTTATCTAGACTGCTTCAGTGGAACTATGGACTCGGCACCTGGACATATTCCCACCAAGTAGGCAGGAAAAAGTTTCATACTTGAACGCTGGGAAGGAAAACAACATGCAGCAACACCATGGACATTTCTTTATGTATCTTGCTTAGTTTAATGTAAACTAAGTGATCTTCAAATATGCAGAAAGACTGTTGGCAAAATTTGTTTCTTTCAGTTATGTGTAATGAAACTAGTATATCTCTTACAGAGCAAGTCACAGCCATTTCAGAAATCGGACTTCTGCTACAGGTTGCAGAGAGTAATTTCTTTCTGAGTTCACAGCTGAAAAATCAGTTTTTACCTCTGGAAGCAAGAAAGTCAACCTTGCTAGAGAGGAGAACATAATCTGATATCAGGTTTCTGAACATTTTTAAATTCTAGGACACTCATGCATAAGGTTTGGTGGTGGACAATGACAAGGCATGAGATATAGCACACTCACTATTAACAGAACAAATGTCAGGTATATGATGATTACTTTAAAGTAAATGTCAATATTGATGCAAAAAGCTAGACTAGACTGTCTGTTATAATGATGATTGTGCTGTGTTCTCTATGCTGCTTCAGCTCAATTACTGACACTACAGTACAAACCTCCAAATGGCCCAGAATTTTCTTATGTAGTTAGTGTCCTAACAATGATGTTACACAAGGGGAACTCCTTCCATGCTATTACCTTTGGTGGTCTAAAAGACATAAATTCTCTTTTCCAGTTCTGTTCAAAATCTGTACAGTACCATCTAGTGAACTTCTCAGGAGTCATATGCTCAGGTGAAAAAAAAACCAGGAACCTGTTCTATTTTGAAGCCTGTTCTTTTCGCAGACTATTCTATTTTAATCTCTGACCATTCAAAACTTGGTTTTCCTAAAAATAGGTTTTAAGAAGTGGTCATAATAATTTCCAAGTCTGGCAGAGGCTGTTCCAAAGCATTCACTGAAAACCCATCCTGTTTTTTTATATTGCCTGAAGACATCTGTTATGAGGATATGTTGACCTTGTCTGTATGAGTGCCCTAGATATCTGCTTTGTAATACAAGGAAGTATAAGTGAATGCACTGCCATCTGAACTGGTGTTCCTTTGCCGTTTTGCTAAGATATTGCTTGTGTCAACATTTCAGTCACTAAAGTGTGTATCTAATTTGTTAGGCACAGTACTATTCTGATTTTGTGGTTGGCATTCATATCCTCAGTCCTGCTCTGTAAACAAACCCTGACAGAACTTTGCACATTATTTACACTTAATATACCCACCTCCAACCCCCTTGTTCTAATACAAAACTCTTTTCCGCCTTCCCCCTTTTTATCGAAATGTCTCTCTGACAGGCTTGAGTTGCACACTAATGAATTCAGTAACTATCCAATAATAAGGCTTAAAGGAAATACATATCACCGCATGTCCTATAACTTCAGAAGTTGGCTCCCTTAATGAATCTTGGAGCCAGCAAGGTGAACTTGCATCATTAAAGATTTCATGAATATAAGAAAAGTTCAATGAAACTGATATTAATTCTGCTTGAATAGGTAGTTATGTTATCAAGAGTGTAAGAGTGGAAGAGGCAGCACATTAGCTGTCTAAAATCCCAAGTAAGTGGGTAAAGTGATCTGTCTGCCTGTCAGACAGTTGTGATGTTTTGGCTGAAATATTAACAGTACAGAACAAAGACACCTTACTTCTTTTCTTTCAGTGTGTGGACAAATTTGGGCTCTTACTAGGAAGCTTAGAAAAGGAGCCTAAGGAAAGTTTGAAAATATATTCGTAGGTAAATCTATTATTTTAAATGCAGGTCTGTCCCTTTCCATTTAAGTTTCAGCAACCTAAATTTTGTTATGCTCTGTATATCAGATTTCCTGTCTTCCTACCCAGATTAGGTAATAAACAATATCTTGGATGACCACAGTAACTTAAACTAGAGTCTTGGTTGGCAGTCTGAGGAACTACAATAACCACTGTTTTGATGCAAGCTGATACGAAACATAATATTTAATGGGTTCTCCAGTTCTGAGCAAATTCAGACCTGTTGTGAACTTTATGTGAAGAATGTGGTCTTAGTTTTGGTGAAACAGTTGAGTGGAAAATATGATAGTCTTTCAAAAGTAAGATCAGTCATTTCAAGACTTCATTGCAACAGAGTACCTGAAACAGGTGCTTAATTCCATCTCTTTTCTTCACTATGTGCATGTTTAAGGACATGATAAATATAATTTTTAAGAGGAAATTGTATTTTCATCAAGGAAGTTGTCAATCAGACATTATATTTGTTGGGATTTTCTTTTCAAGGTAAGGTATATTTATTTGGTTTCAAATTACACTCTTCTTCAGGTCTCTTGACAAAAATGATTCCCACAGAGAAGGGTATTCTAGAAGTAACAAATAAAACACATGGGAATGAATAAAGGAAAGAAAAATTTATGCCTATAAAATTTACTCGGTTTCTAACTGATCCAAATGGGAAAAAGAATTTTTGGTCCATCAACCGCTGAAAGGTTAAATAAAAGCCTTTTTATTGTTATAAAGACTTAGTTGATTATAAAAATTGATAGAACTTTAGGCCTTTAAATGCAAACAGTAGAAATAGTGCTTCTCTCAATATTTATCTTATGGTGTGTCTGTTTGCTCATGCTAAAGTGAATTTGACATAATGGTAAGTAGTTCAAACAATCTATACCTCTGGAAACCTTCACAAACTATTGATTTTCTTACCCCATCCACAGCATGCTCAGAAACACTTCCCATTCTGTTTACCATTCTATATAGCTAGAATACATCATTTCAGATGGTCTAATGGAATTAAGCAAACCTTGGAAGGCATTTTGGTGGAAAACTTGCTGTATTTATTTGTATCTTAGCATAGTGGGGAGAAGAACCTTGCTAATTTAGCACTAAAAAGACAAGAAGTTTTTATTTTGGTACCTTCTCTTTTATTTGGCTAGAGGCATTGGTTTTACCAAGGAAGGACCATATCCTGAGTGCAGTCAAAGTAACTTCAGATTAAAAGTAGCTGAGGTCATCCCCTCTGTGTCACTAACAGTCAGGATGAGTGATGACTCAGTAGGTCAGAGTGTGATATGGCTCTAGACAGAGATTATGCAGGGTCAATTTACCTACCTGTTACTTTAAATTCTTATAGGGTAAGAAAGGAGTTTTTCTGTGAAAACTGAGAATTTCCATAGGGAGTGTGAGCTCTGCTGTGAGAGAGGAATCTCTCAAATCACCTGAAGAGTGCATTTAGACCCATTCAATCTAGAAATTGCGTAGATATAAAGAGAGGTGCAACAGTGACTTTTGATGGCTTGGCTGTTACTCCGAAATACTGGAAGTATAAATGTATGAATGTAAAGTGTGAGAGAATGAAAAGAATCATAATGACATAGAACCATAGAATGTTTTTCATTGCAAGAGACCTTATAGATCACCTAGTTCCAACTGCCCTGCCATGGACAGGGACACCAGCTTGCTCAGAACCCCATCCAACCTGTCCTTGAACAATTCCAGGGCTGGGGCACCCACTGCTTCTCTGAGCAACATGTTCCAGTGCTTCCCCACTCTTGAGTAAAGAATTTCTTCATAACATCCAACCTAAACCTTCCCTCTTTTGGTTAAGGCCATTGCCCTTTGTCCTATCACTATGTGCTCTTGTCAAAAGTCTCTCTCCAACTCTCTTGTAAGCCTCCTTTGGGTACTGGAAGGCTGCTATAAGGTCCCCAGGGAGCCTCCTCTTGTCCAGACTGAGCAACCCCAACTGTCTTTCTTTTGTTGAGGGCCCCAAAACCGGACACAGTACTCCAGGTGGGGTCTCACAAGAGCAGAGTAGAGGGCCAGAGTCATCTCACTTAATCTGCTGGTCACGCTCCTTTGGACAGAGCCCAGGATACGACTGGTTTCCTGGGCTCTGAGCACACATGGATGAGTCATGTCAAGCTTCTTGTCCACCAGTATCCCCAAGTCCTCCTCAGGGCTACTTTCAATCCAGTCTACTTCGACTGTATTCACACTTCCTGATTCAGGTGCAGGACCTTGCACTTGGACTTGTTGAACTTCATCAGGTTCACATATGCCCACTTCTCAAGACTGTCAAAGTCCCTCTGGATGGCATCCTTTCCCTCCGCTATGTCAACTGCACCACACAGCTTGTGGTGCAACATTGTTGTCAGCAAACTTGCTGAGGGTGGACTTGCTCAATCTCACTGTCCCCTGTCACAAACAAGGATGTTAAACGGCAGCTGTCCCAATGCTGACCCCTGAGGACACCACTTGCCAGTGATCTCCACTTGGACATTGAGCCTTTGACTGCAACTGCTTGAATGCAACCATCCAACCAACTTGTTATCCACTGAGTGGTCCACCTATCAAATCTGTTTCTCTCCAAGTTAGAGACAAGGATGTAATGCAGGACAGTGTCAAATGTTTTGTATAAGTCCAGGTAAACAATGTTAATCTGAACTTGTGCACCTTCAGATTCTCAATGTTCTCAAACACATTCTTCATTCTCCCAGTCACTGCCTTCGCCTTCTGCAACTTCGTCAGTGTGGCTGGAACACTTGATGGTGAAGACTGAGGCACAGAAGTTGTGGATACCTCAACTTTCCTCATATCCCAGGTTACCAGGTCTTCTGTTTCCTTCCAGAGAGGGTCCACATTCTCCCTGGTGTTCCTTTTGTCACCAGTGTACCTATAGAAGCTTTCTTCCTTGACCTTAATGTCCCTAGATAGGGTTAAAAAAAGTCATCTTCAATAGATACAGTTTTGTCATGGCTGAAGTAAAAGTGAGATTTGATTGGAAGAGCTATTATCTCTGCTACTTTACCAGACTTTTTAGAGTATATGGGTTGTTTTACAGGCCTTCTTCCACAGCTTCTTCCACACCCACTTGGACAGCCTGAGTATTCATGAAGCGTTCTAATGAATGTTCATCTATCCCTTGCTTTCTTTGGTTATGAACAGAATGTCATTTCACTTAGATAAGGAATTCTTTATTATGTGTCTGGTTTTGCTTTCCCCCACACACACCTCTCCTCGATTCATTGGCATTTTGTGGACAAACTGATATGAATCCCACCTTCTCTGAGCATCTCTCTCTGAAACGTGAATGTGTGATTTATCCTATTGTGAGATTTCCAGAAAATGAAAAAAAATGTTTCTTGATCTTATACTTGTGACATGGTAAAACTTCTCAGAGCTTAAAGCAGAGACTTTGATCCTGATATGGAAAACAGACTAAAGTACAGGGCTTATAGAGCTGGATGCCCCAGACATGTCTGAAATGGTACCTGTAGGATCAGTTCAGCTTTGTTCGGTAAATGAGAAAACAGGCTGATGAGAGGCAATGTGAATGCTGCAAAATAAAGATGGAGAAGAGAGCCACTAAAGTACTTAAAAACAATAGAGAAGACTTTCCAGAAGACCTCCTATCAACTTTTCCTGATGTTACGGATGAAGAAATAATGTTGTAATATTGCTACTATGTTTGGTCCAGGTCCTTTTCCTGGTAGCCAGGTCATAACCAAGGTCATGTTCCCAGTATTCCATACGATTTTTATGTAAACCAGGATATAAATAAGAAGAGAGAGAAGACTTCACTCTTTTCTTTTCCGGTGGATCTGAAGGTGCAGGTTCTCTGCTGTCAGCTCTGCCTGTGTAGAGGAGTGAGGCCTGGTGCGGTCTAGTAGGCCTTGGGAGGCGGAAGGTGCTGGCGGTCACTGGACGTGATCCTGCTATCTCAAGGAAAGTAGTAAAATGTCCTTTTATTAGTGCTTCATTGGTTGTCCTCGGGGTTCGATTGTGTGTATCTGTTTTGGTTTTCTTTTTGTCCCTTTTTCCCTTTCCCCTTTCCCTTTGAGGGGTATTTGGGTCCCTTTGTTGTGTACACAGTGTTTTAATTGTATTTAACTGTGATACATGTAGTATGTATATATTTTGTTATAATTAGTTTGGCTCGGGTTCTTCAGTTTTTTATAGTTTTTTTCCTTTGCCCTGGGAAAGGAATGGAGGGGGGAAGTTTTTTGCGGTGGCTTTGGGCATTTGGCTGGAAGTCAGGTCCAAACCAACATACACTTTTTTTTTACAAGGGCAATGAAAGGTGTCTGGACCGACAAATTAAGTGGTTTTTTGCATTTTTTTTGTATTTTGTGCAGGAAGAAAAGAGCTGTTATTGTGGGATTTTCTTCTTTCAGGAAAGCTATTAGTATGTATCTGTGCTATTTATAGTCATTATTTGTTTATATCTATCTTTTCCGTAATTGTCTGATTAGTTTACTGTTACAAATTAATTCTGATTTAAAAATAGGAATACATGTGCACATATTACTCTTACTGAGGTTTACAGTGGGAAAGAAATAATTGCCTTCTGGATTGAGAAAGTGAACATTTAATATTATTATTGCTCACTGGAGATCACTATTTTAACCAAAAAGAGCAATAGCCAGAAACTCTAGTCTAGATATGTTTTATTGTAATCTTTAAAAATGTGTTTTCTTGTAGCTTCAGCTACTTTCTAT
The DNA here is from genome assembly GCA_013397135.1 of Pachyramphus minor. Lineage (NCBI taxonomy): Eukaryota > Metazoa > Chordata > Aves > Passeriformes > Tyrannidae > Pachyramphus > Pachyramphus minor. The sequence goes on from VYXB01006070.1 coordinate 88,614, forward strand.
CTCCTTATTTTTATTTTTTTTTTCAATCTTACTCACAGCCCACAGCCCTCAGTCCTATAGGCTGGCAAATATTTTTTATCCTTTACATATTAATGAAGATTATAGGTAATAGTAGCAATCTGTCTTACCTGGGTGGATTTTTTTTTTTTAGCATTTACTTTATCTATTCATTCAGATTAGTATTTAAAAGCTGAAAAGAAAAATACCAATAAAGTGTAATGCTGAAACAGTTCTGTCCTTTTCTTCATTATATTATTTTTTTCTCCCAAGAATCATGGAAATGATGGTTGGAAAATATCTACAGTGTCTTCTGTATGAATAAATCAGAAGCTAAGTAGAAGACCAACTACCAAAACCATCCATGCTCGTCCAGGTAAGTATATAGAACCAGTATCTTATTTTTAAGAAACATATATATATATAATATCTCTTTGAAATAAGATAGTTATTTGATTTCCACAATTGCTATATTTAGCAACCAGAGTCTGTAGTAAACCATAAGTTAATTTTGCTTAATATGACTTGTCAGACTCCTGAGAATTAGCTCTAATCATATTCATTAACCACATTAGATAGTGTCAGAATAGAACATCCCATCACTCAGACTAGAAAAAAGATTATTTTTTTTTTACTCTTGAATTTAAAGACCAAAAATATAGAATAAACATTTTAGTACAAAACCCCCAACTTTTTGAGTAGCTTTCATTAGCAAAAACCTTCATGAAGACAAACAATGACAGTCTTCTGAATCCTGAGCAGAGAATAGTGAAAAAGAGAATTACAGGTAAAATTGAGTAAATTTTGTGACTTAACCTACTGGCACTATTAAAAATAACAAAGGAGTAGAAAAATGTACTAAAAATTTGTTTTCATAACAAACTTCAGATGATTAAGAACCAAACATCCGCTGTATGTCCCAGCTCATCTTTTTTATATCTGCAATTGAACATCTGTTCTCAGAGTACATTCAGAACAGATGCATTCCTCTGTGTTGGGAACTATATGGAATGGGGTAAATTTTCTAAAAAATGCTCAGTGTTGCAGGTAAGCGTAGGAAATCAATAGATTAGCTGGGTAAATGAATAACTGAAATACTACTCACAGCAAGAAAATGGAGTCAGTATACCATTTTTCCGTTTTAAGTCACGTACTACATTTTGTTGCAAGATCAGTTATGTGGAGAAGCCACCCCTCAACTCAAGTTTGAAAACCCCAGGTACTTTAAACCAACTGAATCATACGTCAAGAAATTTCAGGTTTGTGTAGAAGTCATAAAAGATGAAGTATGAGAAAATGTCTTACGTATCCAAATAGAACTTCATGGCTCCACCTAGGTTTGTAAGTATGTGGTTTTTTACCTTCCTCAATCTTTTACAAACCAGTCTCTTATATAGTCATACACATGTGAAAAATGTATTTTTGTTTTGATTTTCGCTGTGTCAGATGTTCAATTCTGTTACTTTTTGCTTCTCATTCTTTCTGTCTCTAAAGGTATAATTAAGGTCCAAAGATTCCAGTTCTGTGCTTAGCAACTCTTAAAACTTAAGCAGTTTTAGGAAGACAGTCTAATGGTTATAATGCTGAACAAACAATTATTGGACCTATGTGTTAGCAGTACCTTAAAAACAAAGAGATGATAAAGTTCTGATACTGAGGAGATACAAATTTACTTTGAGGCCATGCTAGCAATCTATACATAGACTTCTCTTGGGAATCATAGAACAGCAAAACTACATAGTCACAAGATGAACATTACCTGATACAATAGTAAGAGCTTTAAACTGGATGTGGTGGGGGAGGACGACAATATCAGGCTAGTCCCTGGGAAGCTGTGGGATGATATATAAAGGTTAGAGAGACAGGGTGCTGATGAGGGCTCTCTGCTGGTGACTCTGAACTTTGCTAGCCCCACTGGAGTACACTTGCAGTTTTACAGAAATAAGCCAGGGTCTTCTTAGGTAAGAGACATCAACAGGGAAACAGCAGGGAAATTTGTCAAAGGAACTAAGGTGTGGTTCTCTAGGAAGACGACATGACCTACAGCCCAGCTGAGATGGTTTGACACCAATGTGTGCAGCATGGGCGATAAGCAGGAGTTGGAATTCACTGTGCTGCTAGAAAGTTGCCATTACTGAAACTTGGTGGATGAATGTCATGACTGGACTGTGACTATTGCTGGCTACAGACTGTTCAAGAAGTGGAAGCAAGGAAGGAGATGAGGAGGTATTGCCCTCTACTTGAAGAGTGGGATTGCATGTGAAGAGTTGTCTCTGAGGAATAGCAATGAACAGATTGAAAACCTATGGGTGAGAATCAGAAACCAAACCTTGTAGTTGGTGTCTATCACAGACCCTATTGATGAAACCTTCTTGCTCCAGCTACAGGACACATCACACTCACATGCTCTTGTCCTTCTGGGGGACTTCAGCCATCCTGACATTTGCTGTAAAGTAGTACAGAGAGCTGTAGGAAATCCAGGAGACTGCTGGAAGGCATGAAGCATAACTTCCTGACCCAGTAATGGGCAGTCCTACCAAAAGGGCAGCAATACTGGATCTGGTGGTCACCAATGTAGGCAAACATATCAGGGACATCAAGTTTGGAGGCAGGGTGGTCTGTAGTGATGATACATTGTGCAGTTCACAGTTCTGAGGGATGGGGGTCAGAAGTGTGAAATTAAGATCCTGAACTTTGGGAAAACAAAATTCCAGCTCTTCAAGGAAATGATCAATAGGACTCAGGGGCAAAGGAGTGGAACAAAGACAAGGGAGTGGAACAGAACTGGCAGATTT
>VYXB01006071.1:0-91341 GCA_013397135.1 Pachyramphus minor
TATTCCAGCCAAAATCAGGACACAAGGGCATAAAGAATTCTGTTGTCCATTCACTGGAGATATAAAAGCTTATAAGACCAAAGGAAGCAGACTGTCATAGCCAACAACCAAAAATAACAAGGTAGAAGAAATTAAATCATAATGGTCTAAATAAATCTTGTTAATCTGAACAGGAAAGCACATACCAGAACTCAGCCATAGTCAATATTCTTTCTCAACGTAAAATTCACTAAGGATTAAGGGCCCCTCTCTCGCTCACTGCAAAGGCAGATAAAACCTAGGGTTCAAGCAACACTTGATGGAGTCCTCATGCACACACAAGACTGTTATTTTATACTCCAAAAGTATGTATTAAAAGTTATACTCCATTGATTTCCTTCCCTTGCAAAAAAAGCAGGCTAGTCCTTGGTAGTACGTACACTGGGGAAGCTCCCTGGAGATTTTCCATGTCTCATGGTTACATGGACAGAGGTTGGCTTGGTGACTGTCAGATGATCTTAAAAAAAGGGAGGAATCACCAGGAATGGGAGCTTCAGATTTTCAGAACACACATTTTACAAGGTATCAAACACAGACCCTCTGCAAAAGTAGATCAGCGCTTGACAACTCTACTATGCCAGTTCCTTAGCAGCCGAGTGTGCCCTGTTGCTGCGGGCCTTCATGTGAGAATAGTCTGTGGTTATTAGTAAGAAGCTGTGCTGACTGAGGGTGCATCAAATAGTCTGATCATGCAGAAAAATAAAATAACCCTGTGAGTAAACAGATTATATAGTTTTTCTCTACTATGGAAACATGCCTGGAACTGGAGAATTAAGAGTATATGAGTATTTCAATGTAAAGCACAAGAGTGCCTGCCCATTTACTACTGTGAACGTTGCTCCAGCAACTGCAAAAAGGGTACCCAAAAAGCACTCCTGTCTGCCTTCTCAGGGGCTTGTTTGATGCTGTACATGCAGCCAGCAGCCTTACCTTGGCAGGCAGGGAATGAGTGGTAGCCAGGCTGGCAGCTGTCACACTGAAGTCCAGTGACCCCTGAGCGACAAAGACACCTCCCAAGAAAGTCACAGATTTCGGGCTGGGTACCTGCCGAGTTACATTCGCACACTGCAAATGAGAAAAGCTATTTCAGAGGCAGTCTCTGCACAGGCTCTCTTATCTTTCTTGAAATAAAAATATTTAAAAACAAAAAAGTAAAAACAACTCCCTGAGGCTCAACAGGATCAAAATTTTTCCCATCAGACTTATTTTGATTCATAACAGCTTTTATTGATTGCCCACATCAGTAATAATTCAGCATCAAGGGAAATGATGTAAGAGCAAAAGAAGCTGGCTCAAAGTACTGGGTTCAATATCAGTGCCAAAGCACTACACTTGACCTGTCTCCACTCAGTCTGATTTATCAATACCGAGCGGTATGCCAACTATCGAAAGTAGTTCCATCTCTTTTGGGACTGCCACGAAACAATTTATGGCTTGGATTTACAATCTCAGGTAGGAGTGGTTAATAAAATGCCTAAGAAGGCAGTTCAGAGCTGGCTATTAAAGGTCAAAACCAGTTGGTTTGCTACTATCAATTAGAAAGAGCAGCTTGGTGCATCAAAGTGATGCTGCAAACTCAAACATAAATTATTTTTTTAAGAAAAACAAGGGTAAGTAACAGAAATGTTCCCAAAGGTATTCTAAATTTCATCAATGTTACTAAATTCAACTCCAAACTGGAGTCTGGCAGCTGCATCACACAGCAGACAGCAACCAAGGAAACAGGGGATTGAAACAGGAATTGAAATCTCCCCTCATCACATTTTTCTTTTTCTTCTTTGACTTGTGTTAGTTTTGGGAGAGCCCCGTATGAACACGCTTCCATGGCAAAAGAACTTCATCCTTTAGTATAAAACTTGGGTCTGTGTTTTGGATATGCTTGCCAAAAGGAATGTTTGGCTTACCCCGGCAGAAGGGGTACTGAAAATACCCCGTTGCACAGGTGTCACAGGAAAAACCCCCAAATCCAGTTCGACATCTGCACTGCCCAGTACTTCCATCGCAGTCATCACCCAGCGCTCCCGCACCGTGGCACTGGCATGCTGAAGAGCACATTCATAAAGGAAACATTGACAGTATTATCATCTTAAAGTTCTTATTTCCCTTGGAAGCCAGAGGCTGGTATTTACTCAGGAGCGCAAGCTCCAAGAGTCACAGAAACTATGGCACTTACACAAACACTGGGGGCCAAAATACCCTGGTTTGCATCCACCTTCTAGTTACAAGATGAAAGGAAAAGAAAGACACAAATTTAGTGCAAGAGATCACACAATTCCTTGTCATTTTGCAGAAAAAAAACAGATCAGTGCTTAGTAATTACTACTCTTGAACCAAAAAAACTACTTGTTACACGCAAATCTCATTTCAAAAAACAATGATCTGTAATCGTGCTTGGTCTGCCAGCACAAATTTACAACTTCTACACAGAAGCTTTCACTTAGAGGCAGCTGCTTTTCTTATGTCTTCAGACGCTGCTCTTTGAAAATGTAGATAGCTCAAGATCTGTTTTCTCCTACTATATTCATTTTCCTGTAGAGTTTTCTATCTTCTTTTAAAAATTTGTGAAGAAAGGGGATATGCAACAGAGCATACCCAGAGGCCTACCACGGCAATTATTTTGGACACTGTATGAAGGAGATAAGTGGTAGAGGAGACTGAGGCTTTTTTGGGTTGTGATAGCATCTGCAGACACTTTCAAGAAAACAACTGGGACTTGTAAATACATACATGGATTAGTACTGTCTGCTTATATCTAAATGTCTGCTACATTAATTAGCCAACATAAATTCCAGTTTCAGTAAAGCTAATAGAAATAAAGGTAGGCATGTTGATTTTGGGATATGGAAAAGGTTATGAGGGTTTTTTAAGTCGTTAATCCTGATGTGCATTATAACTACATAAGTGATTTAGTGCTAGCTGTGATGATGTCTCTGTTCTGCAGTACAGCAATATATGCTAAAAAATATAAGCCCACCAAAGGATTGGATTTCAGGCAGCTTTGCAGTTGGCTAAATAAGAAATATGTAGTTCTCTTAGAAATCAAAGTCCTTCACTGCCAAGGGCAATGTACAATTTGCCAGGTGAAAGAGGACAGTCCTGAGGCAGAGGTCTGTTAGCATTAAGGAAGAGATTTACACCACAAATCAGGTGCTGTCATGTCAGAAAGTTGTAAGTGCCAGAAAGTCTTGACAGATCTGCTCATAAGAGCACCAAACAAGATGGTCAGCCCCTCCTGCAGATGTTTGCCAGAGGCAGGTCAAAGCTATTTTGATCAATAACTCTTTCTGGAACTAGCTCACTAAATTGTTTAATACAATATGATGAACTTCTAGCAAGAAAAAAGGTTCTCTGAAAGATAAATACTAACAGTGGCAAAATTACTACATAAATCTCCACAAAAGACTAACCTAAATGATTCTATGATTCTGTGAAAGAGCAGGCACCACTGAAACAGTGAAAAACAGCAACATGGAGAAAAACAGTGAAATGGGAAAAAGAAACACAAACAACTTGCCTATTATGTCACCAGCCACAGCATCTCTTGGAATTGGAGAAGTAAAAGGATATACAGGAGTATCTTTAAAACAAAAGAGACAATGAGGTTTATTTGATTTCATTAAAAATAATGACAAACAATAAAGTCATCTCCTGTCAACAGAGAGCATGATATCCATATGATTTCAGCTTAGTCTTCTTTCAGTTAGGAACAGGGTAAGAAACATTTTACTTTTGATTTCCAGTTCAGGTACAAACTTCCCTTCTCAAAAGAACAGTATGAAAGGCCAGACATCATCTGGAAATTACAAGAAGTTGCTTTCCTGCTCCCTATACACTTTCATGCAGAAAATTCTCTCACACCAGACAGTGTTAGGAGAGCTATCTAGGGAGCTCCTAACTTCCTGCTTCCAGCTGAAGGTCCATCTCCTTCTATGTGGCATTACCACTTGCTACATGAACTGCCAGAATTCATGACATCTACAGCACACCTCCAGAGCTTTTCTTTAAAAATCCTCCAGATTGTTGGAATGTCTTTCCCATTCTTAAACATTCCTGCATTAAGATGGGATCCAAAGCCAATGAGCTGCAAACATCAGTGGGGCTTAGATCAATGTCCACCTGAGCTGAAATTATTTAAAAATGTTGGATTTCATTCAAGAGGATATATCAGATGTGAAAATCTAGAATGCACTGTACGGACAAGATTTATTCTATCACAGCCATTGAATTCAAACAACATTCAATTTTTACAATTTTTTTTTGTTTTGTACTGTTCTCCCTCTTCTTGTGTTTTTATCAGGGTACCTCTCTTTTAGTCAGATCTCAAATCTTGCCCCAGAACAATACCTGTTTTGTCAGAAACACACTTCTTTCTCCTAAAGGCACAAAACATCCCACCAATGCATTTTTACAATCTTTTTGTGGAGTCACAAGCGTCTATGCAGCAAATACAATCCTGATGTTACATTTCATTCTCAGTTATTTTATTTATAATTATAAAAGCAAAAGCATTGTTTATAAGATATGCAAGTTCCAAATCCTAGGAGGTGTCAGGGAGAACATACACATATTTTCTTCTCTCTCTCTCATTACAGTCACTTTCTATGTCCTGGTCCAAGTGGTCTTTATACCTAAAGACCCTGGCACATGTTTATTTGTTCAGGGCTTTAGGACTGGAGTTCATGGTTTAGATAGGCTGCAGACTTGATGTCTTAAATGAATGCAGAATTGTGAGAATGCAGCAAAATCTCTTTGATTTTCAAGTCACTACTATTTTGTTAAATAAACCTGATTCTCTTCAGTATTATAACAACTGATTTATCAGATCATGTAAACATGTGAAGCTAATATGCCAGATGTTTTTTAACCTAGTCAAGCATAATGAAAACTGTTAATTCTTTAATAGGCAGTTAAAATACAGAAAAAGAAGCATTTTTACTTGTATACTTACAGACACAAAATGGATAACCATAGAATCCATCAGCACAACGTTCACAGTTTTCTCCCTGGAAATTCTGCTTACAGAAGCAGCGGCCAGACCCTTCCTCACAGCCCTCTGCATGCTCCAGGTTACAACTGCAGGCTAAATAAATCAGCAATTAGGCACTCCGTGGAAAATAATAATTTGCATTTTACAGCAGTGCACAGTGGCATTACAACAATAAATTTGCACTTGTGAATTACTCACTATTTAAAGAATTAACATTTTCATGTAGCTACATTATTTCCCAAGGACTTTATATCATCAATGAATCCCTTAGAAGAAAGACCCATGTTATTTTCTTAGAGTGATTAGGGTATTTTAATTCCAAAATCTGCACATTATTACTCCACAGCACTGCAGCAACTATATTTTCTGTGCCAACTTCTCATCTCTCTCCATGGTCTAGGCTAAGCACCACACACCATCCACCTTCCCTGACACATGACATGCAGATCATGGCCATGGTTTTGCTGATCTCCCATTCATTCAATACCCAAACACAACATAACTGTAATTTCATCCCACCTGTGACACAGTTACTTCAGCCTGTTTGTAATCCAACCCTTATCTCTTACCTACACTCAGTTCTTCCTTTTTAAATGTCCTGTCAGTAATTATCCTACTGCATCCCTTACTAGTCAATAGGTTCAGCACTGCATAAAACCAGAGTAGTGATCCTTGTGACCTTTAGAGCGATACAACAAAATCTTCAAGTGACCAAGAGCCAAAGGATACCTCACATGTACATTAGAGAGCTAAGAGAAGCAAGATCATGAGAAGAGATGGGAGTGGCTCCCTCGAGGTCCTGAGTAGCCTTTACTGGCTTACTTCCTCCTACTGTCCTGCTGCTGGTCTGAAGCTTTATGCTTATATGACACATAAGTAGAGAATGATATAATTAAAAAGGTCTAAAGCAACACAGAAAGTCATTTGCAGCTGTTCACCCAACATCTTTTGGTCACTTTTTCATTTTTCCTCCCCAAGTGATGCATTTTATGCCTTTATTATAGCCAAAAACTCCCAAGCCACCACAAGAAGATACTCCATAGAGAAGGACTCACGTATACAGCCATCAGGAGCTCTCACTGGCACACCATAAGGACGATAGTAACCTTTTGCACACTTCTCACAGTTAATACCAGCTGTGTTATGCTGTGCAAAATAAAACAAAAGGAGAATATGAGGTAAAAGGAGGAACTTGGAAGAATTAAGAAACAGTAACATACTTTACACTGCTTCTATATACACCTAAGAAAGTATTGGCACGGAAAAAATGGAATATGACTGCAATGAAGACAGCAATCATCATATGGCCTTCTTTAACCACCTATTCTTTACAGGCTTCTGAATCATGGTATTATTGCATAAAGCAGCTGAATTTTATCTTTAAAACACTATAAAGAAAAAACTATTTAAGAAATTATTTTGAAAAATTCTCTTTATTATTGTGGTATCTCTTTTCATGCTGCTTTCTTATCACAATATATATATTGTTCAAGCAATCATGAATTTTTCCTCATACTATATATCAATTTTTTGCATATCCTGTGTCTAAGATCAGCCATATCAAAATAAATCAAAACCTAAACAGTCCAGTCAGCATAAAACAGATTTTTCCATTAGACAAGTTATTATGTCTCTATAAATACGTGTTTCAGGCACACAGAAAAAAAACCCTAAGCAATTTGAACTGCAGCAAAAATATGTAATTGCACTGTGAACACAGTCCTGAGTTTATTTCAACTTGTGCAGCAAAGCTCTCTCCTGCGTGGGTCAGCAGGAGTGTGCAGCAGCAATGGCAAGTACCAGTTCAGTAAATCATGGTCACATGAAAGCTCCTGATGAGCTCATAGATGTGTGAGCAGGGAACGAGAGCAGAAAGCTTTGCCCTGGAGCAACCAAAGCAGTTTCCCCCAGCAACCCCTCGCTCTTTAGTTCCTCCTTAGGGAGTGTTGCAATTCAGGGCTGAGCAGGGACCCAGTATTTACTAGAGGGACTGGTGGGCAGTTCATGAACAGGACACCCAGAACACTGCACGTTCTTCAGAGACTACTGGTGCTAACTCCAGTGGCACACCAGAGGCCCCAGCCCAGACAGAGCTTCAGAAGGGGGATGCCACTGTCCAGGCCTGGGGCTGTGGAGAGTGCCCAGGCCTCCCCCTGGAGCTTGGGGCAGGGATCCTTATCCCGTGCAGAGCTTGAGGGTAAGGATCAGAGGACAGGCCAGCAGAGCTGATACTGCAGTGGTTGTCTGTTACAGACTACCTGAACAAGAAGGCAAATGAAACCTTATTTACTCAGATAACTACAGATACTACAGATAGCTAGAGATACTACAGATAACTTTAGTCAACTTGGTATCTGCCAGAAGGGCAATGCAGCAAGGTGCAAGCAATCTAGAAATCATTCTGAAAGTATGAAAGGCAATTTCTAATGTAGAGGTTCATGAACCACTTAGGGGAGAGAGATGCTCTGTTCCAAATGACACCCACTAACAAGGAAGAACATGTGAAGTTGAGGGCAGTGTTGGCTGCAGTGGCCCCAAGGTTGTGTATTTTAAGATTCTGAGACAAGCAAGAAAGACAAACAGCAGCATTACAGTTCTGGGCTTCAGAAAAGCAGATTTTGCCTTGCTCAGATAGCTGCTTGGCAAGATGCTGTGTGAAACTCTCCTGGGGGGAAAGGAGACCGAGACATAGTTGATTCTCTGGGACAGCCTCCTTAGAACAACAACAGTTCTTTCCAATGTGGAAGTATGCAGAAGGCCAAAACAGAAAAACACATTCCTGATTGATCTCTGACTCAAAAACAAAGTACACAGAAGGTGGAAGCAGGGACAGTCTACTTGGCAATAAAAAGATATTGCCCAAACATGCAGGAGAGGAGTTAGGAAAGCTAAAGCCTAGCTGGAGTTAAAACTAGCAAGGAAGATGAAGTGTGAAAGGAAAAGTTTCTAGGAGTACAGCAGCAGCAAAAGAAAAGACAATGGGAGCTCACTGCTCAGTGTGGAAGGAGATCGAGTGAACAAATCATCTTAGAACACACAAAGGACTGGAAGGTGACAGGACATATTTAACATAGTTTACCTAGGGCAAAGTATGTCCAATCAACTTCACTGATCTCTCTTATCAAAGATGCACAGCAATAGGATGAAAGGCAACAGGCACAGATTGGAACACAGGAAATACCAATTAGATATTGGGGGAAACAATTTATCACGACACTGTAATGTCAAACACTGGAACAGGTTGCCAACAGGTTACAATCCTTGGAGGTGTTCAAAGCTTGGATTAACAAGTTCCTGAGCAACCTGATCTAATTAAACCTGGTCTGAGTAGGGAGTTGGATGATGTGATTTCCAGAGCTCCACTGTTATAAGACTCTAAAAACAACTAATCTATCTCTGTATTCAACATTTCCACTGTATCACTTCTTCATTGAGGCATCCATTGCTAACACTTTTTTCCCCCTGATGAAAACAGAAAAAGTAAATTTAAATCCAGGTACTTTATTAATAATAATAACAAATAAAACATCTCTAATTAAATGTGTGATAAACTTATTTAATCCAAATTAACTTCCACAAAATTAATTGTAAACATTTCATAACAGTCATATAACCAGGACTCGTAGATTTAGATGAATTTTGCTCTTTTCTATCCCAGAAGCAATATAAAAGAAATGTTCTTTCATGAACAAAGAGCTAACAGAAATGCCAACATGATAAATCTTACTAGACTTCATGAACAAAGTTCTGCACAGAAATGTCAACTGGAAGACAAAGAACTTTTCTTCTACCCATGTTAGTAAAAATAGCTCTACTCTCTTCTGACTGCCTTTTGGACAATATCTGATTATATTGTGGCAATAATAATATGGAAAACATGCTTTTTACAGTATATTTCCTTTTTTTTTGTTCCTTAAATACAGCTATGTTTTTAAACGCACAGCATGATAATACATAAATCATGAGGTTTCACAGGAACATAGACTTCATGACAATTTTTTTCCTGTAATGCAACATTCTGGTCAGCTGCTTGTCACCACACATCAGGCACCAGATGACTACACAACAAAAACGAGACAGACTTCCAAATAAATGTGGATGTATTTAACCATGAGGTCACTGAACCGATGAATAATTTAGGTTGAAAGGGACTTCAGGAGGTCAAGTGGTTCAGTCTCACTCAAAGCACAGATAAGTCCAAGATTAGATCAACTTTATCAGAAGCTTTTATGATCTTTCCTCATAGTAATTAGCCAGAACAAGTTAGTCAGAATGAGAGACATTCTTTCTCTTTCCAAGACCATGTTCTCCATTTGGAGAAGAGATGTTGCAGGAGGATAGAGGATAGAGGTGCCTAATAACACTTTTCTTCCACCTAAAGAGTGAGTTACACATAAGATAGAACCAACTCTTCTCATACATGCACAGAAAGTCCCAAAGCCAACTATCACAAGTTGCAATTGGGGAAATTCCTACTGAACAGTAACAAAAATCTCTTTACGATGAGCATGATTAAGTGCTATAAAACATTACCCAGGGTCTGTGTAACGTGCATCCTTTGTCTAATTTTCAGAACTAACTAGGTATTTCTCAGTGCAACAGATATAATTTTGCATCTAGCTTTGGTTTGAGCGAAGCACTAGTCCAGATGACTTCCAGAGGTCCCTTCAATGATTCTGCGCTTTTCCAATGCCTGTAAGTTTCCATCTTGGTATAGTCTATATCCTCCTTTACTTCTGCTGATGAGGGAGAGTCCTCTGTGTTTTGCTGCAGTAAGAAACCACCTGGCCTGAGCTGACATTTTATTTGGTTAATTTTACTTCCTTCTGTTAAGCAGGAAAATGTTTTTATAGTTGGTTGAATTGTTACATTGTGTGGTTTTATTTGAATCACACAGGACTGAGCCAATAAGTACAATTTGCATGTGTCTTTTACACATTAACAAGCATTCTTGTACAATGTAAATTATTTTCACACACCTTTTTCCACGCTTTCTGAATACACCAGAAAAAATGTGCCTATCTAGACTGGTCAGCCCCAAAACTATTGGTGTGGAGACAGCTCCACTCCACTAGCCCTTCTTGAATTGTTATTTATTTAAACTGATCAAAATGATCTTTTTACCTGGCAGTTAATGCAGACTCCTCCACCTTCATAATGCCCATGGATGTTTAAGCTTTCTCGACGCTGGTCAACATCAGCATCATAGTAGCAATCAGTGGCATGTCCATGGCAATTGCAGGCTAAAAAAAGTAATATTTTGAGTCAGCTTTCTTTTTATTGCTGGAATTCCGTACGGTAGCAGAGTGGAAAAGAAGCTTAGATTTTTTTAATATTTTTTTAATGGATATACTCAGGCATGTTGGAATATACTCAAATGCACATATTTACTTATCAACAACTGAATTTTCATACCAGAAACATAGTACAGTCATGTAGTCATGAAGAAAAAGTGCTGCCAGGCTTATCAGAGGAGGCAACAGTTGTACCCTCTCAAATCTATACAATTATGCATAAATGCAGAACTAGGAAGCTCCAGAAGAATGGTCACAACAGTTTTTTAAAATTATCAAAAACACGCTCAAATGTTTATTTTTTCATGTCTAAAAAAATTCATCTGGGCTGATGTTTTGTGCACGAAACCTTTATTGAAAATAAACAATTACAGATAAGATGTACATATCTAAACAGAAAGACTTACACTAAAGAACCCTCATATTCAGCTATAAATACAGATATACCAGGAAGCTTGGCTATACATTTACCCAGCTGTTGTCTTCTGAATGGAGACGTTTTAAGTATGGGTTGATTCAACTTCCTGAGAATTGTGAATACAGGAAGTATGATGTAGAGAAGTATGATATGAAGAACAGTAACACTGCCAACAATATTGCTGTTGTTCTTATTATTACACAGAAAAGTATAGAACTGAGTGACTCGGATAACCCATTTCCCCAGTGTATAGTTGTTTATAGTCTCAGCTGTGGTAAGTTTTACTCTGGGTGGTTTGTGGCTATCTCCTTCCCTTTACTCTTCCGTCCTGTTAAGCTATACAAATGTAACAGCTGGACTCAGAGTTGCTCTGAATCCATCTATACATATCTGTTCTGCTATACTTTTAACTCTTTGTAATAGTTCTTAAGAATGCACTGCTCAGAAGAGATCAAGAGATACTCATGAGGCTTTGCTTGCAGGCACATCAGCCTCACAGGTGCTTCACCCTACCCTGTTCACCTACTGAAAACATCTGATATAAATCCACTGATGAATCCACTTTTCGCCTTGCACAGACATCAGGCCTTCACCAATCTCCTTAGATCAAGGTGGGAGAACTTAATCCTGAAAAACTTTGCTCTTTTACCTTTGGCAAAAAGGCCTGGCAACATAAATTGCCAGTCCAATGTTTGAGTAAAGGGTGATGGATTTACCCAGAAAATAATTTATCTAATTTCCTACAGATCAATTATTTGTATTTCATCTTAGTTAAAACTAATCCCTTCCCATTAGTCATGTAAAGCTCTGCCTGTCTTCACTGAAATCTTCCAGAACTATAATATAATTCAGAGTAGTAACCAAACATAACAGCAGTCAAACAGAATAAATCAAAGGGCATGGCCATGGGTTTGCCAGAAACTCATCCCATGTCCTCTTTTTTCTGATCTGATCTTTCCTCACTGGAGAGGAACAAATGGGAATTTTCCTGAAAGAAAAGGCTTCCCCCAGCACCTGGGTGCTAGTTGAGCTTTTAATTACAGTTGCTTCAGCATTCCAGAGAAACCTACCCAGGAAATTCCTCAAGTTTTTAATTGATAATGCTATTATTTCATGTTTAGGGAAACCCTCCCTTCATCTGGACCTGGGGATACTCTGAAAGGCAACGGGTTACAGAACTCAATGGTCCTGGCCTTTCTTTCTTCATTAAGAGGGAAGCAAATGGGAGATAATTCTTCCCAACTCTATTCCAAGCACCTGGCACAACTGGGAGCTCAACTCAGGGACAAGTGATTCTCCATGCCTTGGTATATGATCATACAGACAAGGCAAGGGAAACTGGATAATTCTCTGTATCTGCTCCATGTCCTTATATCTGAACAGCTGTGAACAAGGAAACCTTTTCCTAGAAACCAACAACATAAAAATTGAGGTGCTGGTCTGCCATCAGGTTCCATTATGGTCTGCTGGCAGGAAACCAGACAGGTCAAGACCCTGGCCAGGTTGTGATAGCCTATGAAGAACTTTGGGGTTTTTTATTCATGTAATTCTTCAAGAAAATAAAACATTTCACAAATGAGATGCTGGCTCAAGATATTAAGTCAGAAAAGGAAAGAAGAGAATATAAAAAATATATGTATATATTTACAATGTAAATAATTACTCCCATGCCTCTAGGGCTGAACCAACTCTGAGCTACAGCTCATGTCTTCTAACAGCAATGGGAAATTATTTCCTCTGATTATAGTAATAGTATGTTCTCTTAGAGGGCACCAAAAACCCCTTCTACCTCATCAAGCATGTTTTCACCACTTTGGGCCATTTGCTGTCCCATACAGTACAGGGAAACTCATAACAAAATGTTGGGCTGATCCCTACAAGCTCCCACTGACCTCTTTTGGTTTCTCTCAAGGAAAGTAATGTGGTTGCTTTAATTCCCTCACTAATGGCTGCCAGCAAAGAGGTCTGCACCTGGCAAATGCTCTCAACAAATCACCTCAAACCGCTACGAGCAATCCATACTAAAAAGGCTATTTTTTTCAAAGGTAGTTAGAAAAAAAGTTGTTTTGGCTCAGAACCTTGTACATGATATTCTATAAACTCATTCTTTAAAAAACATGACATTATTTATGCTCCTTGTCTATCTCTTTTCTGGCAGAAAATATTTTCCTTTCAAAGAGGAGAACTTGAATGAAGTTTCAAATATTGTTCAAAAACTGCGTCCCAACATGCCTACCTCCTATCAAACATTTTAATCACACACAACCTCCTTTCCCCCTCCCAAGTCATAGTACTGCAGTTTCCATTAAATAAGTCAACTCTTTATTCCTCAAACTAATTATACAGGTACATCTTTTTGGCTTTCAAATAAAGTTCTCCTGTTAACAGTTTGTACCCACTGGCTATGCTACTCTCAGGAAAGGCAGACGAGAAATACAGATTGGTCCAGACACAAAGGAAATGGCTGCGCACAAAGGTTGCAACACTTTCTGTACCACACTACCTGGTTTCTGGCCAGAGGGATGCAAAACACCTGTGTGTGACAGTACACAGCCATCACCAAAGGGAAGTCTGTGCCGTTGCTTTCTTTAACAAAAGAATGAAACACAGGGGAAGTGGGGAAAAAGGCAGATGAGTGGCTTTCTCCAGCTTGGCTACTTTGTCTGGCTAGCACACTCCAAACTCCCAGCTACAAGTGCGGGATCACCAGGACTCCCCACCAGGAACACCTTTGTGTCCACTGACATACAGGCAGTGAGGAGCAACTGTTAGCATGAGAAGGGAGGGCAGCTCAAGCACCTGTAAGCAGTGGCAGCCCTGAGCAATCTCTCTGCAATTTGAACACCAAGATGCCTCTAATCTCTGCTCTTCTGGGAGAACCCACAGTCTGTCAGCAGATAGCTATGACTGGGGAGAGATGTTGACTCAATGGACTACAAGAAGGCACTTTTCTCATGTCATATTTTCACACAAATTAGTATT
Source organism: Pachyramphus minor (assembly GCA_013397135.1). Taxonomy (NCBI): domain Eukaryota; kingdom Metazoa; phylum Chordata; class Aves; order Passeriformes; family Tyrannidae; genus Pachyramphus; species Pachyramphus minor. Next base: position 13,721 of record VYXB01006071.1, read on the forward strand.
TTAGCTGTTTAGTAAGAAAGAAGAACATAAATAATATTCACTGCATCAGCTATTTCTCATTGCTCTATGGAAAAAAATTTGCTCTGTAAAGAAAAAAAGGTGTTAAAACATGCAGCCTGCTAGTTATGCTCAATGAATGTGTGTGCTGCAGCTGATTCCCACCCTCTTGGCAATATCCCTTTTAACCCACCATCTTTTCTGCTACTCACGTTCACATATGTTTGTGCTCCCAGCTGTTGCAGGTTGCCATTGTTTCTGATTATATCCAGGGCAGCAGTGATCACAGGTTTCCCCACAAGTGTTATGCTGGCATTCACACTGAAACCTACAGATGAGAAATGCTCTTAATGAAGGTGAATTTCAATGTTTTTTCTTAATTTTTTAAATAAAAATTGCTATTTTTCCTAATTTTACTGCAGTCCACGACTTACACGTAAGTGTGAAAGGGTCAGGGTATAAGCTCACATGTAAAGAGGTCAACCAGTAATATTGGAACATTTTGGAGCTTTCATAAAATTCTTCATGATTGCCTACTTTAACCATGTAATTATGAGTTTCTTAGCACAGATTACTTATCGAGAACATTTATAACTGGATTGAATAGACTGGATTATGAAACTATTCTAGAATATTAAATAAAGATGATACATAACAATTTAGGATGTATCCTATTTCAGTTTCATTCCAAGGCTTAGACTTGTTGACCCACAATAAATCAAAATATTTATCATGCACACTTTCATAATTTTTTCATTATGTTTTGTTTATGATGATTTTATCAGTGTTTTTAACTAACCAAGACCATAACTTCACCCATTATTTTAAAAATAGTGCACACTATTCATCAAGAAATTTATTTTTTTAAATTTAGCTGAATAGCCTATGTAAAGAGCAGGCTTTAACTATGGGCTAGGTCTTACTATCATGCCCAGCAACTAAACCCCAGGAGGAACAAAGATCATGAGACTGGAGAGGCCTTTTCCAATTTTCCACTCTTATCTATGTAGTCTACTATTCCTGTAGATTTTACAACTTCTGTACTTACTTTCTCTTGTATAGACATCTGGAACAGAGGCACCCATTTCCCTACTTACTCTTCATTAAAACACAGTGGGGGTTATTGCATTGCCCTGATACAAGATTGTTTCAATGCTGTCATGGATAAGAGCTACAGTTGGTTTAAACCAGGTTTTTAAAATATGTTTTAGACAGCCTGATTATTCAGTCACTTCCATATAGTGGGTGAGCCAAGGCGTCTGATCTAACTCTTCGTGAAATCAATGTGGAGATCACAAACTTGACAGGGAAAGGGAATAGTTGTGGGGGTTTTTTTTGTAATGATTGAAAGCCATTGAATCTTGGCTGAGCTCAGTTATAATGCTCAATACCTCTATGGAGTTCACTGATTTTGTTCCTGAGTTGGAGAAATTATTCAATCTGCCAAGCTTTTATTTCAATTAAAAAGAAAAATCCCAGTAAATACTTTTTATTATTATATTTCCCATGAAATATAATTCCCTCTTGACATGTTTTCTTGTCAACCATCAGCATATTTGGTGTTTTCATTTCAATGCAATGGAAAAAATCCCTGTAAGATGTATAATTCTGTAAAAAAAAAAGATAATTTGAAAACATTTATGTATTGTTTTTATTAAATCCATGTTATGCTCCATTTACTTACTGGTATTGGTTTTCAGCTCTCTTTGCCTTACATTCTTCAGCATGGCCATGGCAAACACATCGACCACCAATACTGATGTCCTTTATACTGTAGTAATACTGTGGAATAAGCACAAGAAGTATGTATCCGTCTTTCCTTACTTGTATTATGTCAAAAATACCAACAACAGGTTGTTAAATCTCACTTATTAGAATTATAAAGGCACAACTATACAAAAAGCCAAATCAGGTAGCCAATAATCAACCTTCTGTTGATGGTGATGTCTCAGTATGAGATATCCAGCAAATCAAATACCCATGGGGTACCCCAAAAGGAGCAGGTTTGTGCAGTTCACAACAAACGCATGTTGCTGAAGCTCTGCAGTCCACAGCAGCTACACAGTCACCAGTACCCAAGCCCAAAGCCAGTTCCAAGTCAGCTTGAGGATGGAGATGTAAATTACTGTCAACACATCAATTTGTGAGACTGTGGTCTGATCAACAAACAGGATATGCTGGTAAGGACAGTGTAGTTTCCCCATTCAGTCAGAAACTATCACTAAATAGTAAAAAGACCAAAATTACCAGCTTGGTCAAAATCACTCATGGGTCAAGATGGATTTGAAACTGTGACCTGAAGTTGAATGACTTATATCTCATCCCCATGCCTTGCAGACACCCAGGCAACAAAAGATAAAAATTTAGTCGGTTCAACTCAGTGGAAATATCATTATTGTACACATTACAATAGGAACTTCTGCATGCATTTCTGTAACTCAGAAGTTGTTTCTTCATCTCCTTTTATAGCCAGACAGAACAGAAAGCTGGCTGTACATCTTGATACTCCCTCAGAAAAATTAAAGAGGCAGATAAAGCCACTGGAGGACAAAGAGAAAAAGAGTTGCAATGCTATGCAGGTACATCTCCTGTGCTCACTCTATTCACAGTACATCCCCTGTAAGCCTAAGCTCTCTCAGTGGTGATCCTTCTTCTCTATTCAGCATTAGTGAGGCCACATCTGAAGTTCTGTGGCCAGATTTGGGCTCCCTAATACAAGAGTCACACCACGTGCTTGAGGGCGCTGTCCTAATGCTTCTTGAACTCTGTCAGGTTTGGTGCTGTGACCACTTCCCTGGGGAGCCTGTTGCAGTGCCCAACCACCCTCTGGGTGGAAAAACTTTTCCTAATATGCAACCTAGACTTCCCCGACACAACTTCAGGCTTCAGGGTTCTGTCACTGGTCACCACAGAGAAGAGATCAGTGTCTGCCCCTCCTCTTCCCCTCATGAGGAAGTTACGACTGCAATGAGGTCTCCCCTTAGTCTCCTCTCCTCCAGGCTGAACAGACCAAGTGACCTCAGCCACTCCTCATACGGTTTCTCCTCAAGGCCCTTCATGGTCTTCATGGCCCTTCTCTGGACACTCTCTAAGAGTTTAATATCTTTCATATATCATACTTACCAAAACTGCACACAATATTCAATGTGAGGCCTCACCAGTGCAGAGCAGAGTGGGACAACCCCCTCCCTTGACTCGCTGGTGATGCTTTGCCTGATGCCCCCCAGGACACAGTTGGCCCTCCTGGCTGCCAGGGCACTGCTGACTCATATTCCACTTGCCATCAAACAGGACCACCTTCAAACAGGTCCCTTTCATGGCACTGCTTTCCAGCACCTCATTCCCAGACTGTACAAACATCCAGGGTTGCCCCATCCCAGGTGCAGAATCTGGTTCTTTTCCCTTGTTGAACTTCATATGCTTGGTGATTGCCCAGTCCTCTAATCTGCTGAGGTCTCTCTGCAGGACCTCTCTGCCTCTGATGGAGTCAAGAGCTCCTCCCAATTTTGTGTCATCTGCAAACTTGCTTAGTATCCCTAAGTTTTCATCTGTTTCTGTAATAAGTTTAACATAAAGATTTTTTTTTAAGACTATTAACTATTTCATAGACTTGGAAGGTCTCTACAATAAAAATTCACACTCTCTTTTAGTAATTTAATAAAACATTTGGTATTTCATTCACCTATCCTACAGCCCGTGGCTAGGATAACATCAGAAGTTCTTCGTATTAGAGCTGTGCTGCTTGCCAAGTAAACTAAATACTGCATTTACATCTGCCTGTGAGCAACATCTTAAAGTTTACTTAAGACAATAAAGGAAATTAATGGAACTGCTATCAAATAACTGGAATAGCTTTACGTTTTTCAGTGCCGAAACCCTCACACACATTTGTGCAGTGCCTCACCCCAGGGCTTCCTCCAATTGTTACCAAATCTTCATTTTAAATGAAAAGGTTAAAAACAGCAATACAATATGAATTCTTCAATCCCTGTAGGTATATGAATTTCTGACTGCTGTTCCCTTGAGGAAGCTGAATTTCCTTACATTTCCCCACTGAACGGGAGTGGGACTTCAACCTTCAAGCTCTTACATAGCCCAAAATCCACAGAAAACACCTAGGCATCTCAAATTATTTGTGGAAGGATAGTAACTTTCAAGTACAGCCTTTGATTCCTGCTCCTTCAGAAACTCCAGTACCTTTTCCAGAAAATTTTTCTTCAGATACAAATAACAGAAAGTAGTTTCAAATAGAGTTGAAGAGATTTGGTTCCTTGATTCTGTGTAAGATAGTCTAGAATATTTCTGCTTTGGCTCTTTATAGCTCCCATGAGGCACCACACTTCCTTCTATATTAGAAAGCAGGGAATGAAGGTGGTCTGTCACAAAATCATTAATTACTACTTCCCCTTCACAGATCTGTGCTCATCTAGTTACCTTCTTGTCTCAAATGAACAGAGATTTAAAGGTGGGTTCAATGTAAATTTCATTGTTGGCATGTTGCAAACTTAAAACATTCAGACCATTTTATGGTCTCTGACATGCTTTAATAGAATTGTTGAGTATACATGTCTCACTGAAAACTACTTACTCTGCGAGTTACAGTGGGGTCCCGCTGAGCTTTGGATATCAAGTGTCCAAGAAGAGTATTAGTTCTGAGAAAACGAAGGCGGATGTTTGTTGCTTTTGTGAATTCTCGAAGACTCGGGGAATATGTGAAGTTTTTTGCTCCTGGGCGGCCATTTACCAAAGACACTACAATCTAACAAATAAGTAAGCAAATTTTTGTTAAAATATATCAACTGCAAGTGCCAATGGTGGCACAAAGCAAGATAAATAAAAGAATCCAAAAGCTGACTATTGTTTCTGAACATATTTGCTGTAACAACTAGGCATTTCATGCTGAAGCCAAGATATTGGGAAAAATAGTGTTGTTGGTCTTGGACCCTCCTGAGTTCTTATTATCCATATGCCACACCAGAAAAAAAAGAAAAAAAAAGTGCCTCTCTCTGTTTTGGAAACAGTAGGTATTACACACAAAAAGTACGTCTTAATAGGAAAAAACAATAGGAATAGTTGCAAAATAGTTGTTTTAACAGTTGACAGTGTCAATGGGAGTTTTGCCTGAGTAAAAACATCAGGTTTTGGCTCCTTCCCAAAGCACATTTATTTTTGGGTTAAGGTACAAACATTCCTGGAAAATATTATTGTTACCAGGTCCAGTGCCTGTGAGCGTATTAATGGTCTTTTAGAAGAAAGTACACAGTGTTGCTTTAGAAAAACCCCTCACATGAAAGCAGGTTTGTCTGACTTCCAAAACAAGGGCTCCAATACTTTTTTACTTTTTAAAGAAACAGCTGCCAGCAGCCTAGCAATCATGAATCTCTATTGAATGAACAATCTAGTGTGTACGTACAGGGCTTAGTAAAAGACTTTTATATGGCACTATCCAGATAACAGATTCCTATTTCCAAATGGCTCCTGTACTCTAAGGCACGTAACAAGGGAATGATAACTGTTCCAATTGCAGCACAATTCCTTCAGAAACAGTCATAGAGCATATAATAGATGGCACTAGCAATGTTCTTCAGTAGAGATTACCAAATACTATTCCAATATGAATCTCAAGATCCAAATGCTCAAGACTTTGGATAACCCTTGAGGAGTTTAGATCTGGATTCTAGCCACATCAGGAGTAAAAGGAGGATGCCAGGAGACGCCATCAGCACAACCAAGAGTTTAACATTCATTCAAATAATACAAGCCACAGTTCTGCCCAGCAAGGAACGATGGCAAAAATCAGAGCAACTTTTTCCAAATGTATTATATTATAAACATGCAGTATTTTTATACATTATTTCTTTAAACAGCTACTTATTCTTGAATGGTGAATATCTGTTTCTACAGCCTTTACTCACATGAGCAATTTAGGTGCACTAAATTCTGTCATGCACTTTAGAAGTGTTCAGAAAATGCAGTCAACACCTTTGAAAGCATATGGCTATAGTGAGGTACCTAAATTATGATAAATATCAACACGAGTTGCTCTGAGGAGCCCCTATGCCCATAGGGAATGGTGAAATTTAGGACAAGTCAGGTCACCCTCCCATAACCTCCATGGTTATGGACTTAGCAATGCAAATTCACGCAGTCATAGCTGAAAAATACTTCCAGCAAACTTCCGGAATCAATGCTGTTTGCTTCCAGCATTACAAATTACCTTCCTAAAAGCACTTACCTCTCCATTTTCAAGAGGCAGAATGCGAGAGTACTCTGTGGTGCAAAGGACATCGCTGTCCCTCCTCACTGGAAGATTAGCTTCCTTTCCAAAGCGCTCCAAGCAATCTGCTTTTGAGTCTAGTCAAGCAAGAACAAAATTAATCTCATATGTGAAAATAAACACTATTGTTCTAATTTAAATTAACAAAGAAGAATCCCCTGTGCTTTCAGGTAAATTCTATCCCATAACAGAATAATAACAGTGATTGCGTAGCTCAGCACAGAAAACCAGAAATTCCCAAAAACCAATCATTTCTCTTCCCAAGCAATTCAGTGGTGTCTGACAAGATATGACCCTGTATTTCTCAAAAATCATCACAAAAGAAAAAAAGTTATGTAGGTACCCCAAAATTTCGCATTTGTATTTCATTTTGATTTTTGCAAGAAACTTCAGGGTCCCATGGGATGAAGGACCCTGCAGTTCTGACGTACCCGAAAAACAACCTGAACAAAACAAATTGAGAATTCCCAAGAGAGTGAAAAAAATTCACATGCTATGTTACACCTTCAGAATATCATACTCATACACTCATCACTAATTTATTGTAGCTAAGTAAAAAAAGAGAAATGTATTTAACATTCACTGTCTTCTCTGCAGCTGAAACCTTCAGCAAACCCCATAGTTAGATTTGCTGCTACTGAGTGAATGATTAAAGAAACCTGCCCACAAAATAGCAGTGATGCAAGGATTGATACTTACAAGCAAAATATTGCCAGGGACTGTAAGTTCTTCCAAAGTCCACTGATCTTTCTAAGACCCACAGATCAGGACGAGGAGAATTTGCAAACTTGATAAGGATATAGGCAACATGGAAGAGCTGGTAACAGAATATACATAGATCTTGTCAGGAGCTTTTTCGAACTCTATAAAAAGTACCCTAATAACAAACCATTGCAAATAAACACCTTTTCTTTAGTGTACAGGGAGAAGGCTATTCTCTGCAGTTTCTTTCCCATTAAAATAAGAGGACAGATTCTCAATTGGCTACCTCACCTGGCAATGTGCTCAAGTATAAGACAACTGCAACAGGACTGTGTAAAATGCCATCTCCTACATTTCAGAACAGGTCTGTTGTACAAATGACTAAATTCTTGGGTGTGTTAAAGGTACAGTACTTAACCTTGAAAAGTTAGCATCTCAACACACCATTGAACTAAGATACTCCTGCAGAATCCTGGTACATCGGTCAATCACATAATTGTGCTTGTAGTCAAGGAATATAAAAATTATATGTAAGAGAAAATGCCCAGACCCTTAACACGGGGACTCCTTTGCCTGTGTTTGATAGCAACCTCAGAAACCTGTTCCTCATTTTAAGAATATTTCCAGGTAATTTTGCCACTTGACAGACCTTCCAAGTAAAAGAAGTAAGCCACACTAGAGTTTTGTGGGTATCAAATAACACAGGAGAGATCCTTATGACTGGTAGTTCATTCAGTGTCTAAAACAGCTCAAAGAGCTTCATCAGCTCAAGGTTCCCAAGGCCACGGTGCTCATCGTGTGTCACAGAGATAGACCACAGAGACAGAAAGCTCCCAAACATTAGAGTAAAAATTGATTTGACAAGAGAAGACATCTTACTATAAGCCTTTTTGGATAATCCACAGTCATAAAACCCAAAACATCAGTAAAAACTATCTCTACACAAAAAACTAAACACGGATTGATTCTAAAGGTCATTTAAAATTTAAAAAACCACGACATGGATAGGAGCTGCCAATAAAAGTGAACCAATACTGAGGCACAGTCAATATTCAAGTGAAGCTGCACTGGAATTTCCCCCTCAACGAGCTCACTTGAGAATTATCTGCTGGCAGGAGATTCTCACTTTGATGGGAGAGTTACAGCCAACGTATTGTCAAATACCTGATGCCAGAGCCCCCACATCAAATACACCCAAGCAGTTTATCTTTGCGCAAACCTCACAAATGTCATAACCCTGAAGCTAACACTTTGCAAATGTTATCAGACTCCAAACCACAAGTGCATACAAGCTCTCAACCACAAACTGAGAACAGCATCTTTTGGCATGCCTGGCCCATTCAGCTGCCAGCTAGGAACAGTTCAATAGCTGTCACACCAACTGGGACCACCAAGAGGGATATTGGTCATACAGACATCACATGTCTCCAGTTTGGCTATTCAGTGCAAAGACTGGTATACTTCCAGGAAAGTATAATACTTTTGAAATTCCTAAAGAAATAAGGTGGTTTGTATTCTTGTTTTAACTCAGTTGAATCTCTCGAGGGGCATTTATGTGTTCAAGCCAGGTTTGCACTGGGCAGGCAACTGCCTATCTATGAATGGTCTTTCTTCCCTTTTATTTTAAGGTCTTTAGGAGTCCAATCCTTATGTGCATGTTTGCAAGATAAGAGTCTATGTTTTGATTTAATCAACACAAATTATTAAATTAGAAATCTCAAGAGGAAATGAAGGAAGCATATAGACTAAGTCCTGCCTTTTCCAGGGCTCCATTGCTTGTAGTCACATCGTGGAATCATTACAACAACGACCTTCTACCTACTCGCTGAAAAAGCAGATGACATCTGCTTCAGCTTGTCATACAGTCATTATATTCTTCGACTCAGATGCTACTCAAAGTGCTGACACAGCCATTCTCATCTCATCTCATCTCTCACAAGAAATGACACCTTCTCAAAAGAGTGAGCAAAATATTGGAGTGAATTCCATTTCCACAGTACTTCCACACTGCTGAAGAAATATGAGACAAGCTCATTTATACATCAGTGTCACTCTGGACTATAACCTTTCATATGCATCTAAAGAAAGTGGCCAAAATGAAGGCACACAACAGTCGAATCAAAACATGGCACCTGTCAAACACTTGTATGCCACATTTGATATCCAACTGTGGAATTTGCTTAAGCCTATGACTACTCAATAAGTGTGAAATTGAAATACTGTCTGATATGTGTTTTATATGAGGAACACTCTAAGTCTACCAATGCTTAAAGAACTGCCTCCCAGCACTACTCTTTGCCTATTTCCACACAAATCACAAAAGGGAAGTGTCTTAATTTTTGAGAAAAAGTTTATTTGGTTTCTTTTAAGCTGAATTTCTTTCATTAAAAAAACAATTTTTCCTTCTAAGGAGTGTTAAAACTTTAAGTAAGCATTAAAAATGACTGGGTTTTCGGTGCAACTATATAATAGTAAAATACATTTTCACCAAAAAAAAGCCTGAAATATGTCTCAATCAAAATTCTTACCATTTTCTTGTAGGAACATAGAACTAAGTTTAAAAATAGAAACAGCATTTTGTTTCCGTTACTGGAAACAATCCACTCTGGAAATGCATGCTTGAAAGAGGATGTATTACTGTAAGCGTCAAACATCTTATCCTGTAATCTAGCAGCACAGTTCAAACCTGATGGATTATCAACAGTTGGAATTTAACTAGTTCCATATTGATGTGACTTTTTCCTGTTCATTTAAGTTCAGATTTGAACTGTTCTTGCAGTCAGTGGCCTTGAAGATTCACCAAAACCCAGATAAAGTTTTTAAAAATTATCCAGTAGGGTGAGCAAAATATCCTCCTCATCTGAGAATGAAAATTAAAATTCAGTGTTACATATTACCAATATTACATTATAAAGACAGAGAAATTTTTATAGAAGGTCTTACAGGTGAATTTAAGATTGTATTAAAAGATCACATTTAAATTGATTGAGAGTTACCCTGTACCACCATTGTTAATGATGCAATATGCATGATCTCTAACAGCATGCACTCTACTTATTTTAACCCAAGAGAAAGAAAACTTCCTGTTACCCACGGTATTCTCATAACAATTCCAAAGATCCCAATACTGGTTTAAAATGTTTTCTCTATTTTCTCCTTAAAAGTTTAAACAACTCTTTATATAGAGAAATTTCCAAGATTTGTTGGAATCCTAAAATACATGAGAAAATGGAAGGAAGTTAGATATACATATATAAAAATATAGCACATTTTTCTCCATTCCTGGCACCCATAAACTCAAAACAGAATACTAAAATACTGAAAGTACTTGTAAGATGAGTGCTGGACATAAACTAGGACAAAATAAAAACACACTATGTTCCGAACAATCATAATGCTGTTTGCTGCACCTATAGGAAAAGATTGTTCTTCCTTTTTGGTTCATGATGAATAAAAAGTCCTGGAGCGTGGTAGTAACAAGAACTCAACTAAACCCAGATAGACCATCTATCTGAGGCATTCTATAGATCTCAAGATGTGTACAAAAAGATACCACAGCAATCCTTCTTCGTGTAATCTGAGCTGTAGAAGTATGGAGTACAGCTGTTTCCAACAGGATGGAATTTCCTAAGATAATATTATCAGATATATCTATTCCACCAAAACTTCCCTCAACATAGTAAGACTGTTCCTCTAGGCTCCTGGCATTATCTTGAATAATGTGATTGGCATTGCCCATTACACAGAAGAGACAGAAATCTGATGATCATTCTAAACTAAACTCTGATGTGGGCTGATAAAGGAAGGGGATTTATGGAAGAGTGAAGTGCTTGGCATCTGCTCCACACCTTAGTGCCATTGACTGAACAGGGTTGGCGTGTGCATGCCCATCAGTTTCTTAATGTAATGAAGCCTTAAGGTCTTGAGCATTTTTTCCTCTCAAAGATCAAGCCATAAAAGTAATGATCTATTTAAATTAAATAAAAATCCCATATACTCTGGATAAAATTAAAGGCTTTGATTTTTTTGAAGTTGCAAAGAGGTAAGCACTCCCTTTATTCAAACATCTCAGTGGCACTTGAGGCATCCTTGCAAACCCAGATATGTATAAAAACACTCCTGACAGTATTTGGCAATTCTCAACAATGTATTTTGCAGATGAAACTGTAATACAAAAAAATGCCAACTAGAGAGAGCTGACCCAGCCTTTCTGGCAGTTTCCAGCTACTCTTCTGGATATGTGGAAGAGTAGCTATAGCAGAGGTGCAGAGAAAATCGTGTGTGGGTAGTATCTGAGAGGCATTAGATCTCCTGAATGTGCTCAACTGCGTACACACGTACACAGCAATATCTACACCTGTAAAGAGTGACAGTGACTGGAGAGGCTCCCACTGCACAGCGTGTAGAAGTTATTCCTTGTGTGCCAGCCTCACAGCCTGGGGTGCAGAGGCCAGGAATAAACACAAGACTTCCAACATTATCTCTTTGCATGTTGCATTCATATCATGCTTTCATTTAACTATCACTGATGCTAAAGAGCATATTTAGTTAGGTAAGTCAGTGCCTGTGCATAGGCCTCATTAGCACGTCTGGAGATCTTTTCTCTCTCTCAGCTGGTGGTAGGACCAAAAGGGAAAGGCTCTCCATACATTTCACAGGCAATACTCTAGAAGGAGGAACTGTTTCCATAAATGAAAGGGTAGTCCATTCTTCAGGTTCAATCAGTCCTTGGTCTTTTTGCCAAGGCTGCAGGCAAATACATCAACGACTGTCAGTTATTTTCCTGAAATACTTCATGCAGCCACTTTTCCACTGGGATTTGGACAAAGACCAACTCAATGCTCACAATTATTTCTTACATATGGCCTATTTCCTCATAGAACACTGAAGCTATTCATATGGGAAAGGATTTGTACGATCCAGCCCTCAGTTGTCCAGAAGATAAACGTCCCCCTATAAGGGCTATAGTCCAAAGTAAAAAAGAACACAGTAGTACTGTCAGCAGTAGAAGAAAACCTAGGGAATTGCAGAGGGTTGGAGGCTACCAGCAGTGGTTCTGCTTTTACCATATTGTGTTGAGAGTGAAATATTTAGAGCAACATATCACAAAATGAAAGTAACAGGAAGGAATGAGAATGGAAAGGAAGGGGGAAGAAGGAGAAGTACAGACATGGAAGGATGGAAGTGAATGGGAACAAAGGTCTTCCTAAAGGGATGCTGAGCAAGAACCAGAGGAAAGCAGCGTCAGGAAAACAAAGGAGAGCAAGGCTTGCAAGGTTTTATTTTGAGAATAATACCAAATTAGAATAACATATGCATTTTAAAGCAAATGACACCAATCTATTAATGCAAACATAAGGAAAAAATTCTAAGCCATTCAAAAAGATTTTAATTAAAGCTTGAAGAAATCACAACTCATTGACTACATCTTTAAGCGTAACATATGAGCAAGAAATGATGTATTTAAGGTATTTCCGTATTAAGGCTGGTAGCTCAGCTCTGAATGAGCTGCTGGTGTGTATTACCTGATACAACTTTAGAAAATTCCATCAGACAGCTGTTACTTGATCAGCTGAAGTTGTGTTAATCTAGAGTTTACAACTAGATACACCTTACTGTGGTATGAGCCAAAAATCACAGCTAACTTCAAAGCATAGTGTTTTGTGGCATGATCCCAAATGAGCTTCCTGCACAAACTGAAATACTCAGAACCAGAGTTCTCTAATACGAAGTAACACTTCTGTGCTATTAGCATCCCCATTTTTGGGTATTGCAGGGATGACATTGTACCTCTCCCTTTTCTCCTCAGCGTGAACCACAGAGCAGTGGTTGCTGTGGATTCAGAGCTGAGCAGGGGCTCCAGAGGAAATGTTTTGACTTACTGCTGGGGCAGTTCTGTAGGACTGCAGACGCTTCCTGCAGTGGTTCTCATGCCTTAGTCCATAGGACTTCTCAGTGTTTTTATAGAGGTTATGCAATTTCACACCAGATCTGGGTCTAATTTCAGGGTCAACAATAATACAAAGTCTTCAACAGTCAAGTACAATGAGTGCACTGACTATTTTTAGAAGCCCAGTTCAATACGGCTTATGATAAACCTCCTACCACCTTGACAGTTTCTCCCTACAGGAGAAGGGCCTACAGAGTGATAGTTAAATTAACTGTAACTTCAGAAACATTTAAAATGATTATGTCTGTCCTTTATAAGTTAAGAACAACTGTTGTTAATGACAACAGTTGCCAGAGCTAATCATATTCACCACAACAAATACTGTTTGCAAACCTATGGACATAAAAGATTGTTATTAAGTATAAAAATTAAATCCCTACTATATAAAAGCAACTCAGAAGATGTAACAAACTGTGAGGCTTTTTACAAAATGTTTATATGCTTTAACTGGAAGAAAAAATCATGAACTCCTCCACAGGCCCAAGCACTTATCGCAAATTTATGTTCAAGTTTGCCTCCTTCCCTAATAAAAGTACTAATTTGGACATTACATTCCACTATGTGCCTTTAATTTACAACAGAGACCAATAACATTGTTACACAAAAGTTATTCAACATATTAGTGCACAAAACTTCACCAAGCCTGAGTCTTCCAGCACTACAATTATTGCCACAAAAGCACAGTAAAAAAAAATTATATGTAACTAAAGCCACAATTAAATTTGTGGGCTATACTTTTTGAAGTGTAATAGACATTTCTTTTTCATCATACACTATCACACTATCCTGAACCTTCATCTTCTTCTGAAGACAAAGTTCAGAAAAATACCTGGGGGAGTGTTACTGTAGTATCTGCTGAGCATTAAGCAAGCCAAAGATGAGGGCGCACCTGCTAAAATTAGGCAATCCAAAGAGTCAGGGGAAGGGCAAGGAACTTCAGCCAGACATTCTGAATTCAGAAGTTTAAAATATGGTGAAAACTACATCGGGAACATGACCAATTAAAGGAATAACTGAGACTTCATTTGATCCAAATATTTTAAACAAGTCAGGAATAGCCACAGTGTAAGCAGGTATGTTAACAGAATGGAGACACAGCCTCAGGGATCAACATTATAATTGTTATTCAGAAGGACTGTGATTGATTAGAAGTGTAACTACAGTACAGAAAGTCAGAAAGGGAAGTAAAGAAGGGCTTTTGCTTTAAGGTTTTTGCTTTTTCTCATATTACAAAGTACAGCAAAATGAGCATTCTTCTAGCAGAAAGCTTTAGCATCCTGAAGGGATTTTGACTTTCAAAATCACCCCTAGCCCTTGTGAAACAGAAGCAGCACCAGGTGGGTGTTCTGTTCCAACTCCATTGTTCAGAGTGCTAAAACTTCCATTGTGGTGCAACTATTCGATTAAATATTGTCATGAGACCATGGCAAAAGGCTCCACTGGGACTTTGCTCTCAACCATAGACATATAAAACAGGAACAGGGTAAATTAAAAGCTTTTGACTTTGCATTAAATTCTGCTTCCTCTAATTGTGAATACTTGATGACCGGCTTACACTCAGTTACTGCTTCCCTGCAAGCATATGTACCTTACTCAATGTCATGTTCTGCACATGCAAAAACATTTCCATATTTTGTTTGCAAAAAAGGGTGACTTGAATTTAAAAAAACCAAAACAACAACACACACACACACACAAAAAAAAACCAGAGGACAAATATTCAGTGTGCTTTTGTGGCAATAATTGTANAAAAACAAAACAAAAACACACACACACAAAAAAACCCCAGAGGACAAATATTCAGTGAGAAAAAGTACATCCCTGCTATCTTTTCAATATTACAGCCTGTAGTTCTGCAAAGCATTTAGACATATATCTAACTTTAAGATTTATTTTTCCTTAAAAACTACAGCCTTCACCTCGGCTCATCTGAAGTGGAACTGCACTCTGAAAAATTGTCTCTGTTAACTAAGAAAGTCTGCATGACTAACACACACTAAGCTCTTAGTATTTAGGACCCTGAATTAAGGTAAGGTGAATTGGTTTCTCAGTGTTTACCTGTTCTCTTGAACAGATTTACTCCGTCACAGTGCTTAATGTTCTTCATTAATAATATTGTGTGCTACTCTATGAATGTGGGGTGTGAGAATACTAAGCAAAATGTCAAAAGTGAATCTTAAGTTCAAACATATCCTGAGATTATCTTTAACTGGATGAATGCAGATATAAGATAATGTCCCTGAAATGGGGGAAACCCCACCATATGAATCCTAGTAAACCCTCATCCATGCAGCAGCTAAAATGATTCCTTCCTGATCACAAGACCTGAAGTAATTTTCACCTTTGTCTTGGGTTTCTCTTGTTTCCAAGTAAGGGAGTTCAGAGTCACCTTTCCAAGCCATATCAAAGTAATGAGAAACACATATCCTCCTGCTGACAAATCCTTTAATAACTACAGGAATCTTAGCACATAGCAATTGGTTTCCAAGGAGTCTTATGAGAAGAGGGCACTCAGTTCATATCCTTCCCCTGAAAGAAGAAGGTTTCTCAGAAGGTAACTCTACACATGGTCTGTCAGTAGGTTCTCCAAAGAAAATAACAAGTGCACAGTGGGAATAAGAGGTGCTAAACAAGAGGGTGAGGATGATGCAGCACAAGTATCGGTCACAAATACACTGGGTTACACCAGAAGACAAATTAGAGCCTGCAACCTAATCCTGTGTCTTGCAGAGACCCTGACTGATACAAGCAGCTCAAAAACCAAGGTCTGCCTTACTGGGAAGTGATTGCCTTCCTGTGCCTATTTATAGCACCCTGCTCTGCATTTAGTGTCTCAACTCTGCATATCCAGCCTGAAACACCCATTTCCTTGGAGTCTGCTGGAAAAGAATGACTGAGCAACTTGCTTCATAGGAGCACAAAGCACAAAACCCCTCACCTGCAGAGTGTAACAGAAAGAGCAACACAACTCAGATAGGGTCCAGCCACTATCTGCCAAGCTAATGTGGATGTTGTGGCCTCAAAATTCATTACCTCCTACCCAGCTCTCCTTTCTTTCATGGTACAGTGCAGAAAAGCAACTAAGTAAATAGGCATGTTATTACTGTAATCAATAGAAATGCAAATTCAGAATTCACAGCAGTTTGGTTTAAACTGCTGATATCCTCTGTCTTAAGCTGTCTGGCCTTTCTGCACTGCAGCTATCCTGGATACAAAAACACTTAATGAAGATATCCTCAAAATGAGAACCATTACAGACATGTGAGGGACAGGAGCATTAAAACACCATGTAATAGAAGAGGTAAAATAAGTTGCACCTGAATCCCCAACAAAATGGTAGCTGAGTCTCAGCGAGAAACATCTGCTTAGTTATCCCTCCCTTTGCTGTCAACTAAATTGAACGCCCACTCAAAAAATCCTGCCCAATATAATCAGTCAATAAACAGTTACTACTGTGCAAAATATACATGCACATGTATACATATATTATGCAGACCCACACATGTATTTATAGTCATATATTTTCAGCTGGTGTGAACTTGCACAGCGCAACTAATTTCACTGGATCAGTGCCCAATTATGGCAGCTGAGAATCCATCCCCATGACTTAAAATACATATACAGAGGCTTTACTCAGCTACTTGCCCATCAATTGCACAGGAAATATGGGTGTTCATGTTACTGTCTCATTACTAATTAATATTACATTGGTTTTGCTGTCCCTTCCCTTTTAGGCCATGTTATCAGTATTTGCCTGTCTATCATGAAGATCTTGCTGGATGACAGAAAAACCAGAAGGACCCCTGAGGCAAAAGCAGACTCCACACATTATTCTCAAAACATGTACATGCACAGAGATCATGGAGTCTCTCTCTCTGTGCTCACGGAAAACAAAAATATTAAATGGAAGATGGAGCCCTCCACTAAGAGGTCCCCCTGTGTAACCTCAGGTTAACAAGTTAAAATGTCTGTGCAAGAAAGCACACCATCATTACATTTATGTGATGCCAGTGGCAAAACCCCCTATCTTCAAAATTCCTGAAGGAAAATAATCACTTTAATATAGTTAATTCAGCCAAAAAAATACAGAACACAAATCAGACAAAAAAGCTGTGACGTTGGAAGTTAAAATCGTCAGTTGGAAAGTCCCTCCCAATTGCAAAGCATATGTATAAATAAATGCAAGAAACAATCAAACCTCACCCAGCTGCTCATGCACTTACCTGTCCCAGATCTAAAGTGACATTGACTTCGTTGTACTTCAAGCCCATAGAAAGAGGAGGGCTCTGCCACCAGCGCTCTGTGCCATCAATTGCATTGGTTACCGGGTGAGCCTTGCTGGGATCAGCAGCATTGCAATAATCACAAAACTGGCCCTGAAATACAATAAATTAAAAAGAGGGTCTCAGACGCAGTGACGACACACGCGGCTGTTAACTGAGATTCTCATCTAGAGTGTTCACTAAAAATGGAGTTAAATTTTGTTTCTTTGTAAATTATAATTTTTAATGCGTGAATTACTCCCCTGGCAATTAAATTACACGCCCATACTCTGAAACAAACTAACATATATGTTACAAACAAAAATTTCAGAATCTCCTTAAGCGGGCTACAGTAAATCATCCTTTATTAACTAATTTATTGACACTTCGGTGAAATTACCTATATGACATCTACAGTGGTGTTTGTAGGAAATTAATGAAACAAAGCTCCTTAGAACTCGATTATGACCAAGAAACAAATTTTCCTCAATTCTCCCATGAAATATCCACATGTGCACATAGCTTGGTATTAATAAAAACATAAAAATACCCTCTGTTACTTGCTTATAAGTTTAGTGTTACAATATTATAACACTGTTTTCATTTTTTTTATGCCATTGTAATACATTATGAATCAGAAGTTTCTTAACAAGATGTACTCATGGAAAATGCAACAGATCCTATAGACTGTTCCCTTTAAGTTTCCCTTTAAAGAATCCCATTGTATCCTCATTTCCAGAAATTACTGCCCAATTTCCAGTCCACAACTAAAGCCACACTCCAGAGATGCCCTTTGAGAGACTCTAAAGCTCTTTGTACAATAATGATGAATAAACTTCAGGAAATTTAATTGTCTTTTGATTTCATATCTTGGCTTGCCCCACAAGTTATTTTTATCTCAAAGAAAATGCATTTTACAGTCCACTAAGATTAGTGCTGAATCAGTGTAATTAGTTATTAAGGAATCTTTTATTGTCCTATTCATTTCTTATTCCAATCTCTGGGTGGAGATAATCAGTGAAAATGCTAGATTGTGCCAGGCACAGATCTTTGTAGAACCCCAACAGAAAAAAATGACATTTTCATCGTATGGCAGTACACTCATCATGGTTACTTCAGTCAGACAGTTACTTAATCCATCAGCCCGTGAGGTGCTGACACTGTTGGACTCCCAGTTAAAATAAAAAGAATGGGGCAAATGTTACCTTATCAACCTATCATATTTTCATCAAAAACATGACAAATCTTTTGTTGTTGCTGCAATCCACATTGCCTGGAATGAAGCACGTTCCTACCCTTTAAGAATTAAGAGATTCCCAAATAGCTGCCATTATTTTGTTTGTCACTGTTACTTCAACCAGCGTGAAGTAACTGGAGCAATCATACTTGTCCACCTTTAATAAAGGAATAACATTAGGGCTCTCACATTCTTGCTGGGAATGGTCTTGCAAGCTTGGTGAATTTAAGATGTTTATCTCTAGCGGAATTTATTTAACATGCACCATAGTTACTAATGGATTGGAAAATACTTCATCATTCTTGTGTGACACAAATACACCATCTTGCATCTTTCAAACAAAAAAAATAGATATTCACTGAATATTTTTGCATTGATAGCAGTAATTTCAGTGTCTGCATCTAACAATACTTCCATCCTCATCCTCCTCTTCTGGAAAGCCCAGAATATGATGCTGCTTCCAGAGGCCATATCTACCATTAGCTGTTCTGATTCAGCACTGCCAGTTAAGACAGTTAACTCTTGAGAATTCAAAGAGTTGTGTAGAGACTAAAAACTCCCATACACAAGTTGGTTAACTTTATCTGGGGTCATGTTATAACATGATCCTCCTCCAGCTCTGCTAGAGCAGATGGTTTGGCTCATTTTCATATGAACTACAATATGCCAGGACACTGCTGGATTCAGGTGGTTTGCTGCAGCAGATACCACATCAATCTGTGCTAGCCACAGGCAACATTGCCAGTTTCTGCAGTGACGACAAAGAGAATCATATCGCTTTCTGCAAAACCAATACCCTGAGAAATCAATCTATGCACTGACAACTGCAGCTATTACCACATCACAGCATCTTTCCTGACAAACGCATGCTTGGGTTCTGACATATATGTTACAACAGTACAAGCTTCCCTAAATAGCTCTATACTGCGCTTGAAACACAGTTTAAATTCACATTCACAATGGACAGGCTGGAAATACACAGGAAAACAGTTGCTGCTACAGCAGTTTCAGCTCTGATCTGGAAACAACCTCAAAGAAAGGCTGAATGAGCAGTAAACATGGGGAGTATTAAAAGCAAGCATCTAATTTACATGCACATGTGATTTCAGTATACCAGAGCACTTGATTTGAACTCAAAATACCATCTTTTTCTTTTCGGGCACATAATTCAAAGAATTTCATTGCAACAGCCGGAGTTTCAGTTATCTAAAATTACATTCCAGCAACCCTGCCAACTAGGAAGCAAAACAAAAAATGAAAGAAAAAAAATTATTGGACAAGGCAGCCTTCCTTCTCACTGACAGTATCTCAGGAACTGCTACAGGACACGTCTCCATTCCAGGAGACTGGGCCTCAAGACTTGGTCTGATTTTGGCTGCAGTTCATGAGGCAGGCAGGTGTGCATTTGCTGTGACCTTGTTACCCTCCTTTCCCCTGCTTCTCCTGAGTGAAGCAGAAACCTGGAACTGCATGAAAGAGTTTGCTGAAATACGCCAGTGTGGACTTGAGACACCCAGGGATGAAAATGTCTTGCCTGGAAGTTATAGAAAGTGACAACAATTAAGAAATTGTTCATTATTTCATATCTAGTAGTTCTGTGCCCACTGGCAGGGCAGGACAGGTATGCAGTTAGCCTGCAATGCACACCCGCACACCACTGTGGACAGACTGGCAGGCAAAACCAGGCATGCCATTTATCTATCAGCTGCTGAAATATTTTATACTCTTGTGCATTTCTTCACTCAACACTGTTCTTATTAAGTTATTGTCCCACATGCCAATGTGCTGCATAAGGGAAATACACTGCTTTCCAGACAGTATGTCCAGCACTGTCTTAAGAGCCTTGGTTGAGCTGCCCAGGAAGGGACTGTCCATCCCACTGATCACCATCAAACAACCTCCAAACGATCTTTCTGCATTTGCTGGATATTACAGGCTTCACTAAAAGACACTTCACCAAATAACAAGCTGAACAAGAATGATCAATGGCAGAGCAGTGGAAATAAAGCTGTGTCTACTTTTCCTCTCTTTCCCTCATTTTCAGATAGCACTAGCAACAGAGCTGTCTGCTCCCTTTGACAGAATTAGGATCATCCTCCACACCTCCTTTCCAATTTCTCTGTTCATAGAGCAACAGCCACAATCCAGCCTTGTAGAGGAGACAAAAAGAGAGTGACACAAGTGCATGGTGTCTCTTGAACTTGTATCAGCCGAACACAGTGGCTATTACACCTAGCACTTTATGTAAATGACACATGACTTTCCCTCAGACTCTCTTAAGAAACAACACATTAATACTTCTGCTGATTTTAAATCCTTCTGTGCTTAAGTTCTGTAAAAGCTTAATGCACTTCTCTCCAATTCTCCATGAAAGAAGAGATTCTCTTATTTACAGCATCTTTGAACTTGTGAGGTGAAGTGACTTGTGCTGTTATCACATTTTCCATCGTTGGATTTCCCTGGCCTTTTGAAAGACCTCCCAACCCTTGTTGAACCACAACAACTACTGGTAAATCACAGAAGTATTCATGTTATGCATCTCAATGGAGCTTTGTTAAAACTGGAGAGAAACACTGCTGTATCCCTGCTTACACAAACACTGTAAGAGGCACAACATGCTTCCTTGTGCCAGGGCTGAGCTATCAGTACTCCTTCTGGGAACTTGAATTGGACATAAACCATAACAGCTCTCTAACCTAGGACCTGCAAGTCAAATATTTAACACGAGGAACTCCCTCCTTTCTAGCCTCCCTCTGCCTTTATACAGCAAACCTTCATTTCCAGTTGGGTGTTAGTATATACAGGGAATAATTACAAAAAACTATCAATGGCAATGTGCATCACACAACAGGCTTTCTTGGCATGTTTGCCTGGTGTTTACTTTTGCTGATTTTTATTATCCTGTGATTTCTGATATTTCAAGGCATGTCAGTATGAGATTTCACTGCAGCAGTGGGCTACAGGAAGTTGCTGAGAGATTTTTGGGCTTGCTGTTCACCTGGTGGTATCATTTCAGACAACTTTCAACATGGGTGTTGCATTCAGCATGGAAGGATTGATGCCTAAACTTCAGAGGTGTGTTAGAGAGCCAAGCAGCTTCCTGATCATCACAACTCCTTTTTGTAACCTCAGTTTAAGAATGTAATACTCATGTCCCAGTTTTCCTATTAGTAAAACTGTATATTACTCAGCCTGTAAGCATCTCCAAACCACTTTGAGCTTTTTTTTTTTTTTTTATGACTGAGGGCAGTACACAGATATAAGGTAAACTGAGATTTCATGGTGCAGCAGGGAGTCATGGCAGAGGGAAGGCCAGAGCAAGGCACACTGCTGGCTGTGGCTCCCTAATGAACTGAAAGGGCAGGCTGAATGATGGTGCATGCTCCCTTCTGGCATGTGACAAGAAGTACATATGCTGAACCTTCTTAGTCCTCTCCCCCTTTCTTGAACATCTATTCTCACAAGGAAATGAGAAAAACAACTCTTTTATCCCCTGCAACCCCTTCTGAAACCAGATATGAAGGGTTATTTCACTATTAAAGATACAAGCACCTCATAAGGCTTTGAAACACTAGCCCCTTCTTCCAAGATGCTAAAAATTTAATTGCATTCTTTCTGTATTGCCTGGAGTCAGACAGTGGACCCTAAAGCTTTCAAAATCCCTTTCAAATTGCAGTTTCATTCTGGCTCTCTTCTCCCACCAAGAGAGAATACAAATAAAATAACTTTGGAAGGTTCTGACGCTTCAGCAAAGTCCTGCCCTTGTAACACAGCCCTGATCAAACTGATACTGAGCAACCATTGCAGTACATCAGTTTGTCACTCCTTCCTTACTCTCTAACAGACATGTCAATACAAGTTTCTATCAAAGGAAAAATATATTTCCATTAATCCTTTGCCGGGAGTTTTGCAGTTTATTGTTATCTTTCTTGTGGCTGGCACAAAATGAGTGCAATAATCTTGTGCTATGCTAGGAGAGAACAACATGATCCTCGCTGCCCTCTGCGCTTATACTCCCCGTCAGAGTCCCAAGGAGCCTCTGAGTTCCTCCCACAAGCAATGCAAGGCACAGACGATAAGCCTCACATTTACTGCTTGCAAAATACCACAGAGCCACAAAATACTTGGCTAAACCCGGACCTCTTTTCCCGTCGGAGGGATGCCTGCTCTCCCGCGAGCGGCTGCCGCTGCAGCCCCGCCCCATCCATCCCCCCCGAGCTTACGGCTTTACCCCCAGAAGCATCACGCTGCTCACCGCGGACCATAGGCCACAAAACACCACCTGGGTACCCTCTAAGGCACTTCCAGGTGCCCGACGGGACGAGCAGCTCACGCATCCCCGGCAGCAGCGGCAGCACCGTGTGCACCGCGGGCATGGGGGCCGGAGGGGAAGCGGCCGCTCCCCGCGGCGGGGGCGGTGTGTGGGTGTGTGTCTCCAGAAGGTACCGGAGCACCTGAGGGCAGATGTGCGGGCAGAACCGCCGCTGCGCGGCCCCACACTGCCCGGCCCTTCCCTGCGGTCCACGCTCCCTTTCGATGCCCGTGGCACACGCCCAGCCGGGAGAAACCGAGACCACGCATCCCAGGGCAGCGCCAGCCCCCTACTTTCCCGCCCCCCAAAAGACACGCACCCCTCTCCCGCCGCTCCACAGCGCCGGGAGGCCGGGCGGGATAGGGAGCAGGTGCGAAGGGAAGGGGGTCCCGGCACAGCCGCCCTCCCCGTCCCCTCGGGCCGCCCGGTTACCTGGATGGCGCGTCCGAGGGGCGCGGCGGCCGGGCCCCCCACCAGCTTGCAGAAGAGCTCCGGCCGCCCGCCGCCGCCCGGCCCCTCCCCGCAGGTGGCCGTGGCCCAGATGTTGGCCGCCGCCGCCAGGTTGAAGTAGGGCGGGTGGAGGCTGAGCCCCGTCCCGCGGGAGGCGCCGGGCTCCGGCTGCGCGGGGCACAGGGTGAGGAGAGGCGGGAGCAGCGCCAAGAGGAGCGGGGAGCCCGGCGCCGCGGCCATCCTGCGCCGGGCTCTGCCCTCACCGCCCCTGGGGCGGCACTGCAGCTGCGGTGGGCGGGCGGGAGCAGAAGGAGAGGGAACAGGATCAGGAGAAGCAGCAGGAGCTGGCGGGGTCTGCCCGCGCTCTGCCCGCACCTCCCTCACGCCCTGTCTGCCTGCGCTGCGCGGGCCGGGGCGGGACGAGACGCAGCCCCGGTGCGGGGCGGGACGAGTCCCCCGGGCGTGAGGGTGTGTGGGACGGGGCGGGACGGCACGGGGGAAGGGGCTCCGGGCCGGCGGGGTTGACCAAGGTATGTTCCCAAGCGCCCAGCTCCGCGGGCATGCCGAGAGGTGCCACCCCCTCGGCTCAGCTGGCGATCTCCGATCCTCCTCTTCCTGGTAAGTGTGTGAGTTAGTATTTTCGACAGACCGTGGAGAAATCTCAGAGCATCCCACCCTCGTTATTTGTCCGCAATACAGTAAGTTGTGGATGTCCCGCTCCTAGCAGTGTTCAAGGCCAGGTTGTATGGGACTCTGAACAACCTGGTCTAGTGAGAGGTGACCCTGCCCAGGGCAGTGGGGTTGGGACAAGATGATCTTTATGGTCCCTTCAGAGCCAAACCATTTTATGATTCTATGATAACCCCCAACCAGTAATGTCATATACAGTGAGTGACAAGTTAAGGTTTCCCAGCCTTCTCCTTGAGCAGGGATACCCCCACACAAGGTATACCCTTCTCCTCTCAGCAGATCCTCAGGAAGACAACCTGCATGACTGTGCTGCAGAAATTGCAGCTCCTCTTGCCATTTTCAGTGCTCTGAGAGTGCTGGAAACCGTGCAGCTTGGGCTACCCTGCTGCAATGCACAGCAATGCTCACAGCTCCTTGTGAAATGGGTGTTCCTGCTCATCCAGGGCAGACAATGAGCCTCCTGTCTTTTTTAAGCTATTTGGCACAGGCTTTGGATAATACGGGAGCTGGAGGGGACGTTGGGGAGGGAGAAGGAGGCCAAAGAACCATGTCATCTGTATCAGGATTTACACTGCTTAATGGTGTTGCTATCCTTAGTTTCATACCTGTTCACATTTCGAACCCCACAAATACACACCCAGTGTTCCATTCTCTTAACCAAATTTGTAGGATTTAGACGAAAGATACAGTTAGATATACATATTTACAATATTTTAATAGTGATTCATGTTAATTGCAGAGTATTTCATAACTTTATGAAAGCTTTGCTACATGCCACACAGCAGTAGCAAGGGAGATCCCTGCTGTACTGTTTCAGGAAGCACCAGCCAGAAGCTGGTGATTTTGCCTACAAGAAAATATCACCACCCTTGTTTGTTTACCACTATGGCTTTAGCACCCCACAGAGACACATCTATGGGAGGCAGTTTTTGTGTCCTCCATAATAAAAGTTGGCTTCCATAAATGTAGCATGCTATCAGTTCAGATATATCAGATTTCATAAATACTTTCAATCTCTAGAGCACCTTAAAAATACTCCCCTTTTCCAACTGTGACATTGTGGAAAGGAAGTTATCTTATTGCATATGTACATTGTGTCATTTCGTACAATAGATTGTACTTCATAAAAAAATATGAGAGCTTTGAATACAAACAAATGTTCCATAAAACAAAATGCCATGCTATCAGATAGGATAGCCACTGGTCTTTTAAACTATTTCTTGAAAACTGGTTAAATCCAAATTATATCTTGGAGTAAATCAGGTTTTAGAGATCTGGAAGTATCTGATATAAGTCCAGAGCAAGCAAGCTCTTACAAAGGCCTGCACAGGTTTTTTTTTTTGGTAATTCAGGTTCAGGAAATCCTTTGCAATCTCACTTTAAAGAGAAGATTCATGTGAGCTGTTTGGTAGGTTGCACGGAACAAAAGGCAGTCCTTGCTCATCAGAGATGACTATTCTCAAACAGGGAGTATCACAGTATTTATTGGGAAGTATCACATGAGAAAACGTGGCTTACATCAGCGAGAACCAAACAGTTTAGTGAAATAGTAACATGTTCTTGGATCTGGTTTCCTAGAAGTTAAAAACAGGGATGAAACTGTAAACATTCACAAAATTAGCCTATCCGATAGAAAAAGAGAGGAAAAAATCTTCCTGTTCCAGTCTTCCTGTTCCTTCCCTCATAAAATTGTCTATTTTCCTTAATTTATAGGAACATTTAAAAACATTTTGTTGGCCTTCTAGGTGATTTTTCTGTTATTTTGTTAAACACTTATGCCAAACAAGCTTTTTTTTAATTTGCTGTGTTTTCTAGAAATGGAGATCAAAGTGCCACCTTTTAGATTTTCTTGACAAATCTCCAGAGATACCTAAATATGTGGGCATATACTGTGAAAAATGCTATGACAACTTTTGCCTTTGACTCAAAGCAATTGGGAAAAAAATGTTTATAGCGGCATTCCCAACAGGGATATTAAATAACTTGATTCCTATACACAGTGACCAGAAATTTTATGCAGAGACCCTGGGACTATGTGAAGCCAGACTGAACTATTTATGTGAGGAAGCAGAGAGAAGCAGGAGTATGGATGTATACATGGAGATGATAATGACAGCACGGCCTGTCCCCAGCGGGTGGAAAACTGAAAATTTGCAGTGCTATCCTGGTCTGGTATCATCGTGCAGGCTGCAGTGTGACCATGCAGTCATGAGTTCCTGGCTTTTGTGGGACTTTAGGACCACAGGAAGTAACAGTAAAATAAGAATATAGAAGAGTGAGAAACTTTTTTTATTGAATGGAACTCTCCAAATTTCTAAACTTTGTGTCTCTTTTTTTCCCCATCTATTTTAAGCCACAACCAAAGCCAACAGAAATCCACAGAAAAGCACTTACTGACTTCACTGAGTTTTGTCTCACCCCACCTAATGTAAAACTTCATCCTGTAAAACGGTCACTATCAAAAATTCATGCGATGATACTTCATCTTCCCCTCATGTCATCTTTTGTTGTAATTACAGGTTCTAGAAACACAGGTAAGAATTTAGTAGCTGGTAGCTCTTATATCAGCATAGAACAGTGCTTCTCTGCAGAAAGTGCTCTTCTGCAATTACGTGGCCTTTTTTCCCCACAGTAGAGCCTCTCCTCCTTTTTCCTTTAGCCTTTATGAGATTTACTTTCCTTGTTTCTTCCTGCCTGCAAGGAGTAAACTTTGTTAGTTGATTGATTTATTGAATAAATGTAAACAATTGAAAATGTTTCTGGGTCTGTATTATTTCAACATAAAAAAATTACGTTACATTAGTAGGCCTTTATGCTACTATAAATATAGATCATTCTTTCTATTCTAAAATGTGTTCATTTAAAATTTTGAGTCAAGAATATTTGTTCAAAATTAGCCTTGCTGATATAACTTCATTCTCTTAGTGATATGTGCAGTATGGGACATCTCATCTTATACTGCTGTTTCATAAATGATATGTTATAAACCTGCAGTGTAAATGAGATCATCAATAGATAGTCTCAGTGAGCAATATTTTTTATTACTCACTGAGTAATTAGTTGTACTATTTAGCTCCTATTTTACCAACCTATGCTGCCACACCAGGTGATACAGAAATTTGCTCTTTTTTTGAGATAATAACAAATCAATATGCCAGCAGGTAGCTTGAAAATCCCTCAGATTATTTAGTCCTGAGTCTCTTACTCAGTGGTCATTAAAGATTAAATTTTGTGTCTTGTTCCCCCATAAAAGTTTCATCTATGGCATTTATGTTGAAACCAGTCCTAAAGATTTAGACTATGGAAGAATCTTCCTGCAAAGTACTGAACCTTTCTTCAAAATTATAATCAGTTAAGCACATACATAGCCCAGAGTGCTAATACCCAACCAGAAGCTTTCAAGCTCAGATTAGACTCCCTACTTTTATCAAGGAAATAAGACATTGATCACATCCTGTCATAAATGTTTATGCATGGTTAATATTCAGATGGTGTCTATAAGTAAACTTTCATTAGTTGTAATAAAGCTTTTTTGCAGTACAACTAGACTAAACTAAGGTTACTTGCAGACACTCTGGTTTAACAGAAAAATGGTGCAGTGTACAGTTGTGTGCTGGCACAACCCACATCTTCACTGAATGTCATTAAATAAGATGCATTCTGTTAAGATCATTTGTATCTCTGCTATTCTGATAAAAGTAGCCTTTTCATCTTGCAGAAATTTCTTGTACCACAGTATTTGAGGACCGTGCCATGTTCCTTTGCAAAAGATAAATTATCCTTCATGTCACTGGAAAAGAGACACAAAAAAGCTGGGACTGAGGTCTAAAATGCAGTTCTGTCAGCAGAAACAGTTTAGATGCTTAGAGTACTTAGTGTAATCCCAAACTCAGTTATTCAAAACTGCACTTTTGCCTTGTCCTTTGGTTTGATTTCTTTTTTTCTTGTTTCTTTCACCTGTTTCTTTCTGGATGTACATGCTAGGATGATGCCATCCTTCTTTTTCTGTATGTCCTTGTACTGTGCCTGGTAGATCTCATTATTCATCCAGATGGAGCCTCTCTTATTGATCATCCAATCACCTCACATGATTCAGGTGTCTCGGCTGAGATACTTTCAACTTTTTCCCGATTAGTTGTCTGCATAATGTTGTTGTACCATTCAACTGTGCTTGTTACATGTTGGTTTAATAGCTACCATTTACTTAGCAGCCTTCTACAGCCTAATGTGACGTCTGTCTTTTCTTCTGCCAGCCAGAAATCTCATGGACCTTTTCCTGTACTTTGTGCTTCCTAAGTTTACTTGACATATTCTTATAACAGAAAGCCACTATGAATACTCTCAGTTTCTAAGGGCTCTTAAGGTAAATTGCAACATCTGAAGAGCATTCACATCATAGATCTTTTTATATCTTTTGGTCTTTCTGGAAATGTCCTGGCTACAAACAACTTACTAGTGGGTGCTCATGGCTTGATGGGATTGTGGACAAAAAAACTTACAAATGTCTATGGGGCTGATGCAAGACTTAGCTTTGTTACTTCAAACTCTTTCACTGCAGAGAAGTGTTAAGCCAAAAGAGGAGCGAAGGTGGATGTTTGGTACTTTACAACACTTTCCCCATTCATGAGAAGGCAAATTCCATTTTCAAGGCAAAACCATGAGCTTTCATCGGTAGCCAGTGTGCAGAAGTCATGCCTGTCCTTCCCAGTTTTGTTCTTTGTATGTTTACTCACTGAGTGGCCTGGGCTAGGGCAGCCCTGGAAGTGACACACAACTTATTTGCCATTCAATTCCAAAGAATAAGTCAAGAGAAATACTCTGAGGTATGTAGCTAAAGATACAGCTAACTTAAGAGTCCCTAAGCAAACTACACTTGACTGTAACTCATGTTGACTATATGTATCTTTCTCTTTGTTTTTAACTTGAAGAAACTTTCTAATGGACAACATTAAAATCCAGCCACTTTATTGTTTTAATTCTTAATGGATTTCCTTCTTATTCTTTGGCTTCCTGTACTTTTCACAGAGTAGCTCATGGACTTAAAGTTCAAAATGAAGAAAACAAGTCTTGGTCATATAATGCCTGGTGCTTTGTGAAGAAGCACATGCTTCCTTTGGTCAGTATCCAATGATTTGTCAGTCAAGTATCTGGGGAAAAATGTCTACTCTTGTATTTTTCACATCCTGATTTTTTATTTTTCTGATATCAGTGCTATTATTACTGCTTTGCCCATCATGAAGGAAAACAGCTCTGCACAGACTCCCTGCCACAATGTGACAAACAGCTCCTCATGGAAACCACTTCATTGTAAACTGCTTTTCGTAACAGGCTTTTCAACCATTAGTTAAATTAGATTGGCATCTGAATTTCACATTTTTCTCTGCAAGAATTTTCTATGATGTGATCTCTATTAATTAGGCAGTGTTTTTTCTGGGATCTGTTTCCAGAAAGGTTTTTATACTCTTAGGTAGTGTTGCTGTCACAAACTGCCTTAGGTTTACTTCAGTTTCAGCTCTAGCCTAACCATCAAGTTCTTAAGTTTTAAATAGAACCTTATGTTTAACTGTGATAGGAAGCCAGACTTTTAGCAGTATAAACTGAGGAGACTCCAGTGCTGTATCAGTTTATTCCAGCTGAGGATAAGGTGACAAATATAACTAAAAATTCAAATAGGTGCAGTGTAAGAACTTTATGATTTACTTATTTTTATTTTTGTAACTTGGAAAATATAGTAAATTTAAAACAAATCTCTTGTGAAAGTGCAGATTTAGTAGAGAATATTTCACTTTTTTTTTTTAGCACAATTACAGATTTCCATAAGACAGGCATAGTATACTACAAAAATTCTCATCAGAAGAGAATTTATAATTATAAAAGTTATAGCTCTTATACATCACTATTTTATTTTTTTATTGGTAATAATTGGTTTCAGACATTAATTATCAGATGCTTTATTAGGAGATTGTGATAGTGATAGCTTCTTAGTGCTGCTGTGGTATTATTTTGTCATTTGGGTACTTTATGTCTGTGTCCTTCAGCCAAGTCCTTTCTTTTCAATTAGTGGACTGATTTTCTGAGCAGCAGAGCATAAGACAGGGAAACTGAACAGACTGAGCAGTAGCCAGTAACTCAAATAAATTTTGTACCTGGCAATGTAAGTAGTTTTCCTCTCACATGTACAGAGTTGACTCCCTGGAATGGAACTTCCTTATGCCCTGTCATTCTTACCCTCAGTCCAAGGTCCTCAGTCCCTTCCTTTGAGGACCTCCACTCTCTCCAGCTGAACGTAAAACCAATCAACCAGGTCAGTTTTACTGAGTAGCATAGACTCAAAGCTCCCAGGGAGCCATCTCAGAGATGGACTCTGAAAGTTATGCTCCGCAATGGCTTCTGTTGTCCTTGGACAAAGCTTTTGGGACAGAGAAGAAATAACAAGATGGTTCTGCTGTTCAGAATGCCTCATGTGAATGAGATGGTGAGAATCTTGTGCTTCCATGCCAAATACAGATCAGTTTTGTGGTTCCCGTGCAGTGCTAATGAGGTCTGCCCCCCTTACGAAATCTGTTTACTTAGGCTACAGTAGCTTATGGGATATATCATGCATTGTTCTCACACTCATGTGATATGTACGTTTTCAGATCCACAACACCTCCCACAGTAAACTTATACACAGTAATATACAAACAATGCCTGGGAAAAATGACTGTGATATTATTTAATTTGAATCTGCCTTTATGTTTAGACAGCTTCACTGCCCATCAAGTTTAGACTCTCCATGGACTCGGACAACCAGTTTCATTGTCTGCACAAGTATCCACGACCAGTTAAGTGCCAGTTATGGATTTAGAAAGCTTGCAAACTCAAAGCACCTGAATGCAGGCGCACAGGCTTCTCTCTGACTGAGCAGATGCAAAACAGGTAAACAGGTTGCTTCAGACTGAGTCATTAAATAAGCATATACAGAGGATGAGCAAGGGAAAGCAAAAAGAAATGACAGATAAAGAAAACATACAGTCACAACCTGTACTGGCTGTCTTAAAACCATGTCACCTGAAGAGAGCAATATTCTAAGACTGGGAAGAGAAGGATAAAAAAAAAATTAAGTGTATTGTATCTTTACAGGTGCTAACATAGAGATGATTAAGTTGGAGCTGTTTAGAGTTTGAAAGGCATTTGCACCTAAGTAAAGATGACATGCTGGTGCTTATGCTGGACCAGAAGTTGGTCTTAAATGGTGGTTGTAGTCCTTTCATTGGACTACATACCTTGACCTGTCATTTGATATCTGTGGCAAAAAACATTAATTTGCCATGAACAAATGGGAAAGAGAAAAGAAAAGAGCAAAGCATTGAAACACTCTAACAACAATTTGTGGAAATTGCTCTCTACTACTCTTTTAAGTGCTGTGCTGACTTCTCTCTGAATCCCAGGTCACTATCCCAGGCATCAGTTCAAAGGTTCACATGAAGGAAGTTAATAACACTCTTGTGATTCCTAGCAGCTATGTGTCCTTATACCAGCTTATACTAGCAAATTTGATATGAAATTGGATATCATAGGAGGCCTCAGCAAAAGGGCCATGGATTGAAAAGACAGGTTCAATGTAAGAGCTCCCTAGAAGGATGAATGCATACAGTTATGAACATGTTGGGTAAACTATTTCTATTATTAGATAAACTTTTCCGTTTTCAGGTCCAGTTTTGTAAATTCTCCATTCTATTTTTAAAAAGTTTATGGGACTCATAAATATTTGGTACAGTTTTCCTAAAAAGTCTGCGAGATTTGTTTGTAAAGTACCTTTCACTATTTCTCTTATTATCACTGTTAGCTCATAGTACTTTCTTTATACACTAGTTTTTGTAAAATAGAGCTGTAATTTTTTAATATTATGGAAATAGGGAACAGCCCACGTCGCTGGTTATGCTACAGTTTAGCAAGGGAATGGAAATGTCAGACCAGATGGAAAAACTTTTACTTTATAGACTGCTTTATCAGATTTATTGCTGATAATTTAAATGCATTTTCTTGAACATAAAACATTTAAATTAACTAACAGTCATAAAAATTAAGATATTGACATGAAAAGTGCAATATACAACTTGAAGACTATAATGTTCTTAGTAATTGCAAAATTGACAGTCAATGTATTAGCTTCATTTTCCCTGAATTTTGCAATATTCCATCTTCAAATTAAATTAGGTTCTACAACAAAGAAGTCAACAAAACCAGGTCAAATTCCTTAAAGAATCACACATAAGTGCTTCCCAAATCCTGAAATCAGTCTCATAACAGAGGGTGGAAATGTACTGGAAAGACATGACAGCATGAATTAACCTGATCCAATCTGATGAATTAATCCTCAGAGTTGTTACTGTATGGTAGGATTTACTGATTTCAGTGTCTGAAGTATCAGATCTTCATGAAGTTACGTTATTGAAATTGTTGTCCATGGCATGTTAGCAAGAATAACATTTTGGCTTGAAATGAGCAGCATCTTTTTTGTTCATAAATAGATGAAGTTAGGGAATTACATACCACCTCAGCAGCAAGGCCATGTGTGTGTTTCTATGCATTTTCACAGTGACACATCGATGGATATGTACTGACATTTACCTGATTTAAAAGCCCTTGTACACAAAAGTGAATGCTGGAATTAAAATACCAGTTTTCTGAATTAGTTTAGAAATGCCTCTCAGATCTGTCACTATTTCTCTCCTTAAGAGTAGTCATCTAAACATATATGGAAAGACAATTGGAATTACAATAATATATTGCACTCAAAGTAATATTCAACTCATAATGTCCTAGCATTTTGCATGCAAAGTTTGGCAAGTACATAAGCAATGATCCATCTGAGACATGGTGATATTTTCATCTATGAGTGTTCAAGTGTTTCACATGAGAGGAGCAGTGCTATTCTCACTGAAAGAAGCAAGCCCATTTATTCAACCCTGAGTGTCTATGAAGGAGCCAAAAGGCATCAAAAGTTGCAGCCAAGAGGCAGGCAAGGATTCCTTTTGGTCAGAAGAATACTCACAGGTAGTATAGCATGCTAGGAATGATTAATACTCCCAGGCAGGGGATGGGCACGCCCAGGCACTCCAGGATGTATCACTCTTGTTGGACAGGTACAAGCTGATGACACAAGCTGTTTTCAGTAGATATAAGCAAGCTGGGAAAGTATCACATTTATCATGCATCCTATGTATCATGAATTTGCTTATGCATGGTGCACACTGAAAAGATCGGGTTCACCATGTCCCTATAGAGGGTTGATGGCTACATAAAACATATTGTAAACTGCAGGGGACAGGCTTAGGATCTCCAGAGAGTTTGCAGCCCATTTGTAGGGGCTGCAGGACGTCTGGCAACTACTGAAACTTCCCAGATTCTCACTGGATGAGAGAACACACACAGGGCAAGGAGAAGACCTGGTGGCACAAGGCTTTGGATAATTTTCAATCAGGAAGGAGGACTAACATGTCTGTGTAGAGATACCTGAGTTAGCTGTGGTAGTAGTAGCACAACACAGGCTGTCTACGTTTGCAAGTAGTGCAGCCTAACAGGAACGAATCTGTAGAGCAAATAGTTGGTGCTGAAGACCTGAATTCTACTTTGTACCTGTTTAATGTTGGGTTTGTGTGATTGTTTTAATTCAGATTAGCTCTCTTTCAATCCCAGTACATGAATGCCTGTTTGCAGCTGCAGTCCCCTGAGTCTGCTCCTGGAAAAATTCTTTGAGGTTGGTTCAAAATGGATCCAGTTTGCATAGTACAAGATTGCTCCACAGTAAGAAAAGAGCACGGTAAAGAGAGACAATCAGGAGAGTCACTTCAGCTGTGTACTCCTAATCCAGACTTGAACTCTAATGTGGATGTCTCCAGAGAAGTCAGCATGAACTGATTTAGCAATCCAAGCAGTTGGATTTGTTGGTCTATGTAGACATCCATGCTGGCACAGCAGAACTGCTGGTGGTGTCTGAGCTTGCCAGCTCAGTTCACTCCACAGTGCATTGCAGGCTTTAGCCAAGATCAAGAGTGATTTTAGCAACATAAAGAGTCCAAAGGTCGGGAAACAGAAAACAGTTTTAAAGATGGTCTCTTACTGTGTGCTGATATTGAATCCTGCTGACAAAAACTGATGTGCAAAAACCTTAGGCTGATGGTTTCAAAAGTAGTCTTTGTCCTGGTGTCAGCATTTTGAGTTATAAGGTGAGAGAATGTAAGGAAGCCAAACTGAGAAGCCATTTTTGAAGATTTCGGCACAAAAGACTTGCCTAAGCCCACACAGGAGGTCATAGGCAGAAACATACAATGGTCATCTAAGAGGCAATGATCCAGGATTTTGAAATCATGCAGAAAGAACTAGAGGAATATGGAGGATTTATACTTTTAGTAAAACAGAAATAGAATTTGCTATTCATAGTAGCAAGGCATATTACTGTTGTTGTCTGGGTAAAACCAGACTTCAGAATTTGTAGCTTGAAACTGCTGAAGACCATTTTACATTTTAAATTTCCTTTTGTTTTTAATCTTTGGGTAAAGCACTTTATTTCTGGAAAAACATAAAAACCTATTTACATTTTAAAAAGTATTTCAATAACTAAATGCTAATGGAAGCAAATGTCCAAGGAAAGAAGACAATGTAGATACAGCTGAAATCAATAACATTATGCTAAGATCTCCACCATTTGCAAAACTTCAGGAAAAAAGTAAGTTACAATCAGAGAATAAATGCCACAGGCCCTCATCAACAATCTTTATACAGGTGATATTGAAAGCAAATGCATTGACACTATTGACATACAGCCATATGGGAAATGAGAAAAGGTAGTACAGAAACATATTTGTCAGTGCAGTATCTCCTGAGTTACTCAGATGCAGTTGTGTGACACGCCCAGCAGTAAAGAGCTGTGGAGTCTAGAAGACGGCAGTCAAATTTACAACAGGTTCTCGAGATGGGGGCAGGATCTCTGAAGTTACAAAACATACACTGATCATCTTATCTGCTGAAATATATGTGTCTGTTTCCATACACAGCAAGCAAAATTACATTACGCTTCACTTGCATTTCTGAATGGGTATTTGTTTGTTGATAGCTATTTTTAAAGCAAATAGAAATTAATGTTATCTTTGCGTAAAAACTCATAGATGTTTGGATCAAGAGCTACAAATGAATGTTTTGGTTAATCCAAAATTTGGGCTACTTCTTTTAGTCCTCCCTATACAGATGTGCCTGAACTGTTCTGGCTTATGTGAAGTTTGTCTGTGACTTACATGGAACGGTTGGCTCAGCTTTTAAAGGCAATACTTTAATTTGTTCCTACAATTCATCTTAGTTTGCCTTCAGATTTGTACAAGACAACATGATTCAGGATATTCGAAATAATCACTGTGATGAAATACTGGGTGATAGGAATGCAGCCTGCTGCCCTGCAGATGAGTTCTGCTTAACAGGTAACAAATCCCAACCAATTCAAGTATCTTGCAATCATGAGTATTCTGCCAAGAATCAAAAATAAGGGAGATGTGGGTAGCATCACCACATGGCCCTAAAATACAGTATTCCCACAGCTAGTAGCAGGCGCTGAGTTTGCAAGGCATCAGGGATGAATTTATATTTATGAGGTGTGTTTCCTCTCTGCCCATAAACAAGATTTTGAGTGTAACAATAGACAGAGATCAAAAACAGAGTTTCCAAATGCTTTCTGGGATAAACTTTCAAAGGATCACCAAAAAAGAACATACCTTATATATACATTTCTGTACTCAACAGTTCTGACAAATTATTGCACCTGAATAAAAAAAACAAAACCAAAAACAAAAAACCAGAAAAATCACAGGAGACCATGTGCAACAGAAAATAGGCACAGTTTCAGATTTTGTGGGGCAATTAAGAAAGGCACTTCAAAATTTTCCCTTCACATCCAAAATACAGACACAAAAAACATGTACTGCTTTAGTCTCCTTTTTTGTTGTTCATCCAAAGAATTCTTTGGTTTTCCTTTGTCAAAAAATTTAATATTTTGGCTCATGAATGTGAAAAATTTGGCATGTTACTCACAATAGATTGAATAAATACAGGGATTTTCCAAGGGTGAGGTAGGGACTGTGTACAGATCCGTAATATTTTCCTCTGCCACTGGGCAAGCAACTCTATACAGTTGGATCAGAGCAAGGATAACTCTTAATTATGTAATCTACTCAGTTTATTCAGTACTTCTAAGTTTAAGAAGAAATCAGAATGATCATCCATGTTTGTATGATCTCCTCAGTAATTAAAATGAGGTTCACACCAGGCCATGCATTGTGAGATGAGCTTGTGGTATTAGCAGCTTTCATCTGCTTGCCTACTGTTTGTTTTACTGTATGCACAGATGAATATTGCCTCAGGAAAAAGATCTGCAGAAAATCCTTCACTTGCAGATTTGTAGAATAAACTATTTGGATCTCAGCGCAAGTATTTGCTCTCAGTGCACGCGCATAATTTTCCCGTGAATGGGATTTATGTGTGCACATCAAAAGAGTAAAATCCCTAAGGGCTCAGTTTAAACCAACAATAGCAAAGAAATTCAGGAATCTCCCACCAGAGCATGCCCTGCTTTGCCTATTTTGTATCACGCAGACTTTGAATGAAATCTGCGGCAGCCAGGCAAAACAGGACATGCACTGGCTTTAGGGTTGTTCATTTTTAAGGGCTTAAAATTAAGCTCTTAAGAACTCACTGGCTTCCTAATGAGAGCACATCACCCATGTGAGATAGTGTTGGTGATAGCTGGATGCACGCAAGGTGAAGGAGTGCTCACCCCCACATGCTTGTGTTGGCAGCAGCATGAGTGTACTCACAACCATACCTCTTCACAGGTTTTTCCTAGGTATGAAGGGAAAAGGCTGTGAAGTACAAACGAGGTGCTGTGGAGGTGGCATTATCTCTGTGATGTGGCTGAGGCTGGGGTAAGGGTGCCTGGGTTTTGGACCATTTCTGTGCTATTTCTGAGCTGCAGAGGCCTTCCCTATGGGTCTGAACGAGAGGCAGAGTGCAGTGGGTGCTGGCTTCTCAGGATGCTGCTGCTGGAGCAGGGGGATAATAATAGTCATACTACGACTAATAATAACAATAACAATAACAATACCACCAATAACAACAGAATAAAATTCTGTGTAACCATATGAAATTATATGCTAAAAAATAATTATATTCGACTATTTTCTAATTTTATATTCTTAAGGATAATAATAATAATATTAATCCCAAATACTCTCCTCCCTCACAAAAAAACAAAAACAAAAACAAAAAACAAAAACAAAAACAAAACAAAAAACCCACCAAAAACAAAAAAACCCCACCACAAAACACAAGTAACCTTTAAAGGGGAATAATAATAATAATAATAATAGCCAGAAACCCCTGAGCACAAAGTGATGCGGAGGGAGGTGCCGGCCCCGCCCCGGCCCCGCGCAGCCCCGGGCGCGGAGCGGTGCGGACCGAGCTGCGCGGGCCGGAGCGGAGCGGGGCGGAGGCGGAGCGCGGCGATGTGCAGGATGTCGTTCAAGGTGAGCCGGGCGCCGGGGAGAGGGGCGGGGGGATGCGCCTTTGGGTTCCCGCTTTGCGTTTGCCGTGCCGGCAGCCCGTGAAGTGCTCAAACGTAATCATGGATTTGGGGATTGATTTTGTTTTTTTGTTTTGTTTTGGGGTTTTTTTTAGGAAAAACGAGGGTGGTTTAGGGCGGAGGGAAGGAAAACAGCAGCGTCCTTCCCGGGCTGTGGGGTGCACCGGGAGTGTTGCGGTGGCAGCTGATAGAGCAGACGCTTTCCACAGCTGACAGCTCCAAAAGGGTGCGTGGCTTGTGTTACATAAACTGCGAGACTCCGTGGAGCGTAAAGCTGGCTTTAGGGTGGCCGGGCTCCATGCTGTGGGTTTTGGTGCAGTCAGGAGCCTCCTCTTCACTTTTCCAGCCGTCTCCGCTGGTGCTGGTTGTGTAATAGTTAGGAGGCAGGTTTTATCCGTGCTCTTCCTCTCAGCCTGTGGTGGCCACTGAAGCCAGGCTGGTGCATTCCCTTTGCTGGCTCTTTTTGTACTTCTTCCATCCAAACCCATGCAAGAGCTGTAATTTCAAAAGATTGCCTGAAATAAGTTTTTCAATCTGAAGACAGGATTAAANTTGCGCTTGCCGTGCCGGCAGCCCGTGAAGTGCTCAAACGTAATCATGGTCATGGATTTGGGTTTTGGTTTTTTGTTTTGTTTTGGGGTGTGTTTTTTTTTTAGGAAAAACGAGGGTGGTTTAGGGCGGAGGGAAGGAAAACAGCAGCGTCCTTCCCGGGCTGTGGGGTGCACCGGGAGTGTTGCGGTGGCAGCTGATAGAGCAGACGCTTTCCACAGCTGACAGCTCCAAAAGGGTGCGTGGCTTGTGTTACATAAACTGCGAGACTCCGTGGAGCGTAAAGCTGGCTTTAGGGTGGCCGGGCTCCATGCTGTGGGTTTTGGTGCAGTCAGGAGCCTCCTCTTCACTTTTCCAGCCGTCTCCGCTGGTGCTGGTTGTGTAATAGTTAGGAGGCAGGTTTTATCCGTGCTCTTCCTCTCAGCCTGTGGTGGCCACTGAAGCCAGGCTGGTGCATTCCCTTTGCTGGCTCTTTTTGTACTTCTTCCATCCAAACCCATGCAAGAGCTGTCATTTCAAAAGATTGCCTGAAATAAGTTTTTCAATCTGAAGACAGGATTAAAGAGATTATTTGGCAAAGAGGGAAGCGAGCAGCAATTTACTAATTATGTTAACAGATAATATTTATAATGGATGTACATCTTCTCCTTAGTTATGCACTTTCTGGATGCTATGCTTGCCCTTCTCTTATTGATCAGCAGTTCAGTGCCAGTCCTTTGCAATATTGCTTGTGTTGCATTACTTTATTTGATGGATTATTCCCTGTACCTGCCTCTCACTCCTGCTAAGTTATTTCCCCCATGAAGTGTCAGTGCTTTGGTGGCACCATGTCAGTTCAGTGGTGATGTAGCAGGTGGTTTCCACCTGCAGTTATAGCCCTGGCAGATAGGAGAATACCTTGGTTCACAGTGCAGCTCAGCCTTACACTTGGTGGTGAAATCAGAGTCATGCAATGGTTTGCATTGGAAGGGACCTTAAAGATCATCTCGTTCCAACGCCCCTGCCATGGGCAGGGACACCTCCCACTCGACCAGGTTGCTCAAAGTCCCATCCATCCCAGCTTTGGACACTTTCAGGGATGGGGCATCCACAACTTCCCTAGGCAACCTGTTCCAGTGCCTCAGCACCCTCACAATAAAGAATTTATTTTTATATAAACAGTCCCTCTTCCAGTTTAAAGCCATTTCCCCTTGCGCTGTCACTACATGCCCTTGTGAAAAGTTGGGGACCCTGGAGACGAACACAATACTCCAAGTGTGGTCTCACTAGAGCAGAACAGAGGGAGCAACATTCCTCAGCCTGCTGGTCACGCTTCTTTCGTTGTAGTCCAGGATACACTTAGCTTTCTGGACTGCAGTCTCTGCTTTCTGTCCCTCCATTCTGTCTCTGTGAGTTTTTTTCCACCTTCATTTCTTACAAGCATCCACCCTAACAGATGTTAGCTTCATGTTCCTGGTGGTGCCAGCCCCTTCTTCTTGCTTTCTTCTCCTTTTTTTGCCTCCTTGTTTTTTTCTCCCATCCTTCAGGTCTTATTTTCTGTTATGTGAGCTCCTATTCTGTGCCCTATTTCTCACTTTGTATCTCCTCAAGTACACCTGTTCAAGGTGGCTCACTGCTTTCCTGTTCCTCTGGACAGTTGCAGCCCACACCTACCCCTGCTTTATCTCTCTTTTCTGTGTCTTTTTGCTTTACATTTTCTGTTTTTCTCAGAAAACTGCATTTTGCTTGGATCCCTACTATCTGTTTGCCACTGTCTATTCATGTTTTCCATCTTATTGTTCTACTTGCCCATGATGTACCATTTATCTTTCTTTCTCACTGTCTATATACATGACTGTTCTCTCTTCTATGAGCTTTTGCCTGTGTAACCAACATTTATATCCTAAATGACTTTTCTTTTTTATCAGGATCCTTCATGTAAGAAATATTGCTATCTAATAAAGTACTCTTTGCTCCTGAAGTCCCACTAACCTTTGCCATTTTATCATGCTTGGTTCTGATTTCCAAATCTTCTTCTTAAAACTTTTCACTTATTTCCTCTTTTCCATTAGGACTGGCTTGCAAACTTAGAAAGAAAACAGAATTTTCTTATGTTTTCTCATTAAAAGGAACATGCCACTGCCCGGGCTAGTGTTCTCTTTCTCCTCTCTTTTCTTTCTCTTTGCCTGCTGCCTATTTTCTTTCATCTGCAAGGTCCGTGTTTAAGAACTGCGCTCTTCCTACTCAGCTGTTATCCCACTGGCTCCTGCCTTTTCTCTGCAATCAGCAAGTCAAAGGTAGCTGGTGGTCACAGCATTTAAATGGTAATTTTCCCCTCAATATTCCTAAAATGACACAGATATATTAGCACAATTTATTTTTTCCTGTCTCCCTGCATAGAAATGGTCTTGTCAGATTTATAATACATATTTTCCTCTAGACCATTTTTTAATAAGTATTTTTTCTAATGTCAATACAGCATGAATATAATGCCAGCTTTTAATCTATGGGCTCTTGTAAAAGCACATAAACAATGAAAATTAATAGAACAGCCGGAGTTTGAAATAAAACTTTAGAGAACTTGATGAAGTGAAGGAAATTTTGTCCTGAAAGTTGCTGATGCTGGAGCAAATGACATAATGAAACAAGCTATTTTCTCCGAAGCTATTAGCTAATCACTTTTTCAAACATTTATTACATTCTGTTCCCAGAGTGTCAGTACTGAGGATCAGTTGTTTACTTTAAGGATGCTTTGGGAGTAGAATAGCTTTATAATAAGAATTATGTGAAAATTTTATCCAGTTAATCTTTTGAAATTCAACATTACCTCTCCCTAAAAGTATCGGATGAGAACAAGACTGAGTTCATAACTGAACAACAGCAGTCACATCCTGCAGTTTAAAACCCATTTACTGCTCAAAAATTATTCAATTATTTGGATTATTAATCCCAAAGTAGTGTCTTACATATTGCCTATCAGTGATGTCAGTACTGCTGGTATCACCTGAAAGTGAAGAGCACAGAGGTATAAATCCTTGTTTGAAAGCAGAACTGAAATTGCTGCATGGCACTCAGTGGGGCTGTTCTTGATCATCTGAATGATTTTGCACTCTCCCTTCACTTTAGGAGGCAAAATAGCTCAGATTTGTATTTGCTTTCTTTAATCTAATCTCTGGGTGGTTGATGGTGTGAGTGTGCTGTATACTCCACTTTTATACAGGGAATCCCCAGCAATGCAGGAGCATGAGGGGTAGTAGAAGTACTGGCAGCAGTTGCAGATTGGGTTGAAAGCACCACTGGGAAAAAACTTGTTTTGTGTCCTTGACACACTGGAGAATTCTTCCATTCCTTGGGTTTGATCCAAAGCATGAGGACAACTTTGCTGAAGAGCTACTGTAGGAACAACGGGGGGCGGGGAGAGGGGAGCCGAAAGACATAGGAATTTATGACTCATAAGGCTAAAGACTCTGGACTTCTGTTTCCAGTCCAAGGTAACACTGGACACTTAGTTCTTTTCTCTCCTCGTGTGAACTGGTAAAAACAGGTAAGGAGTTCCTAAATATTGATTCCAGTTCCTGCCTACCTGACCAATGAAGGTGGTGGTGGTATATGGTATGAATAATAAAATGCAGTCTGCTACTGCGCCCTTGTAGTGAAAACTGGGCTGGATTAAATAAATCTTTCCCTTTATGGACATATTGCCATATCCCAAAGCTTTCTAAAACTTTAAGGGATAGAGTGAGATAATAAAAGGTAAAGAATTTGATTTTTCATTCTGTAAGGTCTAAATATAGTTCTTTTGCAATAGCTTTCCACTGAATATCATAGTGATACAGCCAATAAGACAATATTTCTAACTGCAAGCTCTATAAGTAAGTGATAAATATCTGTCTAATAGAGGGGAAAGGGCAACATGGACCACTGTGTCTTTGACTCAATTGTTTGCATTTACATAAAATTTTAGTGGTTGCAAGCTAAAGATAGGAAGGCACTACAGCATTTCCTGCAAGGAGGGTATAAACTGCAGGCTCTTCTTTGATCAACGTTATCTACAGATTCTCCTGGGGAATCCATGAGCTGTGAAGGGAAGATCAGAATTTAGCTTATTGGCCTTGCCAAAATATTCAGACTTCTGCCCCTATGTGTGCTGGCACCAGAAATATTGCTATCGATTTATAGGAAGTGACTTATAATTTATTGAATTATTGGAACTTCTCTCGTCTCCAACAGCTGCCACTTTTCAAACCTATGAATATTAGAAATGCATCCCGTGGAAAGTGCTCAGTGCAATGGACCTGAGATAGATTGAGATTCATGATTGGTCTTGTGTCTGCTGGTTTCTCCAAAGTTTATTATTTGTGTTTCAGTGAAGAGAGCAATTTAAGCTCTGCTGTAGATGTGCATTTTAAGTATCAACCGTAAAACCATTAAATCCTGATTCTCTACCACATTACATGTGCACATTGACATTTAGACAAGGACAAGTGTCTATTACATTTCTGAATGATTGAGTTTTATATCCACTCTGCACTCTCTTATCCTGAAGACAGAATTCACTGGAAAGCAAGGCCCATGGGTATTTTTGACTCTGTTTTTGGTATAAGTGACTATCAGTGAAGTGATGCTTTACTGAACTGTTGGTGGTTTGGGGCCTTATTAAAAAATCAGCAGCATGAGCCTTCTCTAGGATGTGTATCATTGCCATCACAGTGTTGTTTGCCCCCATCACAGTGCTTACCTGTAGGGCAGCATATTGGCAACTGTCTGCATGGATCAGATAACAAGGTCAAGAGCAAAGCCCATGGCTTTTTTTTCTGCCCTCTTCCTATGCTGGGGGAGTGATAATTTGCTCCTAGGAAAATTCACACTGTGGCATTGTTTCTAAGAATAAGAAAGCCTCAAAAGAGTATTATATTACTATTATTTTGTTCAGCAGTGGCCTGTGTTATCTAGTTTTAAGAGTTTGCTAATTTTGCCTTACATGTTGCCTTGCATACATGAATCCAACAGTCAGATTTTAGCCTTTTTTTCTAGCATCACCCAGGAGATATTGCACATGCCCACAGTTACAGAGTGTTAATTCCAGGGAGGAGGCAGACCAAGCAGTCTAGGAGACACATGAGCAATACTTTTCCTGTACTGGAAGTTTATATACAGAAAAGAAGGAGACGACAGAAAGCTAACGTGAAACCCAAGAGGATGTCCTGCAGCAGGACATGTCAACAGGATGCTTCAGCCTAACTGTGGCCAGCCCCACCACAGAAGCAGACAATACAGTACCAGTTAGTATGTTGTTTTCTATGATGTCTCCCTGTGGTCAAGCATCATTATCTCTCATTACAGAGCAATCTAGGAGATACAGGCTGCCATGGACACAGAGAAGACTTGAAACAACATGAGCTAGCACAGGAAGACTGATCTCTTTAATTGCACAAAGAAATTAGATTAGCTTCCTTTCCGTGCTCTGGGCTTGAAAGAACAGCATGCTAAGCTGAAACTTGCCTGGCTTGAATGCAGAATGTATGCAATGTGTATGTTTGTCCAATGTGTCATCCAAAATGGTTTATTTCTGCTTTTTTTCTTTTTTTTCCTTCCTCTTTTTTCACCAGAAAGAAACACCACTTGCCAATGCTGCGTTTTGGGCTGCAAGAAAAGGAAACCTGGCTCTCCTCCAGCTGCTGCTGAACAGTGGGCGAGTAGATGTGGACTGCAAAGACAGCGTATGCACACAATGCACCTACATGCACGGCACTGATTTTGCATCACTGTCCGTAGTCCACTGTGCAGAGGGTGTAGTAGGAACCTAACATGAGACATTTGAGAGTCTTAAGGCACTTAAGGATAATTTAAAACCTTCTCTTGTCAGGAAGCAAGTTTGAAACTTAAGATGATGATTTACATCAGTGGCAAGGGGTTAAGAATTTGCCAGCATTCAAAAATGTGTCTTACACAGGTATTTGTGGTGCTGACATTTAAAACACAGATCCTAGCACCTCAGGCTTCTCTTTGCAAAGAAATGTCATTGTAGTAATAGATCATATTGAAGAGTTGGCTCAATTAAGCCCAGTAGCAATGATTCTGTCAGCTAGCAGAACTCTTCATAATTAAAAGAACTGGTGGTCTGCTAAATTATTCCTCCTTCCCTCCCAGTATCTCTGGATGGGGCACCAACATGAAGGCACAAGAGTGCCAAGCAAAGAGGAGCCCAGACACGTGACAGAGATTTTATGGGCATTTCCTTACTGTAATTGACATGGGTTGAAGTTAGTTTTGAGATTAGAAATGGGTTGGTAACACAGATAACAAGAATGTCTTTCTATTCTACCTATAACGTATGGTAAGATACTTGATTGTGCTAAGCTGTGTCAAAGAGCAGGAGAAAACTGGGGTTGGGATGCTGCAGGCAAGTTTCACTTGGTGTGGGGACTGACTGACATAGAGTCATGCCAGTGTTGTACAGGATTAGTGCCATTTCAAGCCTGAAACATGAACCTGCCACAGCTTCTCTCACTTTGAATACCCTCAAAGTGCAAGAGATTTTTTAAGCACGTTGACTTTAACCTATCTTTTCATTTTCATTTCATTTTGCCCTGTAGGCAAGAATTTGCCCTACAGTACCTCTGGAGCTGGTGCTATGACTGTCCTTCTGCCAGGGAGGGAAGGATGTTCAGATAGAGGCTTGAAGTAAACAGGACAGAGATGTAAAAATGTAAAAAAATTAAGGTCCACTACTGCTC
This sequence comes from Pachyramphus minor, assembly GCA_013397135.1. Lineage (NCBI taxonomy): Eukaryota > Metazoa > Chordata > Aves > Passeriformes > Tyrannidae > Pachyramphus > Pachyramphus minor. Next base: position 58,472 of record VYXB01006071.1, read on the forward strand.
ATTTTTTCTCAAAAGAAGGCTAACTTTGGTCAAGAATTTTCACACTACACTGCATTATTAATTGTATGAGACATACACATTTTCTATACTAAATTATTTTTGTACAGTTAAGGTGGCATGCTTCTTTTTTGCAATGTCACCCATTTTTTCTTTAAATTGAAGTGATGCATGGGAATGTTTTAGAAGGAAGAGTTTCATTCTTATATGCGTATGGTTTTTGCGTATTGTCTGTACACTACAAACATATAACCTCAATCTTACTTGGTTCACTGAAACAGTGACCTTATAGTGTACTGAGGGAACGTATTTCTCTCTCTCAAAAGTTCTCTCTTATAATATGAAGAGTCACAGAATGAGTTTGTTCTGATTGTTTGAATAGGGAATTAATGTTCAAATCATCCAGCCCCTACTCCTGACTATGACTCAGAATAAGTGACTCAGCTGAGTCACTCAGCTTCTGTGTCTAAGGTTATTCTTCTGGAAATGATGGAAAGATCTTTGGAATTCTGTGATAAAAAAACCCCTGTGTATAAAAAACCCCATTCTTTTTATTCTTGGGGCATTTACTGTGGGGCAGTAAGACAAAGTCATTTTACACATATACGTTGAACGGTCAGGCCTTAATGCTGCAGGCAAGTCTGTAATGCTTTTGCTTAAACACCTGCTAATTGCTCATTTTCAAAGTATTCCTGATAGTAAGTTTAAAATGATAGCAAGTTTTTCAATGATCATAAGCTTCCTTCAGCTTTTCAGAAGAGGTGCTGTCTCTTCCAGACAGCCTGATTCATTACTGTAGGTATCTGTTGAAGGTACTGACTTGTTTTTCCTTACCCCTAGCTTGGCACAACAGCTCTGATGGTGGCATCTTACTATGGCCACATAGATTGTGTGCGGGAATTGGTGTTGCAAGGAGCAGATATCAATCTGCAGAGAGAGGTAGGAGAAGTTCTGCATTCAAACAGGGCTTGATTAAGTGACTGTTTATTACAAATAATAAAAGAGAGTTGTCTGTGGCTTTTTGCCAGTTGCTTCTTTGTCACTTGCTATGCGGTGCATGTATAACAGGGTCTGTTCTCCTGAGGGCATCAGGGAATCAGATATTTGGAGTTTATAAGAGAAAATGCCAGATGATGCCAGAGGTAATTTAAAAATAACTTATCAAACACTTTCAGCACATATGTTGGTGAGGGTCAGTTACATCTGAAATGTAACACCCCCCCAGGTTATGCCATTTATGCATTTGCAGTTTTACTAGTTGGCACAATAATTTACAGCTCTCTGGATGGGATAAATGATAAGTCGTTTACCTTTTGATTTGCAGCCTGGTCATTAAAATTGAGTAGATGCTATTGCTAGCACAGGGGTTATTTTTACTTGGTATGCTTTGGAGTTTCTGCCTCTTAGTCTGAGACAACTCACCTCTAACAAGCACACAGCTTGATCACCCATATCCTTCCCTGCATCTCTGCTTTGCATTCAAGGCATCTCTTGCACCATGACATGCTTGCTTGTAGAAGGGACATCAGTGACTGTTTTTGGGAAACTGCCTTTCACTCATGCTCCATGCAGATGGTTGTAAGGAGTACCTGTAGTCACTCAGGTCTGTGTGTTGGCTACACAGAGCAGAATTGCTCTGGGACAACCACGTTGAACTGGTCATAAGAACAGTTTAAGGAGGGCGTGCATGAGGTGGCAGTATGTAGTGCAGGACAGCACTGGTTGCTCTAACAATACAAGCCAATGTTTCTTACTTTCTTTGGTTACCTGGAACTAGTGCATTAATCTCATGCTGACATCTGCAAGTTACTGAGTCAGTGAATGCCACGGTTGATGATATAAGTGTCTTTGCAATTACTGGCCTAAACTTGCTCTAACCATGATTGTCAGTGTCTTTGAGTAGGGTCCTGTTCTAACAAAACATGTATTTAAACATGTGCCTTCCCCCAGGTAAATATTGCTTGGAAAGCAGCTACAAAAGAAAAAGTTGAAAACAGTTTTATGGAGCTGCTTATGAGTATCACTCAGGACATACTGATTCAATGAGCCAACAAAAAGAGAAACACTGAAAGCCTCCAAAATCACTCTGTTGCAGAAAGGGAGCAAAACAGATGATGTTTAAGCCGTAAAGACGAATGGCATTGTTCTGCAACTAAATCCACATACTCAAATCAGTGCTCTTGTGCTCTGAAGTTGTAGTGAAGCTTGCAGAAGTGAGTGCCCCATAAATGTGGCTCCAGGAGAGGGGGTTCTGAACTGGTCTAAAGGGCCCATGTGCTATTGGAAAGGCTTTGGGCACTGGAGTGAATTTCATGTATATCTCCCCTTTCCTGCACCTTCTGTGTGGTATGAGAGAGCCCAAAGTCAGGGAAGCCTGCATGTCTTTTCTTTCTCTCTTTGTCCCTTCCCTCCCTTTTTTCTTCCTTCAGTTCAGCCATTAAAACCTACATAGTGACTTTTGGGGTCCTGATTTGCTCACATGTTAATTGACAGTGTGTTACACAACTTGTATAAAATACAGGGTTTCAGTTCTTCTTGGATTTTACTCAAGTGTACGATGCTGGACAGATTTCCCGGTGCAATGGGAAGAAGACTGAGTTAAGATACCGAGTGTCTTTTGGAATCCTCAAAATAATCATTCAGCTGATATTCAACTGATTGAGCTCAATACTTTTTAATTTGAAGTGTATACTCAGTCATTATTTGAATGTGTATTCATTCAAGTGCGTTATGTGTTTGGAGTTCTTTTAATACATTTTTCTTTTACAGTCAGGTGCAACTCCTCTGTTCTTTGCTGCACAGCAAGGCCACAATGATGTAGTGAAGTTTCTCTTCTCATTTGGAGCCTCCACTGAATTTAAGAATAAAGTAAGATGATGGGTCTATTTTTGCATGCTGATACATTCTGACAATCAAGGCTGTTTTTTCATATTCGCATGAAACATGACAAAACAGTGGTAAGATGATAAAAGGATTTCCTCACTTGAAAATTTTCTGAGTAATATGCATAATGCAATACATTGTAAAAATATTAACTTGCGAGTAGCTTTTACTACCTAGACTTAATAGCATAAGTTGATCAAAGATCTGTCCCTTAATAGTGATATCAGTCTTTCCTCTTAAGCCATCCTCCAATGCAAGATCAAAGGGTCTTTTTGTACATGTTAGATAGGATCCCAATTTAGGTGTTTATGTACTTCACTTGCATAGACTGATATTCCACCTGCATTGGGATATCTCTGCATACCACCATAGGATACATAAGAGTATAATGGCTTCAGTCCTCCCTAAATTCCCGTTTACCCATCTGTAACAGGAAGATGAAATACACCTTAGAGCTTTTATTTCTTTGTTCAGGCAGGCCCTTTTTTAACATCTTAGAATAGTCAAAAGCACAGCCAGCAGGACCCAGGTTCATCACCCCTCATGGGGTCAACAGCAACAAGAGCAGGAGTTCATCATTGACAACAGTACATCAACTCAGTTTCTTTGCCCAAGGCAGTAATAGCATCTCTGCCTTCAGCAAACAGAACCAAATGAAACATATTTTCATTAAATATACTTGTCCTTGACATGCTGGCCACATTTTGAAGCATTCCCATAATCTGGGGAGGACACTTGCCTTATGGGTCCCTTACCTTGGGACCCATAGCATTGTGTTTGAAGAAGGAATAGTTCTTTACCCCACAGTACCCAATTTTTCAAGATACTCCAGTCTGTGATTTGAATGATTTCCTCAATCCATATCTGCTTTCTGCAGTCCATGGAAATATAGGCTCTAAATATGAAGGAAATTGATGGAACATCAGAAACTCAATTCTTTATGCTCCAGGGGCTAAAAATCCCGAGGTTTTGTGGACAGAGTCCACACATGCCCTTAGAGTAGTATTCCAGTACCCCAGGGAGCTATATTTGTGTCGAGAAGCTCTCTGACCACAGCAGCAATCAGTAATAAAAACATGAATGAAATTGTAGCTGTTTAACACAACAACAAGCACAGCTGTGGAACTTGGCAATGCAGGAGGTTGCAATGTTAAATACAGTAGCTGGATTTTAAAGTGCTGGATAATCTCATATGGGAGAGATTTATTGGGTAAAGCTGCACATTAAAATAAGCACTGCTTCTCTGACTTTTATTTCAGGATGTAGGTGAGGGTTAGCAAGATTCAGAAAGGGAATATTTTCTTGCATTCAGCTGGGAAGTCAGAGGCTCAGTACCTTGTTCTGTCTAGAGGGACAATTACATTTTCACGGAATCTTTCCACAGCCTGTAAACTAGGAGTTTGTGAAGAGGCCAAGACTTGATCCAGAAGGTGAACAGCAGGCTTGAAATTGTCTGATCCATCATGACAATATATGATCTTTTATGAAGTATGCAAAATATATTGATGTAAGACACTATGGCAGATAAAAGGGAGAAAAGACCTAAATTAAAAAGAAATATTTCTGCATTCAGCTACTCCAAATGGCTTCCATCTTCAGACAAATGCAAATTTGGGCTCTTCGGTTTCTCATCTTGGAACTTTGCCCCCAGCCCCTCTTTTCTTTCCTGCCTCTTCTGAATCCAGACCTGCCTTGGCCCATATGCCTGTCCTAAGTATGTTTTAAGCTGTAGGTTGCACTTCCTCTCCAGACTACAGCTTTCTGCCACTTCCACACAAGCTGGTCATAAGACAACACCAACTCCCAATGGACATAACATGAGAAACTGGTGTGTGATGTGCATGTGAGGCTCTTTTCCAGTAGCATCACCCAGCATGCCTGTCCAAGTACTCCCTCCTTCTCATCCCTTTTCAAGAGGTGTATCAGTCACTTCAGCACTCATGGTGTGACACAAGCTATAGTGTGAAAAGGATCTCATAAGCTGAACAAAGGATAGCTGAGTTATTATGAATCTGTGCCAGAAGAAAGTGACACTTGTTTAAAAAGTTCAGGTTGACTATCATGCCCATGCCCTCTTTGCTGTGAAGATCTGCTCCCCTTGGACAGTAGTATGAGGGCTTTGCTAAATGCACCATTAACACTGGGACCTATCCTGGAAATTTCCATGTTCATTCTTTCACTCATTCCTTGCTTGGGTACTGCAGCTCTTTTGAAATGAAGATCTAGACACAGGAATCCCAATGCTTACAGCTTCCAGGCTGGACTTTGGTAATCCACTGAATTTTTAGACTGAGACTGGGTGAGAAACTAACTACTTTGTGCAGCAGTGTGCACTTGAGCAGGAGGCATCAGTGAGATGTAATGCATTGACAGTGCACATCTTCCATTGGCCTGCTGGTATGGTCTTGTATCAGTCCAATTTTCTGATTCAATAATGTGGTTTTCATAGCCTGGAATTATTTCATTGTTCTGTTAACAGGTGACCAAGGTAACAGGCTCCTCCATCCCTCCCAAACCCCAGAAACAACACAGTTGACAAAATATGCCCTTTCAGGTTAGAGATTAGGCATTTCCTGACTAAGACACTCGGTTGGGAGCAGCACTGGAAAAGGTATGGCTGATCCTGGCTGTTTGTAAAGGGCACTGCAAAATGAATCAATTTGCAAAGAATATACCTATTTCTATAATAAATGAAGACACAGAATTAAAATAGGGAAAAAAAAAGAATGTATCTTAGAAAACGGAGACTTCAAAACAAAAAAATTCAAAGCCCAACATCTTTTCATGCATTTATGTGTAAATTGTAATTACTACATTTCTTACTAATATACAAGAGTACTGGAGAACTATCTTAATATAGGCATGCAATTCTTGTTACCCCTTGTGTCATTAGAGTTGATATTTGCTATGGCAGGCAAAGCAAGCACTCTAACACAGTGTAATAAAATAATTAGCAATAAAAGCAGATGTTATAAAGAGAATGGATAGTACTACTGAAGGTTAATTATTATATATTATATATATATTAGTCAATAATATTATTCTGTGTTGTCCCAGTCTGACATCCATAAAAGTATGTAACATAGATTGAAACTTTTTTTCTTTTTATTCTGATACATGTTGTAAGCATGTGGATTCTTAAAAGGGTTTGCATGGTGACATGTTTTCTGAGTGGTACTGCAGGTCAGGTGGTATGTCCGAGGCTATTTGTAAGGAGATAGTGATTGCAGAAGATCAGTTCCCCTCCCCTCTAGCGTATTTTAGAGAGGGTAAAACAACATATAATTCTAAGCTACTTTCAGACCATGATGACAGGAGAAGGAAGGATAGGTAAATAGACAGGGTAGTCTTACTGGGTGCTGCTATTTCAGTTGCTTATACGGGTGATTGGCAGCTGGTGTTAATGTGCTGTCAGTGGGGAGGACAAACTCTGAGCGTAAGAAAAATGATTTCAGGGGAAGAATTGCAGAGGTAGCTGAGAGAACTGGCTCCTGTCTGAGCTGGAAGAGTTTGCTGTGCAGGAGTAATAGAAGTTTCATTGTGTCAGGAAAACAGGATACGAGCATGAAATGAACCCAAGGCCACGTGCTTTCTCTCAGAGGCTGCACCAACAGCCTCCTGCCCCTTGCAGAAGGGCGAGTGCCCCGGGAGTGCCTCAGCACTTGCTCACGTGTCCAGCTCCCACTTGCTGCCCTGCTCAGAGTTTCCAAGAGGCTTGCCAGTACCAAAGATGCTGCTTCAGCTTTTTACTTGTCTCAGCTGAAGCCAAAAAAGAAAGAGGAAATTACACGGCTGAAAGAGATGTTAAAACTCTGTAATTTACTTTTTTTTTCCCCATAACTTACCTGCTTTCCCTATGGTCTGTAAAACCTTGGGGCCTCCAGCTACAGCCTTCTAGAGTAAAGTGTAAGAGAAAGCCTGACGGAAGGTCAGTAGGGGTGATAGGGGGGCTTACTTTTCTCCTAAGAAACAATGGACCTTCACACTGTTTGACAATTCCTTGATTTAACTAAGTGCTGTCTTACCACATGATCAGTGGAAAAGATTCCTGCACCAACTTCCCTTTCTTACAGAAAGATCTATACCTGCTTTTTCACAGTGGTACCTCCAACTCAGAGCATGCAGAGGAATCTCAGTCCCTCCTGTTGAATGTATTCAGCTTCATACATCAGACATGCAGTAGAGCAGGTCTTTGAGCTCAGCTGTCCTCCTGATCAGGGACCAAATCTTTGAGCCAAGAAGTGTTAGCCAGTTCTTTCTGACTCAGGAAATATTTGAGTCAGAGTGGACAGGTGAAACTGGGGACCACTTTTTTTCTGACCCCTGGACTCTGATTAGGCTGATCTAGGAAAACTTGGTCACTCTAATCTGAAAGATCCAAATGGTATATTTTGGAATTGTGTTATTCTTTCAAAAAAATGTCTCTATCTAAAACCATTCAGTGGATTGAACCAAACACTTGATCAGGATCTCCATTTTGAGTCACTTAGACATCTCTTGGGAGGTAGTGTTGCCCTTCTTAAACCCCAAGCTGTCACATCTCCCAGGGTGGGATCACACATTTGGATTCCAGGCTGGGTCTTAGCTCTGCCATGCTAACTATGGTTAGCTTTGCAGGCCTGTCTTTTATTTGGGACCTGTCATTTGGTTCCCTACAGAAATTATAGTAATAACCAAACAATCTTCTAAAAATAAGAGGCGTTTAATTTTAAATTTTAGAAAACAAAAGCCAGATCGTAAAGTAATAAACACATTTTTCCCATATGCAACTCACTGAGCATGCCTATTTACCCTCAACACAGGAAACCTCAACATTTTTAAGGTTCCTAAAACTCATCCTTCTCTGCCTCTCCACAGAGAACCTCCAATCTGGATATCATGGTTTCTCTTCTTAATTCACAAACCTTTCTCTTTCAATTTCCTTCGGGGGGAAGAGTCTTTAAAAATGTCTGGGTTTTGTTTGTAGTCCTTTGATCTGGTAAGTCACCACTCAAGCAAAGTGTCTTTCGGCTGGTTGGAGACAGGAAACAGGTTTCACAAAGCTATTAGCTTTTCCATTGTCTTTTAAGTGTGTATAAGGTATTTTTTAATCCAGGAACAATAGCGATTGCTTTTGTGTTTTGTTCCAGCAGGTCCTATTAAATTACAGTAGTTTAATTTGGCAGGAATGCCTAATGTCTCATTGTCTCTATAGAGAAACTTAACTCCACTGACCTGATTACACGCTATATTTACTCAAATAATCCAGAATTAATAGGCAATCCTTAGACTGTCACACGACAGCCTCACATCTGTGATTTCTCTGACACTCAAGCGTTCTTTGCTTTTCAATGTCGTAGGGAGGAAGAGTAAATATGAGGTTTTCAGAATAGCTATAAACAGTGCCTGTGGGTTGTTTCAGTCATGTCAGAGCTTGAATTTTCATGAGGCTAATATAGCCATGAAATAGCACCACCGATTAATAAATTTGATTGGCACTTCCCATTATAAAAGATCCATTTAGGCCATTCAAGCTCTAACTGCTCTTGTGGATATCTATCTATGTGGAAAATTTCAGACAAAACTTTGGAGCTATTTCAGAGAACAAGTCTAAGTTAAAACACAGTCTTGTGGCCACAATAATAACAGCTCTAGAAACCATTTATCAGAAATAGTTTAGATAGCTTATCTTGTGGAGGAGAGGCTGGAGACTGGGAGAAGGCAGGGAAGGAGAGAGAAGACCCATGGTGTGGATGTTTTGGGCTATGCATCATCTTTGCATGGTGGCATGGTTCCATCCCAGGCAGAAGAACTTCCTCTCCATACCAGTGTCAGAAATATTGGTAATTTTTGAGTGGGTCACAGTGCACTTAAGATGGCAAGACCTATGTTTACTATCTCATTAGTTATGGCTGGTTCAGAGTCAATTGCCAGCAACACAGAGGTGCTTCCCTTCTCAGATGTCTCCCAAGGGAGTGTCTCTACAAGAAGGATTTGATGCATGTGCCTAGGTCTCCCTTTAGTGGTGATGTGCAGCAACTATAGCTGCCTGGGATTGATCCTACCTGCACGATTATTTCTTAAGCAGAGGTAACAGGGTCATGGGTTTGGCCCAATTCAGACTTCTGCAATTAGCTAGCATACTTGAAAATGCTTCCTCCTTCCCCCTTACTTGTCTTCAGTCCAAAAATCCACAGATGAGAGGCAGGACACAGCAGGGCACAAGGTTCTGTACAAAGAAGAGCAGATGACCAATAGGCCAGGAGCAGGGGAAAGGTGTGCTGTTCTTCCACCAGTGGAAGAGCTTGGCAGGCATGAGGGATTTGGCTGTAAAAGCAAGAGACATGGAGGTGCTTGGAGCTGTGAAGGGAACAAAGCTTCTAGTGGCAAGGCAGAAGACCAATTAAAAACCCAGAATTTTCTTAGTTCCTATCCCTCCCTAAAAAACTCAGGAAAAAAATAATGACAGAGCCAAGTTTAAAGATTTATGTGGCAAGACTTGGTATTAAAATTATGAAAGATTCAGTAGCTAGTCACTACAAAACTGCTGTGAGCTAGATCCTGAAAAGCCTTTAAAGCCTTTGGCATGTGCCCTCTCACCTGGCTGTGTACCCATTCTTTGCTTTTTCACAGGATGGAGGTACAGCTCTCCTGGCTGCCTGTCAGTACGGGCACACAAAAGTAGTGGAAACTCTGCTGAAGCACGGCGCCAACATTCACGATCAGCTCTACGTGAGTTATTCGACACACATAATATTGACAATGATGCTGGTGGAACAAATGTGCTGTTGGTTGGACAACAGCAGACACTCTGGCTCCAGCACAGAGAGGCATTTGCCAAATGTTGCGGTTTTATAGTACTCTGCTCTTCTACGATGTGAATTTTGTTAACTGTCTGCTTTTCGTGATGCTGAGAGAAGTGCCACAAGATCACAAAAGATGCTTTGGCTGCCTTTTGGTTTGGTATCTGTATGAAGGATATGTACTAAATCTGGATCAGACTTGTGCTGTCCTTCAGCTTTGAACAAAAGGTCATGTCATGTTCTACCATGATTTGTAGAAGAGTGAATAGCTGTAAAGCCTCTGATGTACTATAGACATCAGTTTTCTGCCATAAAGAGTGGTAAAAGTTAACATCTTTAAATGTCTTCAAAGTATTTTTTTTAAGTATTAGTTAAAATTATGTTATTTAGTATTTGTGAATCTCCAGTTTGCCAGTGTTTTGGGCAAATAATGGTTAAAATGGCTGAACTGATGTTATGTAGTTGACTTTTCAGAAAGTTGGATTGAGCCAGTGGAGCTCTGGATTTAATTTACTCCAACAGAGACACAGATAAGTCGAACTTTTCAGCATTCAACAGAAACGAGTGGCAGATTTTCCCTCTGCTTCCCGCCACTCTTTCCTACCCCAGGGCACTCAAGACCGACAAAGAGGAAGTTGTTACCCTGGCACATACAAGTTTTTTCAGCTGTTTCCACTGGCTTTGGATCTGCAGGATGCTATTGCACTCTCAGTCCCCAGCTAAGGGGCTGCTGACTGCAGAAGCCACCAGTGCACTGGGGGCTGTGCATGGTCATATGGGGGTGTCCTCACCCTGTATTTATAAAGAAGGCTGTTCCTCCCTTTCTGCTGTGCAAATAGCAATTGTCTTTCTAATCTGAGGGCAGTGATTCATACCTCTGTACGGTAATCCCAGGGGTTGCCACTCAGTTTAAAAATAGCCATGCTGCCACACCTGCAGACACTTACCCAGAGGTGAAGGCAGTAAAATAACTTCCTTGTTGTTTCTCCTGGAAATGAGCAGTATTTGCAATTGGATTTAGAAATGTATTTTTATTGCTCACAGACATTGGGCAAAGCCAGTCAGAAAGAGCTGCTTAAGAAAACAAGAAAACGATCTCTTGAAAATAAGTGTTTTGTGGGACATGGCCAAGCTGCATTTGCAAAGTGGTATCTGGATGGCAGTTTCACTGGCTGGCAACCAAATGAGAGGGATTTCCAGCATGCCTTTGGATAATCCTCCCCAAAACCATTGAGATCGATGTTTTAGTCTTAAATAGACTCAGGTAAGGGCTGAAGAGGGCAGAAGACAAGAGAATACCTTAATTAAATAGTATTTATTGAAGAAATACAGCCTCAAGACACTTTTCTCATTTCAGGATCAATTCAAACCAAATAGGTGTCAGGGAATGCAAGATTCTCCATCTTGATTGATGCTATAATAAAGAGCTTTTTTAATATTACACAACCTTGTTTACTTTTTAAATTGAAGTGTTCTTACTATATCTGTCTCTGGGGGAAGCCTGCAAAGGCTCTAATGCCATCACCCTTTTTCTCACATAGCAACCAGAGAAAACAGCCCCTCAGAGAGCCCAGGGGTGTGTATTTATAGTGCCAGCAGACACCTCTTTTGTTTACCAGGACATTTGTCTTGAAATCAATGTCAGACACTCTAAATCCAGTCCCCGGGGCATTATATTCAGTTCATGCTTCACCAAGTCTGTGCTGGGTTTTGCAGGAAGAGGAGTAGCTAAGCACTCTTTCTGCAGACAACAGCATTCAGTCCCAACATGGTGATACACCAACGAGGTCAAGAACAGGCTTTCACTAAAATGCCCTGTATTTTGTGATAAGCATCTGCCTGAGTTGGCATGAGAAGTGTACTTGCACATCTGAGATGCAGTGAGGGAGTTCATTCATGTCTCTATTTGCACTAAGAGAGTCTCAGCTTTTGTGAAAACTTGCCCAAGCATGCTCTGTGCTGAGTGCTAGGATGGGTAAACACCTGTTCCACCCTCAATACAGATTTCTACTTCTAGTTGGTTGGATGGATTATAACGCTGTTTGAAAATGTTTCATCAAAAAAACTTAATTAAATATGAGTTTCTCTTCCCAAGGCAGAAGTTTCTGTGAAGTCAAATTCTGAGAACATCTGCACATGAAAGACATGTTGAAGAAAAATAAAACCCTGTATTTTTTCACAATTTGTTCTTTCACAAGTGTTTTGTAGGAAAATTCTGGTTTCTAATAGGTGTATGAAATACTTTTAGATTGCTATATTATAGGTGAAGTCTCTTCTACAAGATGTGCCAGAGCAGCGACACCGTAGCTGCTGGGGTAGCACGAGAGTATGGCACAGTCTTTACTCCTTCAGCCTCAAGAGCAGACTTCAGTGTTGGGGTCTCCAGTTTTGAAAAGTACTTGAACATGTTTTCACCATGTGTCTACGTAGCAGAACACTTTGCATGAGCATATAAAAGTTAAATGAACCTATATTGCTATACAGGAATTAATTTCTGGTTATGTCGATCAGTGCTTCAATGAACTAGACTCTTAGTATTCCAGACACAGGATTTAAAGCTCAGTTTGATACATGATGGAAGCCAGTACTTGTGCATACTGAATGTTAAACCAGACTTTGGATTTTGGTAATTATTTCTTGATCATGGCTTTGTATCCGCTGTTACACAGCATACTGACTTAAGCATGAGAACTTGATTCAGTTTGATTTGGTTTTGTGTAGAAAAATGGCATAATTTCAACACAGTGTAAGATGAATGTGTTTGTTCTTAGGATGGAGCTTCTGCAATTTTCCTGGCGGCACAAGGAGGCTATCTGGATGTCATCCGACTCCTGCTTTCTTCAGGAGCAAAGGTTAACCAGCCACGCCAGGTATGCTCAACACCTCAGGGCAGAGCATTAGGTTCCCATGGAGGTGTTTCACCAGAAGGCAGTTTGTGGCTGTGCCCACATTCTGTGTTTCAGTTCAGATTGGTAATATGATTTTGGAGTATCTCAGTCACTTCTGCTTGTGTGCAAACTAGACCATTTTTGGAAAAAGTGAAACTGAAAGCTCTGTCCCAGGTCTGCACCAGTTGTGCTTACATCCCATGAGTCACCATCCCTAGAGGTATTTAAAAGACATGTAGATGTGGCCCTGGAGATGTTTTAGTGGTGGACTTGGCACTGCTGGGTTAATGATTGGACTCAATGATCCTAGAGGGCTTTTCCTACCTAAATGATTCTATGATTCTAAAACAGATCAAACCACTGACTGCTCATTTGAACAGTTTAAACCACATGCATGTTTGGGCCAGGAACTAAACTAAAACAAAAAAAAGCTGTATATAATGTTGATATAAGGGTCTTGCACTACCTTTTGCAACTACTGATCCATTTATGTGGTACAGTGTTACTTGTGAATATCTACAGAGCCTACCACATCCGTGAGTTCTTTTGGAAATCCTTTGAAAAGCTTTTGAAAATCGTGAATTCTAGAGACAGTGTATTGTTATCTCTATATTGAAATCTCCAGGCCTTCAGTACTGTGGCTTTGATGCCACAGTTGATCTTTGATTTTTAGTTTTACTTTTTTGTTTGTTTGTTTGTTTGTTTGTTCTGCTTTGTCATCCCTGTGCACTCTGAAACTCGAGGATGAGTGTTACCTTCATCTCTGGAAGTTCTTGATACATGTGGAAAGCCTTTCTCCCCATTTCCAGCTGGTTACTCTAGTGGACCTGATCCTGCAAACACATATGACCAGTGGCAGCCATAAGCATGAAATTTCCTCCTCTGCAAGCCATGGGGCTCTTGTTTGGTCATTAAATAATATATCTGAGCTAGATCTGTGGCTGGTTCAGAGGTCCCTGCTAGGGAGTTAAGGGCAAGATTCACCATGCGTCACTGGATGCTGGTGTTAGGTAAGAGTGCAGGAGGCTTTCTAGGTGTTAAACTGATCATGTGAATAGGTAAGCAAGCATGGTGTACAGAGACATATATAAAAGTTCTTTTGATTTCCAAAAAAAAGGTTTTGTAATTGTTTAGCTGTTTATTGACTCTAAAATCAGTGCCTAAGCAGTCAGATGTGGCAGCTGCACAGCTAGCTTTACAACCCAGCATGTAGGAATGTTTGGTTAGAGACAGGGCTTCTCAGGAATCTCTACCTGCTTTGAGAGAGTCTCCACTGTGGTCTGTTGAAACCCTGCAGGCAAGGTAGCTGTCCTGTGTCTTCACTACACATTTGAAATTGATGGGATAAGGTCTTGTCCTCAAAATCAGTCATGTGTGTCAGCCAGGTGGCTGTGATCACTGACTGCAGCAAGTGAAAAATCAGCAGGCAAGAGCAAATGAACACAAAAACTCTAATAACAGTGGACAACGTGGCATGCAACAAGCCTTGCCAAGTATTTTCAGTATTTCGTTTCATCTACACCGAAAGCCTGACAAATCATAGCTTGGCAACAGAGACTGATCTATATATGACTTTTGCTGCATCTGTAGGTGTCTATGTACAGTCCTGGCTGTGGTGTAAGGAAACAGAATCAGTATTTTAAGTGCCCAAATTAAAGTAGTTTTCTTTCCATCCCTACTCCTACCTCCCAGCACAGAGTTGTGCTGGCAGCTACTCCCTGGATCGATGCATTAGCTGCTCCTAGGTTGCCTTCACACTGTCTCCCAAGAAAAAGATTAAGAAATGTTCAGGCGTGTTAATTAACACAGTCTAAAGGATCAGTGTAGAAGGAGAGACCAAAGTATGCATTCATGCCTTCTGGGTCATTCAAAATAGAGTTGTTCAGCGTCAGATTTAGCTGAACCATGTTGCCATAAAAACTGCATTCCGCTAACTGTAATTATAATGCACCAGCTAATTCTTTCTGACACTATTTTTTTAGCTCTTTAATCCAATTTCTACAACATAATGTTTCACGAGGCATTTTTAAATCTTAGTTGAGGCTGAGACTTGCCTCTGTGTGACTGTTCCTCCTGGCTCCTCTGTTTCATCTCCAGCAGGACAGCCTTACTTTGCTTCAGGGTACCTCCGATCCCTGCTAAGATTATGCCTGGGTAAGTGTGTGGCATTTGTATTTGGGCCCACTGTAATCTGAAACATTTCCTTAACAAATGGAACTTTTTTACTGTTTAATTAGTCAAGTAATGGTTGGATGGATCTAAGTCTCTTTCTTATTAACAAACCAATTCGTACTTTGTTCGAAGGTGGCATGTTGGTCATGAGGAATGTAGCTCTAGATGGGGCAGTTTTGATGCCAGATGACTCTCACTGTCAGTTACAAGCTACATTGCTCTCACTGGGGTAGGAAACTTCCAGGCAACGTTACCTCAGATACAGGACTGCAGAGTGCCAGGTGTGAGTGTTACCTTCATCTCTGGAAAAGCCTTTCTCCCCTTTCTCCTTCCTCATAGTGTCAAGCTTTTTCTCTCTACCTTGTGAATTTAGAGGCCTAATTCATGTGCCTGAGCACATGTATCTGCCTTGTATGTCTCCTCCTGCTGCAGTTCCCCTTCAGTCTCACCTCCCATGTCCCACAGCATTGCTTATGACACCGTAGAGCATTTCAGATGGTGCTGGCTGTCTGTGTGCAGGCCCTTTAGCTCAGCTCTCAGAAGACCAAATAGTGAAGCTTCCTGGAAAGTTTCATCCTTGGCAATGTGATTTCTCTTCGATTTTAGTTGCCTTCTGTTCTTTCCAATATTGAGGAGCAGGGCAGGAATTCTTTTGTCATCTTTTTGTCTAGACAGAGCTGGGCGCAGTGTCTGAAGCCTAGTGCAGAAGTAGTTTCTGTGCTTCTCCAACGCAAAAAACAAAGCTATAAGATTCTTTGCCAATGAATTTCACGCTGTTTTGGCAGCCTGTGTCCCAGCAGGCTTTAGTCTGTCTGGCTAAGCAGATTCAAAATAGCCTGAAAAATAATGTTTTTTTTCTTACCACGTGATATGCAATTACACTTATATGTAAGCCAGTAAACCTATATACAGTGGACTTCAGACAAAAAAGCAATTTGCTATTAGCAAATTAGGTGTAGTGGTGCAAGTATGGGGGCACAGCTGATGGGCACAGCAATGGAGAAGATGACACTGAGTAGCCTGAGAGTAGGGAGTCTGTGCCCCTGGAAGCCCCTACTGTTAATTCAAGGGGTCTTTCACCTCCCACCCTGCTCTGGCCTTTTCTAAAACTTCAAACCATAAGCAAAAGTTGAGATTTAAAGCTGCAAAGCAAAGTCATTCGTTAATGGGTAGGAGAAAGAGGATCAGAAATTTCAGTCAAAGTATCTTTGGAACTGCTGGCTGCTAGATGTATTAAGGTATAGTCTATATATAGTAGTTTGTAGTCAAATATGGGAAAAAAGACTAATTTACAAACATATTGGGTGTTTCATGTTGTAGTGTGAAAGTAGTGTGTGGACTTTTTTCCTGACTCATCTCCAGTCTTTATTATGTTTACAGATGAATTCTCATGTGACCTCTTAGTAAAATGTAGTATCTCTTTTGCACCATTCACCAACACGAAAA
The DNA here is from genome assembly GCA_013397135.1 of Pachyramphus minor. Classification (NCBI taxonomy): domain Eukaryota; kingdom Metazoa; phylum Chordata; class Aves; order Passeriformes; family Tyrannidae; genus Pachyramphus; species Pachyramphus minor. The sequence goes on from VYXB01006071.1 coordinate 74,640, forward strand.
TGGACAGAAGCTCATCTACTCTTTATAAATATTATACATATTTGCATAAACCTGCATGTTAGGTGCTGTTTGCTCAAGAGAAAGAAAATGACCATAGTCTATGTGAGCTCACCATCAATTTTAGAATCTTTCTTCTCTTCAGGCTAAGTCCTCCAAGACAGCCAGTCTTTCTCATAATGTATTTTTGCCTCTAGCCTATAACTGAGACACCAAAGATGATGTCTAACAGCAGTACTATTTAAGGACAGTTAATGGTAGCAGTGATGTTACTCAACACTTGTATTTCCTTCTGCTCCTTTTCATTTATACCTGAAAATAAGAGTCATTCTTACAAATTTCACTTTGATTTAAAAAAAGCTGCTATATTCCCAACGCTGAGTTTGTGTTTGTATTTCTTGTGTAAATACAAGTGTGGATTTGCACAACATTGGTTCTTCACATAGATTAAATTGTTGGCAGCTCTCAGATGTTTTCCAAATTTTAAAGGCTTTTTCAGTGTCCCTGTTGCTATTTTCTAGAGCCCTCTGGTGGGGGGAGATTAGAAATATGTGAAGTGTCAGCTTACTGATAGGGAAAACACTATAAATTGAAGAGGGACAGTTTTTGCCATCACAATAACATGACGTACACAGTATACAAGACAGCCTTTGTTATTTTTGAATCAAAAAGAACACTCATAGCTATAACAGAATATATACTAGAATGAGGTCAGTCACTAATTTCAAAGACTAAATTTATAGAGAAACTATACAAGAGTGGGCAAAGATCCTATTCTTCAGTATTTGAGAATACTAAAGATCCCAGGATGTGCATTTGCTCTTTCTCAGAATCAGAAGAATAAAAGCCCAGAACATTATATCAAAGGAAGAAATAACTTCTCTGTTTCCTCGAAAGGATTAAGTCTAGCCCATAGAAAGTAGAAGACTGGTACAACAATGGTTTTTTGGATTGCATGAGCCAAGTCAGTTGGCACTGGGAAGAGAGATTACTTCTTTGATCAAGGTGGAAATGTTTTATTTAAACCAAAAAGTTGATTTCTTCTGAAACTTCTCATTAAGACTCTTTTGGAAACCTCAGTATATTTTGTCTTCCATTTTTGGGCCAAGTCTTCAAGCTGCTACGGGTGGTGAGGGGAACTGGCAAGCGCTGAAGGCAGAAGCAGACACCCTGCAATGTGAGGCCTCGCTTTTATGTTAAAGTCCAAACAGGCAAAGTCTTTTGTTAAAGGCCCACAAGAATCAGTTTGGCACCACATAACTGTTGGTGTCCTCCTGCAGTCTCGAGAATCAGGCCATTTAGAAGGAAAAGGAGAAGAAGACACAAAACTAAATTCTAATTACAGTGAGAAATACCTGTAGTGCTTCAATTCACTTTTGCCTTTGAGATGGAAATCCATGACAAAGTTTAGCTTATTCTGAACGTTCATTTAATTTTCTAGGGGTTTATGCTCGAATAATGCTGGCATAGGACAATTTTTCCAAACCAGATTGCTTCATGCTGGATTCCTTGGTAATTGCTTTATTTTCTAATGGAGTTCTTAAAGATAAAATGTGTAAAATATTCACCATTTCTGTAAGGCAAGACATTTTTACCAAATTTCCTGAGGGTGTACAATGTAACCTTATATTGAAAGTTGGTGATCATCTTGCATTGCTCCCTAGCTTCTTTAAACAACTTTCACTGCTTGTGTATAGACACCCAGCTGCAGAATCTGCCTGTGCATGCTGAGGTTTGTCTGTATCTTCTGTCACATCCAACCACCTAGAGTTCAAAGTACACAGGATACCCTTAGACTTTGTGTTTCGAACTTACCCATGTATTTTAAGCACAGCTGGTGCCTGACTGAGCTTTAACTGTTCACACAACAGTTCGCATTTCCATTCAACTATGCAAAAGAAAGCAGGTAAGGATGGCTCTACTCCACAAACTGAAGCAGTTCTAACTTGATACACCAACTTCCCAAGTGTTTGTGGACGCAACTCTGCATGTGTCTCCCTGTGATGCAGGATTTCATTGAGTGATTGAAGTACATCCATTCTGATAGGCTTGGGCAGTAGAATAACAGAGAGCCCAGGACATTGAGGTGAAACCATTAGCAGTCTTATTTTGCTTGCAGGATGGGACAGCTCCCTTGTGGATCGCCTCACAGATGGGTCACAGTGAAGTGGTGCGAGTCATGCTGCTCCGTGGTGCTGAGCGAGACGCTGCGAGGGATGTGAGTAGCACTTCTTCCTGCACTCTGTCTGCAGCTTAATGCCTCCTACCTTTCTCAGGGACTGTAAGTCTGTCTGTCTGGAGGGCTGGTGTCCCCAGAGTCCTTCCTGTTTGCCAGGTTGAAAAGGCCCACCATGGCTTTCCTTTGTCCTGCTGTGTCTGGGACAGCTTCCTGGAGGTACCTTCTGGAATAGGGGAATGGAAATGTCCACACAGATGAGAGACAAAGGTGATGGATATGTGGTGTTACTGGTTCATTTTCCCCTGAAGTTTTCACCTGCCAGAGGAACAATCCTCCATCTGCCCTAAAACCAGCAGCACATGCTGTGGAGGTGCCTCCTCAAAGACAATGAACAGAGGAGACCCTCTTCTCAGAGGCGTGGGCGAGAGCTGGTGTTTCCCTTCAGCCAAGGGGAATGCAGGTAAAGCATTCATTACAGCTGAACTGACCTCCTCTCTCTTTTAAAGGATGGTACAACTGCTTTACTGAAGGCTGCCATTAAAGGATACAACAATGTGATAGAAGAGTTGCTGAAATTCTCTCCCACGCTTGGCCTGCTTAAGGTGAGTAGTGAAACACACAGATTTTTAGACAGAATCTCAAGAAGGCAAAGGGTCTGATGAAAGAGCTGGCATGAAAGACTGTGCTAGTGGAAGACCATAGGAGCTTGAGCCCAAAAAAAGTCAGGAGAAAAATTAAATTATCTTATTTAACCTTGAATGCCACACATAAAAGAATCTTGTCAAACAAATCTGGGAATTTAAATTTTGGAAGAGGAAGCACATCATGTCATAGAAGGGATTCTCCTGCTTTTTGTCACCTGATTTTATTTCTACTGTAAATTAATTACTCTTGACAGTGCAATTTTTAGCATTATACTCAGCCCTCTTTTGCATTTAGTGTCCTAAGAAATATGTTGCAAGCAGATTCTCTACTTGGTTTTGTTTTTCTCTGAATTCATAAAGTGACTTGAAAAATAACAGATATTTGGAAGCTGCTTTTTAACGGCTGACCTAATTTTATGTGTCTATAAGTCATATACTTTGACAGCCTCTGTGCATGCAGCAGATTGGCAATTTTGATGTACTTGAAAATGTAGGTGTTAATTACAAGTATGAAATAGCTTCCACACTTATTTGAACTGTCAATTTGCAACCACAAAGGAAAGGCCAGCCATAAAAAAACGTTGAGCTGTCTGACACTGAGGCCATTAATCATCAGAAAAAGAAGATAAAATGCACAGATGGTTTCCATTACTGCTTGCGCTTCTGTTTCACTTGCTAATGACTGATTCTGCCAGGCAGAAGCAAGTGCTGTGTTCGTTTCACCTCTAATCTATTGACAAAGGTAATTTTTAAAAGGAAATATTGCTTTGGTAAAGTGAACTTGAATCTCATTTTTATTAAAGCATTTAAAATCACCTCCTTCATAGCCCCCTAATCTGCCAGCACCCTGTCTAAAATCAGACACTAGGCCTTTGATGGCCTAATCTCTAGGCCTAATCCCTTCTGTGTTGCTTCTCTCTCATTTGTAGGTTTGTTCTTTACAAACATTTGTGTTTCAATGACTTTTGCTTTCTTCCCATGTCTGGTACAAACACCTCCATTGGTATTTCTAGAATGGGACCTCTGCTCTCCACGCAGCCGTCCTGAGTGGCAACGTGAGAACAGTGGCACTGCTCCTTGAGGCAGGAGCAGACCCATGCCTGAGGAACAAGGTATGTCCTGGCACACCATCCCAGGTGAGGAGCAAGTGGAGCTTGCACAGAACACTGTGCAGTGGAGTGTGTGTGCCTTGGAGGTGTGGGGAGCCCATGTTTCTGTGTTGCTCCATGGTTGCCTCTTGATCCTCTCCTGAAGCACCATCGTTTAGTCCATTCATTTCTGTAGACAAGCACCTATAAGGGTGCTAGGCAGTGCCACTGGTGATGTGGTTCTTGAGAAGTTACATCAGTCTGAGAGTAAACCAAAGCACTCACTCACTAGAACACCACAGCTTAAATTGTTAACTATAACTAGTCATGCATTAGCTAGGTTGCATTTTAGAGAAACAATAATCTGTTACTGTTTTTATAAGTCATGTTACATTCCTATCTCCATACTGATGTATAAGGAGGATATTTCTGCAGAAAGAAAAATGTGTATCTGGGTATCTTTGATGAGAAAACTTGGTTAGAATTCAGGGCATTGCTAACACAAAAAAAAAACCCTCCAAAATTACATGCATCTTTCCCATATCTTACTATTAGTTTATTTAATTAGTTTTGCATTCTTTTTTTAATGGCAACTTATCTGTACAATATTTGTCTTGATTTTATTCTGTAAGGTGTTTTAACTTTACATCTTTGATAATTTCAATGAAAATGTTTTCCTCCAATGTGTGTTTCTCAACTATTTGCTGATAGTGTTTGATATATAGCTGGGTTTGTTAAGCTGTGAATGGATGGTCTAGTGTTAACTTCTGGTTTATAACTGAGTGAACGAAAGCTAATAATACAAGTAATCAAGCACATACCCTCTAAATATTTTGCTCATTTAATATATCTGTGGCTGTTAATTTCCGTATTATTCCACTTGATGGCAGCAGAGTTAACACCATTCACACAGTAGTCTTCATTAATATGCATTTTGGTTTGATACTATAATCCAAATGATGTACAAGATTTTTCTGCTACTGAAAGTGATTTGCAGCAGCAGGGTGTGTAGTATAAGAAAGTCCATGGCTGTAACCTCTCCTACTGACTTTTTAATTTTTTTTCAAATAACATGCAATTTGGCACAACTGAGTATATCTGCAGGACAGATTTACTGAATTTCAGAAACAGCTTCATTATAAATGCTTTATGTTACCAAAGTTGTATTCGATAAATTAAGAAGAAAACCCACCCAAACTCATATTCTATTACCAATCTTAGAGCATAGAACTACTATTTCATAGCCATTAAAGTCTTCCCTTAGATTTTTATAGACTTTGGTACATAAAGACCTGCCTTATCTCCCCCAAAAAATCAGCAGCTGTGCTCTCTGTTACTTCTGTGGCAGAAGCATAGGGAGCCCAAGGGATACCATTTAGCCTGGACAGTCAGCACAAAATAAGCTGATCTCTCAAATTCCATGCTGGGATTATTTTGAAGACTTAAGTGAGACTTGCACATGAAAGACAATTTCTTAAGGTACCTTCAACAGTGGTGGAGACAACACTGGAAAACATCACATCATTATAATGACCTGTTCCATCTTCTTTAGAGTTTAATGCTTTTAAACCACATTTGGGAAATACTCTTTCATTTCTGCTAACTGCAAGGTGTTTTTGTTCCAGGCAAATGAACTGCCAGCAGAACTAACAAAAAATGAACGCATCCTCCGACTCCTCCGTGCAAAGGAAAAGCAAAGGAAAAGCTAATGCAGCCCTGTAGCAAATGCGGTTTGACAGAGATGTGCCCTGACCACAGCAGCATGACAGTAAACCTAGGCTACCCAAAAAGGGCTTGTTGGAACCGTTTGCAGAACTGATTAGCCTCTCCGGTACATGCTCCCTGAATGCACGATGCCCTTGCCATAGGGTCACCACGGGCTAAGGCCTCCACCCGGCATCGCTGGACGCACGACTATGACAAGAGCAGGGTCAGTCCAGGAGCTGTGTTTGCACCACAGCCCTGCCTGTACTCCAGGATCCCACCACTCCCAGCACCAACGTTTGCTCCTCCACGCCTGCAGTGCACACATCCCCACACAGGCGAGCACTCCGGCTGTTTCAGACACGCATCCCCAAGGCCACATACCTGTAACAGGTACCTGGGGGTTCATGTGTGGGTTGGGAGCACTCAGCCCTTGTGCCAGAAGGATGCCTAGACCTTGCAGCTGTTTGGATTCAGATGGACCTGGCACAGCCCCACGGTGCTGCTGCCCTCCCTTTGCTGACAGTGTTATCTCAGATCATTCCTCTCTACCTCCAAGTGCCAGATGAGGCTAGAGGTGAGATCCTGCCTGCAACATCACAACAGGAAAGGTCCTCCTGCCAGCCCAGGGTTTTGGTAACATTTTTGCTACTACATGAAACTCCATAAAAATGATGCCAAAAGCTACCAACCACAAAAAAAGCAAGGAAATGTCCTCTCAGTCGTAGCACCTTGATCTGTCAGTCTGTCCAGCAACAGAAACACAGTGGAGCAGTTGATTTTGCAATGCCTATGCAGTGCTATGGGGATCCATCCCCAACCCTTACAGGCTACGTATGTGCATTTTTGTGGGTAGGAGAGGACCAGTTACTGAGCAAACCAACCAGGACATAAATCCACTGGCACAAGTACATCAGAAATTTAGCTGTCGGGCACAACAAACAGCACAGACACTATACAGGTGGTATACATATTTTCTGCACCCACAGATATGTGACAGTACAGTTTAGTACCCACAGCTACTATGCAACACACTTGTTCCCCAGGTCTGTGACAGGAGCTAAGGGAGACGTGCACAGTATACAGGTGTTTCAACAGCTGGTGAGGGTAACACGTAGTCATACTGAACAGGCCCACTAATTAATGCAGGCATGGAAAATGAACTCTCAACAGCAGTTTTGGCCTTTGTTGTGGTTAAGACACTTGGACATGCTACGAGTGTTGTCTGTGAGAAGGCAGTGCACATTGCAGGTGGTTTGCGAAGAGCTGTGTTTTAACCATGTTACTGCAAGACATCCTATTGAAACCCAGTAATTTTTGCAGTATAAACAGTATATACCATGTCCTGTTGGCAACAAAAACATTAGAGATGAATTTACAGTGAGCCGAGGTAAAAAGTTAATTCAGTACATAAATACAGGCACTTCACCTGCCTTCAAAGACTGTAAGGAAATGAAATGTTACTTGCTTTAAAAATGTCTCTGTAGGATTCAGCTGAACTGTTGCACTTTTGCTTTAGTGAGTTAAAAGGAAATCTTTTAGTGAGCTAGCACAAATGAATGTAATTTATGTAGTGAAAATTAGCCATATATATTACCAAATCATAAAGTTACTCTGTCTGTGAGTAAGTTAGGTAAGAAGTCAATGCTCTGGTGAAGAGAACAGAAGTGGATGTACCTTTGCTTGCATGCTGGAATTGCTATTCAATTTCTATTCAACATGAAAGAAGAAAGCTCTTAAGTTTTCCAACAATGTAATAAGATACCAGAAAAGTCTATTTGTTTAGGTAATTTATGCTGCTTTTAAATTAAAATAATGTTGTACCTAAGAGAAATTTGCAGATGAACTGGTACAGAATCAAAGAATTATGCAAGATGCTTAGAGGATGACTGTATCCAGGGTCAAGTTCTGCAAAAGACTAAAAAATACTGAGCATGCAGAAATCTCAAGATCCTTATTGGGCACTGAAGTTGCACAGCATTAGATGGGACTGCACTCTAACTTCTTTAACAAACAACACTGGAGAGGACAGGTTTATTTAGAGCCTCCAGTGGGCTGAGGATGAACATATTGTTTTGGAGAAAACTAGAGGAACTCTAGGGCAGCCTGGTCTCAATATTGAACTTTCTCCCTGATTTTCTTCAGATCAATAATTGGGAACAACCACACACACTCAAGATGAAAAGCTCTTTCATATTGGTAAAGGAGGTGAATAATCATTAGGTTTTCAGTAGCCATGCAGTAAATACTCTTAATATCAGATGGGCAGTAGTGATCAAGCAGTCTTCCTTAAAAATGTGGAAGCATCCACTGTTGGGGAGAGTCTCCTATTTTTTCCTGATAGCAGAGCATAGGAAAGAGAACAAGGCAAGCCATGTGGTCCTGCAACAGCTGAAGTAAGCAAACTGAGACAATAATATGCAGATGTCCAGCATCTGCTGGCAGCCAGGTTTATTTTCTTTGGAGAGTTGTCTCACCCCAAAAGGAGCAACTACTCAGCAAAGAGCTTCCTCAGCTATGCCTGTCCATGGGAAGATGCATGTCTGCTCCCCACCATTTAGAGCAGGACTTTCCAAGTCCTGTGTCCAGCTGCCTCCATGAAAGGTCACCACAGCTGGGGCTCTTAAGAGGCATGTGAAGAGCACCTGGGGTGCTGTGTCCCATACAGAGCATCTGCTGACCTTCTTCCAAGAGGATGCAGATACCTGGCCCCCTTTTTTTTTTTTTTTGTCTGTGATATTGGGCTGTAGCTAGCTTTTCTTATTTCTAAGTAAAATTTGAAATGTGGGGCTAGCACAGGTTGAAGGGAGAGGCTTGTTGCTCTCTCCTTGCTCTTCTTAGTGTTGGGTGATAGAGCACACAGCTTAAGGGGGTTGAGGGGCTGCATGGTGGAGAACTGCCTGTCAAGTCTTCCTCTGCCCTGCTCAGGCTTTAGTTCAATCTAGTTTCATCAAAGACACTATTTAACCAAAACAGGACTTTTAGTGGAAACCTTCCTGTTGGGAGCATTTGTTTCACCTCTGAGCCTTTGGAGAGGGGGGTGGTTTTAGTTTTGGGTTCTCTGTAACCAAAAGGTGCTTATTCTGCCTGTAGATGGGCTTGAAAGTTGCAATACTGTTTATCACCATGCAATTAACCTCTTCACAAAGAAACCTTAATAATTCTTAGTATTTATGTAGCTGTTGTTATCTTTAAAGTACTCAGTAAATACCACTGTGGTTTGTTTGTTGTTCTAAAACAGAAACCTGCTTTCCTGTGGAGGCTGAAGTGAATCGCTAATACTGACAGTAGTCGTTTGCATAGTCCTGGTGCCTTTTGTGTAAGGCTTTCAAAGTGCTCTGTGAATACTCTTACCTTTGTAAGTTCCTAAATGCATTCCTGAGAGAAGCAAGGAAATAGATGATTTCACTCATCTGACAGTGAAATGAGGCAGCTCTTCATCAGTTCATTCAAATTTAGACTAGAAATTAAGGGGCGCCAAATTTATTTCATAGATGGCAGGATTAACCCTGGTACAATATAATGTTGTGAAATAGAACAAGGACAGGCTAACAGGCCAAATTGGTTTTTGAGTTAGGTTTGGGGTTTTTTTTTCACCAGAAAGTGCCATATATATGCCCATCTTACACCCCAAAAGAATCCGCTCCACTCAAACATTGCTGTGAGGCTTGCTTCTCTGCACATTCAGGTCCAGGGCCATAGCCAGCTGTCCTATTCACATGGGATTTAGGCAGGTGCTATTAGCTTGGTGGCTTCCCATCAGCGGCAAGTGAGTAGAAAGGATGTGCAGCCAAACAACAGGCTACACCAGTGAGTCAGGGCAAAGTACACAGCATCTTTCTTTTATTTCACTAGTGTCGAGCCATTGTAGGATAGGGAAGAGCACAAGGAAAAGCTCATGGGGTATAGGGAGAAGTGGCATGCCATGAGTGACATGGTAGTGGTGAAAACCCAGAGGTCTCAAATACATGGAGTTCTTCATTTAGATGATCACTGAGGTGCAATGTGCAGGAACATCTGTTTAGTAATGATACAAAAGGCAATATTGCACCCCTTGACTTGCACATGCTCTTGTTCTGGAACGAAACCATCTCACTATTGATCCACCCACCTTTGTTTAGTTTAGAAGAGTTGAGAGGATTAGAGCACAAGATCAAATAGCTGCAGGTCATGTTTAATGCACTTTAACAATGATGATTATCTGCCTCAGAGTAAGAGCTAATTGCAAGAATAATTCACACTTCTTTATTCAAGCAGTCTTGGTGACTACTGCAAAATCCATAAGCTAACCAAATCTGGTGTCTCAGAAATTTCAGAATTGTTGCACAGAAAATGAGGTATCACAAACCCCAGTCCATTTTTACTTAATTTGATATGAACACTCAATGGACATAAAATACAGCCCTTGCCTGGATCCCTTGAGTCATTGGTGTTAAAATGTTAATATTTGCTACGAGCCTAACCAAAGATAATACAAAAGGCTCCTTTTTCCAGCAACAGAATATTGTACTGCATATCTGGGACTAAATGGAGTTGTGCCTTCTCACAGCAACTCTGCTTTTGGCCCTCGGGAATGTCATGATTTTTCATAGTTTTCTGAATTCCACAGTTTGTTTTGACCTGACCTTTTATGAATTTGATAAAACATATATAAATATATGTAACTCCATGTAAGACTAATATTCGGCAACAGGAATGTTGCTTTGCTAAAACTCATTTTTCCATACCATCATTTCAATAAAAATATACTACTTGGATTATCTTGTTCTGCATACTTAGTATCTCTTCCCTTTCTCCTGTATTCTACTCTTTCTCCTTGTACAATACCAGAATTAGTTTTCTATTTATGCAAAGACCACTTTGCTCTATTTCACTTGATTGATTAGACTTTTATTGTTTTCCAGGTCCTCACAGATGAGATAGTATTCATGGGAAAGAAAAAAAAAACCAAAACAAAACAGGTGCCCTGACTTGAGAAACAGGAAAACTTAATTTAGCATGATATAAGAAGATTTGCTTCAAAAATCCAGATGTCACTGACAAACTCCCCATGACATTAATATCCATTAGGTCAGATCTGTCTGAAGGGAAGATTATAAAAAGCAACATAGGAATCAAAGGAATAAGAGTGTACTTTTAGTCAAATGTGTCTCAGTGGTTCTGTTATTATTCCTAAATGTAAAACTGGCCCTTACACTGGTCTGACGTACTTCACTTAAAAAAAAAAAAAGTCAACACCCTGTTGATATGCTTATTATGGTGTGCAGTGGATTATGTGCTTTATAAAAGGGGAACACAGTTTACACTGGAAACCATATTTTTCATCCTGTATTTGACATCCCAGGCTTTTTGCCTTATTCCTACAATTTTCTAATGTGTTGAGCTACATTTTAAGTCATCATCAAAAATTTCTACAGCCACAACTCAGTAAAGCGTCTCCATCTATTTAGAGAATATCAAAGAAAAGTGCTGTGACTTGTTCATTCATGGCCTAAATCACTACAAAGGATGATTTCTGGAGTGGGAAGCTCCTTAAATTTGCACATGAAAGCATATCAAAACAGTATCAAGAGGCTGAAACCAGACAAATTCAAACTTAAAGCTGTGGATTTTCAAGACTGAGTGTAATTATTTAAGAAACAAATTGTTGAAATGATTCCTTCATAATTTGAGTTTAAAAAAAACACAACAATCCATTACTTTTCATTCTGAAAGACGTGTTTCACCTGAAACAGTTTGTGTTTGATGCAGGAATTACTGGATGAAATTATACGATACGCTGGAACAAACATTATATGATCGTAATAGTCCCCTTGATCTTAAAATATATGAATCAATATATTTTTTGCTTCATCCCCTCAGTGACTTAGAGACACACTAACTCTCATGAGATCAATAACAAGACCATATGCCTAGCAACTGTGGCTGTAGCTGCACAGCAAAATGAAATATGAGGTACATACCTAAGTTGTCTCTAAATAATCCATTTCACTCTCACAATGTTGACAAGGCATTTTAGCTGGACTAATGTTTTAATGTCCTGCTTTTAACGTCAAGTCAGTTGGTTCAGAACTGGCACAAGGGCTGCGTAGTGCTGCACCTTGCCAGGGAGCAGGGATCAGCAGAGCCATTTGGGGTGTGCCAGTGGAGAACACAGCTAAATCAGGAAGGAACAAGGGATGCATCTTTTTTCTTTGGAGCTGTTTCACTGGCGTGGTTGCACAGATGGAGCATGACACTAACCTTCAATGCAGATCTGAAACAGTCTCCAATTTTATATACAGTGCACAAGTGTGTTCTTGTGAGGTATATACATATACATGTATGCATACATACTTTGTATCCAGCATATGGATATAGGTTCCTATAACCCCCTTGGAACAGTCATACCAGTACCTCGTGATTTGCTTTGCCTGGACTATATTGTTTGAAAAAAGAGGCAGAAGAATTATTCCACTTTGTGAAAACTCCAAGAACAGTTTCTGCATGCGCTGCCTTGCCCATGCTGCTGCATCGGACCCTATGCACTGGGACAAAGTGTTGTAGAACTGACAAAATGTCCTCACGTCTAATCATAATCAGACTTTTCCTCAGGCAGCTAATAAAGCCGTCTCTTGTTCCTCCTGCCAAGTCAGATTTTGGTAGTGCCCTTACGGACTCCTCTGTGATAGTTCAGCCCTTATTCTCCACTTCGACAGCAAATCCTGAGTTCTTCACCAAGTGGCAGCATGGTGCTATAGGGGCTCAGTAAATTGATGTTAATACAAACCATACACAGCTGTTAGTAGGTCAAACTTTGAATTTGTCAGCATGTGCACAGTGTCTGGCACAAGTATGTACTGCATATATTCGCTCACAGCAACAAGTGCAGAGTGTCTCCAGACTGCTATAATCATAAGCTGCGTTTCTACAGTGTTTTCCTTCAATAGCTCAGTGGTCGACACCTGGTTTTGGAGCCTTTGAGCTACATGTTATCGTGCAATTTGCACCACTTTACAGAAGGGGAATTGCACTGCCCAGATAATCCAGTAAGTTTGTAGCAAAACTGGAACAAACATTGAATCAGTTGAATTCAAGTCCTCAGCTTTAAGGCAATAAATAACTTTAGCTGATCATAATAAAAATGAAAAGAGCTTCAATTACTCCAGTGATAAATGCAGAAAGGATGTGATCTTAAAGAGTCACTATAGGACCTTTGGAGGTTAGACAGGGACACACTGGCGTGGGTTTGGTAAAACAAAATGCACTAGGGCAGATAGAAAGAGGAAAAGACGATTAACAGACTTGATTAAGCATCACCTGACATACTACTTGTATATTTAATTGGGTAGTGGCAGCATCAGGCTCTAATTTGATCCCACATGGTGAAGCCAAGAGCATCCAACCAAAGTAACAGGTACACTGAGTCATGTATAATAAAAAGCCAAGCAGGCCTCCACAGGTGAGGAAGGCAGACCAATGAGAGCTGATGAAAAGAATATGATTCACCTACAGCACCAAATGGGAAACACCAGGTTTGTTTAGTAGTAGCATTGTTCTGGTTTAGCTGGAAGAACAGTCTTGGAACAAGCTATAGTGGTTTCATCTGGGTCTACGTAAAAACGGAGGTGTGAGAAACTGGGTGAAACATCTCACTCACCTGTTGCAGCTTGTCGACACAAAGATTGCAAGACATCCAAGGAGAATATCGTGCTTTCCCACATGCAAGCTTTTGCTTATTATAGCTCCAAATTCTTGCAAGTGCCTCTGGGTGCTATTGCAATAGAAATAATAAAGGCTCATAAAAAATTATGGGGAATAAACAGCGATGGACATTTTAATTGATTTTGCTGCAAAGTGATCACGTACTGTGTTTTCACTGGTATACACAAGTAATTCTTCAGACAGATAACCATCTAGAAATTGCAAAGTCATCACTATTAAGTGCTTCAGCTTCTAGTGGAAGCGGTAACGTGAGCTTCATTTCTGCATTGAGTAAAGGGACGGATACACAGTGAAGCCTACACCTCTGAAGGCACTGCTCAGGGCTTCTGGTCAAAGACACAGAACAGAACAAAGCCAGCAGTTATTTTATATGAGCTTCCTGGTGGGCAACTTTACACTGTTTAGGGTACCCAGTGAGAGAAAGGACCAATTTACACTTAATGGACAATTAAAGGATTTGTTCAATGAATTAGTATTGGCCTCTTCTTTCAGGCAGGAAATCCTAGTTTTGTGTATGCTGCTGAGAACCGGAATAAGTATTCCCCATTAACCTTCCAAGTGGACAGTCCCTAGCAGCTATGCATAATCCTGGGTTTAAAAGGGAACCTTGTAAAACATAACTTGATAAATGTCCTTCTGAAAGAGCAGCCAGGACTGGGAATGGTCTCTTTTGGGCCATGTGTATCACAGACAAGGCAATGAGCTGTTGGCAGCATTGACTTGGGTTAACTCTTCAGGGCTGCTTTTTCCCTGCCCATAAGATACCCTTAAGGTAACACAGCCAGCTCTGTCATTGATAACACTCATGCAACTATACTTAAATTCCCATGAGCTGCTAGGGACAGCTCTGCATCCTCATCCCCCAAATACGCCACCAAGACCGATGGCTGCAACAGGACAGAGGGCATACCCTGCCTGAGTGCCAGGGTACAGAAGCCACATAAAAACAGATACATGTTTGAGTTTCTGCATCTGCCATTATGAAAGATTTCAGTGTTTGTTAATCAGTCTTCAAACCTACACCACTTAACTTCAGCTTGTGAGTACAAAAAGGCAGAACTCTGAGAAATTGCACCAGAATAACAGTGTGAATTTAGACAGCCATATAGAGATATCCATATGAGAGTTAGAGAAATATTAAAATACTACCTCATTTCTCTGTTTATGGTGGTAAATCGCTGTGATGTTATGGACTTAATTATTTTACGGTAGAAATTGTCATTGCAATAGCTTCCCTTTTGCTTGTTTTTCTTTATAAATTGGTTCTCTCTCACCTATGATTCTTAAATCACTTATTCACTATATAATGCAATCAGAAAGAAAATGCCATTTCTGTTCAATTTTGCTATCCTTCACCTTTTTCACAAGCATTGAAGCAAAGTTCTTGCATTTTTTTAACTTATAGCTATGCAAGCTATGCTGACTGCATCCTCTGCCTATATGGAGCGCCTAGAAAATGTTGTTTTGCCTAGAAAACTTGCCCCCCTGCTTCTAGAATCACACTGCATAGTCCTGAATAATTCTTTTTTTATTACATGAAGATTAAAATACAATGTAACTTTAACTACTCTAGCTTTGTTTCAAAGCAATTTGCCAAATGCCAAGTCCTTCACCTGGGATCAAATAATCACACAGAAAAGGACAAGCTGGACAGCAGCTAGATGGAAAAATAGTTTGGCAGAAAAGACTGGGGTGGTTGGGCTGGGTGAGATGCTAAACATGAGTCAGCAGGCTGTATCATCAACAAGAGGGCAGCCAGTAGGTCAAGGGTTGGGGTTATTCCTCTCTATTTGAGACTGGAATACTGTGCCCTAGTTTGGGCTCCCCGGAACAAAAGACAAAACAAAACAAAACAAAACAGACCCTGACAGACTTGAGCAAATCATGTTACTGCCATCAAGACAGCTAGGGCTGCTGGAGCACACGAACTTTGTTTGCTCAGCCCAAAGCAGAAAGCTGGCTCTGTGGACATCTTACTGCTCTCCGCAGCTACCAAACGGGAGATTGTGGAGAAGGGAGAGCCACACTCCTCTCAGGTAGGCACCATGAAGCACAAGAGGTAACAGCCTCAAGCTGGAACATGGGAAAACTCTCATATACAGGAAAAACCTTTTGCTGCAAGTATCCTCAATCAGTGGAACAGTTTGTCCAAAGAGGCTGTGAAATCTCCATCTCTGAAGCTATTCATAACGCAACCAGACAATTCCCTGAGCCGCCTGCTTTAACAGGATTCTGTTCTCAGCGGAAAGTCGGATTACGTGACCCTCAGGAGGTCTCCGGCAACAACCTTAGCCCGCGAGGCTATGACACCCAGACTAGTCTGCGTTTTTGTCAGCAGATGGCAATGTCAGCTAAATTACATGTTTTATTCCAGCAGCGCAATGTGCATTAACTATCTGGGAAGGCAATAAAAGCGTCTGCGAAGGCAGTAAAAAGGTGGAGAAATCAGCGAGAATGCCTCACCCCGCTTTCGGTGTGCCTCCTCCCAGCCAGGTCCCGTATTTATCCGAAACAGGAGTCCAAACAAGCAGAGGCCAAGCAAACAGAGGCCAAACAAACACAGTGCTTTGGCTGGCAGGCGGGGCCACTCCCAGAGCTGCTGATTGTGACACAGCCGGGCCCCCGGTGTCAGCGCGGCGGGAGCGGCCCCGCACCGGGCACAGCCCCGGGCCGGCGGGCCCGGGGTGCACCGCAGCGCACGGGGCTGCGGGACCAGCGCTTGGAAATCACGAAGCAGTGACGCTGAAGTCAAATTAAGGCGCTTTTGCCAAAATCAGGGGAGTTTTAAAGCAACTTTTGCAGATTCACAAACTACGCGATTAAGACTTCTGCGCCCACACGAAGCCGCTGCCCGGCTGCCGGTACAGCCTGGGCGGGATTGCCCATCCCGGAGAGGCACGGTTTCGCTCCGACACTGGGACGAGCNGGCAGGCGAGAGCGGCCCTTCCGGACCTGCGCTGGCGCGGCTGCCTGTCTACCTCTTTCTCCTGCCGCCTCCCGTTCGCCGCCACTCGGTGCTGCTGCCGAGAGCCCTCGCCGGCCCCCTGCGCTCCAACCATGGGGACCTCGCAAGGCGGCCCCGGGCGGGGCGGCCTCGGCCTGCTCCTCCTCTTCCTCCTGCTGCTGTTGCCCGTGCGGGTGAGTCCCGTCACGGAGAGGTCGCCGTGCGGTGGGGATGTGGGGTCTCCTGGCACCAGGGGGAGGAGAGGGAGCGGGACCCCGCGGGTNTGGGCAGGGCGGTGCTGGGCAGGACGGTGCCGGGGGAGGCCGTGCTGGGGCGGGCGGTGCTGGGCAGGGCGGTGCTGGGCAGGACGGTGCCGGGGGAGGCGGTGCTGAGGGAGGCCGTGCCGGGGAAGGCGGTGCTGGGGGCGGAGCGGCGGCCGCGG
>VYXB01006071.1:91504-152316 GCA_013397135.1 Pachyramphus minor
CCGAGAGCCCTCGCCGGCCCCCTGCGCTCCAACCATGGGGCCCTCGCAGGGCGGCCCCGGGCGGGGCGGCCTCGGCCTGCTCCTCCTCTTCCTCCTGCTGCTGTTGCCCGTGCGGGTGAGTCCCGTCACGGAGAGGTCGCCGTGCGGTGGGGATGTGGGGTCTCCTGGCACCAGGGGGAGGAGAGGGAGCGGGACCCCGCGGGTGGTGCCTGGGGCTGGGGGAGCCGGGGCTCTCCCGGGCGGTGGGGCTGGGTGAGGGGCTGGCGGTGTCCCGGGTTAGGCCGCTGGGCTCGGGGTGTAGCCAAGCTGAAGCGTGGTACCGAGGTGCCCCCTCCGTGCTCTCCGGTGGCAGGCGGGGTGACAGCCAGTGGCACGGCAGGCCCGCCGGGGAGCACCGGCGCACTTCAGCTCCTGCCCGGTCCCTGTGCCCCGCGATCGCAGCCGGCGGCAGCGGCTGCCCCCGGGGTGCCGCGCTCCCGTGGCGTGCCCTGGTTATGCAATGCCCGGTGCATGTGAGTGGCCACGCAGTCACATGCTCGGGAGAGGCTTGCAGATGTCCTGGGTGTCTGGTTTGTTTTGCTCGGGGTGTTGCTTACGCTGGGTGACAGCTTCCTGGGAGTGATAGTCTGTGTGGAGTGAGAGCTGCTATTTATCGATGTGCCAGTATTAAGACTACGTGTTTCCTCAAAATTAAGGGCTAGAATAAGTTGGATTTCTTGATATGTTAGGAAAAAAATACTGTAAAACCTTCACTCCTCTCTTTCCAGTCAGGTTTTATTATGCTGTGGTGCGAGATAGGAGCAGGATACTCCACATTCCTCTGGAGAAACAAGGAGTGTCTTGTAAGCCTTAGTGGTTGTATTGGGTTTTTTTCCCCTCTCTAACTAAGTTGGAAACATACTTTCTAGGTCAAGTTTTATGACTAGCCCTTTTTAGACACACGAGTTTTTCACCTTGTATGTGTGCTGAGGTTCTGCTCTTCTCACATCCTCTTCAAAAAACCTCTTAAAGAGCTTAAACGTAAAACTAGGAATTCATTCTTCTATTGCCACTGAAGAAGGTAATTGTTAGTAATGACTCATGATCTTCAGATGGGTTAGTAAGGTACTTCACACCTAACCAATGTGCCTTTATGTAGTGTTTTTTGGAGGGAGATATCATCTTGTGAAAATGAGGTGTGGCCTAGGCTGGTAAAGAAATTACAAGATGCTTTCATTTATGTATCAGAAGGATACTGAGCTAGAGGAGCTTGAAACAAGTTCTCCTAAGATTTAGGGAAATTCTCGTAGAGGATGTGGCTTTCTGGTCCCTAAAAGTAAACACTGCAGAATGACTTGAACCATACAGGCTTCAGTTTTGTACTGTAAGAAGGCAGAATCGGGTGTTTTGTGTTTTTTGGTGGCTTTTTTTTCCCCCCATTAACTCTTATTTATGACTTAACACTCTACAAAGAGGACCTTGATACTTTTCAAGGACAAGCTGGTCCTTTAGTTAGACTGAGCCTGTGTAGTGTTAGATGCTTGCAGGAGAGAAGCTTTGTGAAGGTGAACCTTTCTCCCTCCAGTTTACTGCTAGCGTAATGGGTTTGTGCTTTCAGTTGTGGTGCATATAAATTCAAGTGTTATATGTCATGTTTCTTCTTTTATAAAGAAGCCAGTGGACTAGAGTGGCACAGTTTGCAATCCTTCATCTGTTACATACACATTCACAATGGACTTGAAGTGTTCAGGCTGTATAAGGTGCATCTTCACTCTGAACAGTGCATGGTACAAGATTTGTGCCAGCCATCCCATTACTAGTTTGTGTTATCTTATACACATCCTCATGCACTGGATGGCATTTATGTTCTTATATTGATCCTTATATTGATCCTTGTGTAATTATGCTAAAACACAGACTGTTCGATTATGGCTAATCAAGGTTGGACACAGGTTTCGTATCAGCAACTGGGATTCCAAACTGTATGATATATTTGAGTTTCTGAAATCCCATGGGAAAATATTAATGACAGGTGCTGCTCTCGCCAAGTGGCCTACAGTGTGGTGTTACCTGACCTTGGACATGAAGTTCTGAAATGGCTGTGTGGAGCAGTTTCCTTGGCAGGGATGGCAGTGTAGCTTCAGAACAAGACAGTAACAACTTTACCTAAATTACTTCCTGGAAAATCAGGAGTGACTTGTTCAGTCTTTCTGGATGGAAAATCAGGAAGCTCTCTTAGAAGGGGAGAGATGACTGAAGGGAATGACTGGTAAAACTGACTAGTACTTTGCTGGGCAGTAGACAAAGCAATCCAAGTGTTGTGCAGTATTATTATCTCCCTGCAGGACTTCAGAGGTATTTTGGTGTAGATGGACTTAGTTGCAGACAGCTGCTAGTTAGGGGCCCTGCACTTTCTGATCATGCATGCAGTGTTTATTTTCCCAATAACTCCTTGTTGGCTAATGCCAGCTCATTCCCACAGATATTGAACTGTTGCAACTTTCTTTTGCTACTTGACCTTGATTATATTGTGACATCTGAAATATGCTTGGGTAATTCCATACCTGTGGCTTGCTTTGCCTGACCAGGAGTAGCTAATAATTTTTCTGTCTGGAAGGGAACAGTCCCTTACTTACGTGCAAACGAACAAGAGGAGCTTGGCAGATAGTGTTTCTCTGAATTGACTGCCTCTGAATAAGTTACTTAAAGAGATAAATTAAGAGTAAGAATTAAACCTGTGAAGTTTCCTTTAGTCCATGGACCTCCTCCCCCTCATATAGCCCCCCTCCCCCGTCATCTGCAACTTCTAGGGCAGATCTTTGAACTTGACCTGGTGATCTGTTTCCAAAAACCAGTCTTGCCATTTATTAAGAGTGGTGGTGTAGTTCCCTAGAACTCTCAACCTAGTGGGCGATAGCAGATACTAAGGAAGTGGAGGGCAAGAGTATGCTCCTTTCTGGACTGATCTCTTCACCCTACAGTATACCAGATGCATCATCCTAGATAAAAGAAGGGGAAACAGCTGTATCTGATGCTGTTGCCTTTTCCATACATTAGTAATCTTAATTTGAAGAGCCAAACAGTGTTCACTTGTTGTTTGGTATTTGCAAGACTACAAATAGCTGCTGTTTCTGCATAAAACATCATCATTGTTCTTTGTCCGCTTAACAGCTATGTATTCATTGTTAGTGTGGCAAATGTTGCTGGAAGCATTAAAGATTATCAGTTTGTTTCAACTTGCAGTTGAAGAAACACGAGCTGAAGTAAATGTGTTTATGATCTGTTGGAACACTAGTTTTATCACAAATAAATGATAATGCCTGGGAACCAGAAAGCTCTAACAGAACCTTTATAGAATGCCCATACTTGCTCATGTGCAGATTCTTTATTAGGGCTTCTGAAGCTTTGACCTGAGGTGAAATTTCTCTTCAAACAGACCAAGCCTACCAGAAATAGGAATACAGTTTTCTGAACTCTGGGAAGGTACTGAGGGTTAGTGTTAGTGTACTGCCAAATGGTTTCTAAAGTGTGCTGGAGGCAGGAGGGAACAACCTTAATTTAAGGTTGCTTTATGAAATACTTTGGAAAGTCCCATTTTAATATATGGAGTGCTTAGTTATGTGATCTTAACAAAAAAAAACCAAAAAACAAAACCAAAAAAAACAAAACACACACACACAAAAAAACCCCAACCAAAACAAACAAAACAAAAACCCCAAAAAACCCCAAACAAAACACAAACAAAAAACCCCACAAACCAAACAACCCCCCCCCCCCCGCCAATCCTCATACATTAAAAACTTGAACCCATGAACTGAGCCCTGTGTTCGACTTATGGATATTTTGTCTTATTTAGAAGGCATTTGGTTTCAACATCTGCTAATTTTGGGGCTAGGCTTTCGCCCTTTTAAGAAAGATGATTGCTCGCCCGAGTATTAAGTGACTTGAAAGCCTGATTCTGCAAGCATCAGCTTTGTTAACTATGGCTTATTTACAACCACACTTACTCATCCCTATCTCATCCTACCAGTATAGGAGTGTTCTTCTGAGAGAATGGAAAGAGCAAAGTGCTTGTCTTACTCTGTAACTTAATCTAATTTTTACTAGAGAGTTTTGGGGGGGAGAACTTCCAGCTATATCTTATCTGTGGTAATGGAGTAGTTACTTAGTTACTTCTTGTAACCCTGAATACCGTCTCAACCCTAGGAGACCAACCCTCTCCCATGCTTTGTGTCTGACTTGATGATGAACAGGCTATTGTCTTGTTAGTGTTCAAGAGCTATGTTAGTGACTTTAGCTGTTGACTTCCAATGATGTTTTTTTAGGCTGATTGACTTGGTTCAATCACTGTAAATCAAGGATCACCAAAACTTACTTGTTCAGGGAACAAGTTTCTACTTTCATTATTGAAGTCCTGCTAGGTCATGGCATAAGTGTGAAACCTTAGACTGTCTCTGAAATGGCATTCTCGGTGTTAATATTGAAATAGAGTATTCAGACTTGCAGTTCTAGGTCTAGGTGCTCGTAGTTTAAAGTTGCTGATACGTTCAGCTTTTCTTAAACAGGCTGAAAGCTTGAATGGCAAACATGTTGGATTTTCCACTGTAGGTGTTATTGCTGTGGAATGTCAGTAATATGATTTGAAATTCTTTATCAAAATTCAAATGTAAACTAATGTTAGGCTGAACCTCATCTTGCTTTGTTTTTCTTGTGTGTTTAGCTGAATGCTTTTTGGTGTGTGGTCAAATGTCACGTGCAAGTAAGATACTTTATGCTCTGTCCTGCAAATGACAGCAGAAAGCCTTGCAGGTAAATTTGTAGACACAATATAGATGGTATTTCATTTTGCATCCCTGTAGTTATAACCCAGAAATTGTTGCCTTGAAATACAGGCAACAGTTTTAAAACAATGGAACTATCAGTCAGACTGATGTGGTAGCTGAAATTTACTGAAGTTTTTCTTTGCAAGAAGTGCCCTGATAAGGTTTTTTGTAACTGTTAACTGCATCACCAGGTTTCCCACACTTTCTCCTCTGGAATGAACGAAGTCTTTCTGTTAAGAGTAGGTTGATGAATTCGTGGGGTTTAAAACACAAGAAATGTTCCATAACAAGACTTAATGAAGCATAGAAAGTGTGTTTTAGAAAGGATGATTACAAACCATTCTAGACTAAACATCAAAGCCGGCCTGATACTGAAGAAATACCTAATTCTTTTCTCATGGGCAGTACTAAGCAGCTCCAAATTCTTTGCCATTTTGTAGGAATAGTAATGAATCTGTGCTTTCTCTTGAAGAGATAATTCACTTGTGACACCCGTACGTAAACACTAAACAACCTTTACCCACTAGTAGACTGTTTGCTGTTAAAACTGAGGTAAACAGATGTGTGGAAGCAGAGTTGAAGATGGTGACTTTGTATCAAAAAGGTGTTAATTTCTTTGCATGAACAAACTTATGATGTAGTTTTGATAAATGGTCTCCCAGTTATGGAAATTTAATGCTTTTGCTTCATACTGGTGTTAAACATTCGGTGTTTGTAAGTGCAACCTGAAGACGGTGTTTTCCATGTTGTATCTTAGCAGCTGGTTATGGGTTTAGCTAGAAGTGCTGGAGTAGACAAATGAAATAGTGATCTAGGGTGGTATGTAAACTAACTTTTAGACCTGGCTTGTAGTGAGTGACTTTGAAGCAAGCCATGTTGCCCTGGTTAAGTTAAGGGGGAAACAAGTCTAACAGTTTGGGTAAATTGGTGGTGGGTATTGCCCCAGATAAACAACCAGCTACTGATGTACTTTTTGGAGAACTGTCAGTGTTGTTCAGCACAAAAATGGTTGTTGTGAAGGCATTGTAATTCTGGGTAGCTCTTGGGTATTATGAATACAGCCTTTCAGGGGCCTCTCTGGTCAGTAAACAATATTATTCATGGTCAAGCACAAGGCACAGCAGTCTGTCCTTGCAGTGTAAGCATATGGTGTCTCTACAAACGCTGGGTCAAGGTTGCTCAGAAGATAAAAATAGGTCAGTTATCTCTCAAACTGTACTAGCCAAACTCCTGATCAGAGCTGGCAGAAGTGTAGTAAATGTTTGTGCAGTCTGCCTGCAGCCCATGTGGATAGGAAAATCTTGGAGCTGTCTTAAAGCTTTGCTGTAAATAACTTGTTATTGTATTAAGTGTTTTAATTTTCAGAATAAATATTCTGGCTTAGTAACTCAGGTGTCTCAGTGTCAGTACTGACAAAAATTACAAGGCTTTCAAGGTGCCACTATCCTTTTTCAATTTCCTTTTTTTTATGTACATAATAACAGATTTCTGAATTTTTCAATAATCTCTTAAATCAAAATATGAGAGTTGAAGTTTTTCCTTTTTACTTAGCACTGTAAGCCCATTTAAATGTTGCATCTTAGGCTTGAAAATGGTGAGGGAGAGCATCCTTTGAGATTGTGACAATACATGCATGGCAAGTGTAGAGCTATGAAGTTCTGTTTCAGAATCCTCTTTATACTGCTACTTCCTCATTCTGTCACTCATGAGTTTACAAGAAGGATCAGGAGATGGCAGGAGGAACTGAAATTGCACATAAGCAATAACATTTCTCTCCATGTGTGCTGACTTGTGTGCCCTCATATGACAGTTTACCCAGTAATCATTTTGTTGCTTTGTGTGGAAAAATATTTTCTAAATCATCTTATACTTAAAGATGCTTTTCAGGTATTCATTTAGATTTTTCTTAAGGAACTCTTATACTCTTTCTTAACTATAGACAATGCATTCCTGTTTCTATACTGGGCAGGGAAGGGTGGGGAGCTGAGCTGAAGATCAGTGGTGATGTGCAGCATGTCAAAAAAATGTATGCTTTTGTTAATGGGTATTTTACGTAGTAAGTGCTCATGGGAAGTTTTCTAATCTGGATTGTAAATGGCTTTTGGAATAGTAGCACACAAACTGTGTAATAGCTGACGAATTTGGCAACTATTCCTTGCAGTTAATCAGTTATCTCATGGTAATTAGGTACGTCCACAAATGTGTGTCTGGTATGGAGAATGTGGAGTTGCTTCCGGAGACAAGAGATACAACTGTGCTTATGATGGACCACCAATAGCACTACCAGAAGATGGCTATGACTTAATGCAGGTGAGCTTCTTTGGGAGGTCTGCTGCTTAATAAAAAAATAGTTCTCATACACTTGACAATCCTGTATTGGGTCCTATTGGACCTGTGCTGTGACCTTTAGCTTTCTTATCCTAACTTGATGGCAAAGGGAACAGATTATCTCTGATTTCTCAGGTATAGCTCATAGCTTCAACAAGGTGAAGGTAATATACCTCAGTTCCTTTTCAGAGATATGAGAAGTCTCCAAAGAATGTGATTAGAAGCTTTCACAGACATAATCTTAAATATAGGATTGGTCCACTTGCCTGCATATTTTCCTCACTGGTTTGAGTACTCTTCAGTCTGATTGTTCTTTAAGACTCTCCCAAACTATGATACATTCCATAGTTGTGCCCTTTTGATCTCTGAAGTACAAGATTAAACTGTTTTACATCAGATGATCATTCCTGATCTCTCCTTAAATAGGAAGGCATTAACTGACACTTGTTCAAATGGAGCAAATTGGGACAAATTAGCTGTGCCTAGTGTGAGATGGTATTTCCTTATCTGGGCTTTAGCTGCCAAAGTGAACAAATCCACAGTCAGAAGAGTTTGTATATTAGGTGCACAATATAAGATGATATTGCCAGACTTGCCTTATGGCATTTGATAGTTCAAAGCTTTGAAGTGTGGAGTAACTATAGCATTAAAGAAGGGATTTAGTGGTGCCACGAGTGACTTAAATATGTTGGTGAGCTAACTACTGTTACCTACTGATTCTGAAGCCTTAACATACAGTTCTTGTACGTTACTGTCAATTATGCTTGTATTAAATGCATTTGTCTCTTCTGTAAACTGAACATGAAATAGCAGTTCCAGGTAATCAGTGATTTTTGTGGTTAGTGGCTTGTCTTCTGAGACTTTAGAATCTGATACTATCCGGAAGGAGTCCTAGAGGATAAGCTGCAGGAATACTTTCAACTTGGATAAACATGTGTTGTCCTCTCACTGATAGACTCTCAAATGCCATTATCATTCTATATATAGACCTGGTGACTAAAGATCATCTGAAGGAGCTTTTCAAAAGGAAGTACTGCCTTGAATAAAAGTAGTGAAAAAAGTGATTCTTCTCTCTAGTCTTCAAACAGCAATCTTGTTTGCCAGACTATTTGGGTTTTTTCTATGCATCTCCCACAGCAACAGCTACTGTCTTCTGAAATATGTTGGATCAGAACGAATAACTATAATAAGTCCTGAAGTCCTAAACATGCTTTTTCTTCCTTCACCCTTGATCTCAATATTGTGGTTTTTTTAAGGAACTCTGTCCAGGTTTTTTCTTCGGCAATGTTAGCACTTGCTGTGATGTTCATCAGCTTCAGACTTTGAAAAATAACTTGCAGCTGCCCCTGCAGTTTCTCTCCAGGTATGCTAATGGAGTAACTAGTTTTGTAACAGAATAACAAAGCACATTAAAACTCTTCAAGTAGATTGTAGGAATGGTGGTGATTTCATTTAAAGGCTTATTGGAGCATGCTTTTAAGCAACTTCCTCATCCATATCAGGAGGCTGTAATGTCATGAAAATAACTGCTTACAGTCTGGATTGAGTTAGCTAAGTTAGAATAAGTATTCCCTTAGTTTGTCTCAAGCTAATGTGTCTAACACAGCCTTCAGAAGAGGGTGACATAAAGTACTGTTTGCTCCTGTTCTAACAGGAGTCCTCCCGCTAAGAAGCAGTTATGTTTTTCATAAAATTCTGTTAATATCTATTTGAGTAGGCAATTCTACTAGTGAATTATGGTTGTTTAAAATTGCTCATCTGTAGCATCACCAACTAATGTTGTATTACTGATTAAAAAGTTGCGATTTTGAATATTTTGTTCTGTCACTCTGAGCAGAATGTTTACACTTGCAAGGCATACCTGACTTGACCTACATGGGTAGCATCTTTACCTCTTAATCTGATTGCTTTTCATTGACTTTCTGCCCAGGTGTCCATCGTGTTTTTACAACTTGATAAACCTCTTCTGTGAACTGACTTGTAGTCCAAATCAGTCTGACTTTTTGAATGTTACAAGCACCATACCTTATTATGATCCAGTTTCAAAAGAGAACAAAAGTAGCATTACAGAGCTGCAGTACTTTATTGGAGAACGCTTTGCAAATGGTGAGTAAACAGTATGTTAATTTACCTTGGCCTTTGTCAAGGTAACAAGATCAGTGCTTTTTTTAGGAAGAATTGGGAGGGGGAATCATCTCTGACTGTCTCCTTGAAGTTTGAGTTGTCACATAGGTAACAGTAGTTCCCTTTAAAACTTCTGGAACACTAACTTCTGCCTGGGTAGCAGGCGTTAAAAACACTGTTATTAACAATGTCAGTGTAAAGACTCAAGCATGCCTGAACATTTCTACAAATGGCTAATAGCTGTTAACAATGATGACTTTAAATTCAGAAAAAACAAAGTTGTTGCCAAGTACTCAATGTCCAAAGCCTACCTGATACTAAAACAGTCTGGCAAGTATGATAATAAGCGTACACAGTGCACTATAATGGGCTCTGTAAGAGGCACTCACTCCTCTTGAAATGGACTGTTCTATTCCTTTGTCAAAACAAAAGGTATTTTTAGAGAAAAATAAATTTGGGTTGTATTTTGGTTCTGTAGCAAGCTTAAATCATTAATTTGCAGTAACCTTTAATCAAGTTATGAGACACTTGAAAGTCATATGGCTTACAGGTAGAAAGTGCCTTAAATGTTTGTCATAAGTTTCCCTGAAAATAATTTTATATAAAGTAATGTTACCTCTCAAGCAGAAAAGTGTATTCTGGCATGACGCAGATTTGGGTGGCTTACTCAGAGTGAGGCAGTTGTAACAAAGCATTGCAACCTTGAATGCTATAAATACAACTGAAAGCATTAGTTCACTACCCTAAGATAGTGAACTATCCTTTCCTCTTGAAAGCTGTAATATTGGAGATACTTGGAATGCTCACTAAAATTATAACATTGGTTTAATGACTCTTCTATGTTCATTCTCTATTCCTAGCAATGTATAATGCCTGCAAAGATGTGGAGGCTCCATCAAGTAATGTTAAAGCACTGGGGTTGCTGTGTGGGAAGGATGTCAAGGACTGCAATGCAACCAACTGGATTGAATACATGTTTAGTAAAGACAATGGACAAACTCCTTTCAGCATTATTCCTATCTTTTCAGGTAAGAAACTAAGTAGTCCTTGCCTTTGAAACCTCTGTCAAAGGCTATGTGCTATGGCTAGCATTGATTTATTAAACAGCTGTCCAGCAATGAATGTCTGCAGTCAGAGGCTTCCAAAGCAATGTAAGATCAACTTAGCTTTTTTGATTTCTGCTTGGAAGTCATACTTTGTGTTTTCTTTCTATACAACTTGTTACTGTATAGATCTCTAAAACTTACTAGTGATGGACTGAGTTTAGGCAAATGGCTAGCTTGTATTACTTGGGAGACTGGCAGTACCCTGCGCCTTTGGGGTTTGTTTGTAAGGAGGTTGTTGCACATGGTGCAATCTGAACAGATAAGAGGGGATGACAGATCATTGCTGGGATTATAGAAGTATGTGCTTATTACTTTTACACCCTGAAGCGTTACAAATATGACCAGGCATAGTAGTAATGTATAAATAGCTCGTATGGAAAAAGCAGTGGTTTCTTTATCTGTAAGACCAAGAAATGCTACTCTATACAGAGGCTTGGGGCTTTGATACGAAGGGTTAACTCACTTAACTGTGAAGGTCTGAATTTTTCCTGGTAGTAAACTGGCTCTGCAACTTGTGATTTGTCGTAGATGTTCCTGTCCATGGTATGAATCCTATGAATAATGCTACCAAAGGCTGTAATGAGTCCATGGATGATTCAACAGGACCGTGCAGCTGTCAGGACTGTTCAATTGTTTGTGGTCCAAAACCTCAACCCCCTCCATTGCCTCCTCCTTGGCTATTGTTTGGTTTGGATGCTGTGTATGTCATCATGTGGATCTCCTACATGGGCTTTTTACTCATATTTTTTGCACTAGTTTTTGGAGTGTGGTGCTACAGGTAAATCATTCAAAATACTCAGCTCTGCAAGTCGCTTGTTTTTCCCTGAAAACTTTCTTTGCCCAGGTCAGGTGCTTGTGTCTCTGCCACTCCAGCAAGCAAAAATTTATGTTCTGTGGCAGATGCTTACACTTACAGGGAGTGTTCTGACTCCTAAAACCATCTGGTGGAAAGTGAATGCAGAAGTTTAGTGGATTCACAACTCCCATAGCATCACTAGCTACAGGATCGAATACACTGTTCTCCAACTTTCATATAGAAGTATGCAAGAAGTCTGGGGAATGCATATTCATAACAAAGCAGTCACTGCTGTGTTGCAAATGAAGTCATGAATACTTTTCCCTAGTCTCCTGTTTTGAAAAAAATTAAATGGAAGCTGGGCTTCCAGTAACTATAGCATATTGTCCTTGATCATATGGCTGGAACACCTCTCCTATGAAGACAGGCTGAGGGAGTTGGGGCTGTTCAGCCTGGAGAAGAAAAGGCTCCAGGGAGACCTCAGAGCAGCCTTCCAGTACCTACAAGGGACCTACAAGAGAGTTGGAGAGGGACTTTATACAGGGACATAGAGTTATAAGACAAGGGGCAATGGCCTTAAGCTTGAAGGAGAGTAGGTGCAGATTAGATATTAAGAAGAAATTCTGTACTATGAAAGTGGTGAGGCAGTGGAAGAGGTTGTCCAGAGAGGTTGTGGACTCCTCATCCCTGGAAGTGTTCAGTGTCAGGCTGGATGGCACTGAGTAATTTTTTTTAGTAAAAGATGTCCCTGACTGTGGTAGGAGAGTTGGAACTGATGATCTTAAAGGTTTGCTTCTACCCTGAACCACTCTATGATTCTATGATTGTTCAGATATGATCAGGAAACCGAAATTGCTTTAGAATAAGAATTAAGTCTGCGTGGAAAAGAATAGTGGGTACAACTGGCCAATATGAAATGGTAGGTGTGTTTGAGATGTCTGGTTTGTAGCCCAAAACATCCTGCCTTAATTGGAGGTCTGGTTAGATTAGCAGAACGAGGCTGTTGAACTTAGCTCCTGCTCTGAGTATCAGGAATGGGTATAAGCAATTTAGTTCTATCATAAGTGTTCTGTGCTATAACTTGCTTGTCTTCAGGACAGGAAGAAAGTACCTTATTTTTCTTCACTTCCTTGTTTCTTCAGGCTAAGTATGTGTAACTTAAGCATCTTAACTAATAAAGCAGAATATTTCTAATGTAAAAATCTCTTACAAATGTTATCCCTGCTATGGTCAATTTAAAGAGACTATCTGGGCTGTTAATGCTACTGATCTTTTAAATGTGCATAAAGAACCTTTTCTTGATCTAAGCTGAAAATATTCAGACAGCAGAAATGACTGTATTTTGATTCAAAGGATCACAAAGCTGGACACTGCTGTTTTTCAGTGGATAGGTGTAGGGGGAACATGGTGCCTATAGATTCTGGAGGAGTCAAATTTCAAATGTACTGGTAGCATGGAACTTCATTCTTTCTGCACAAACAGTACAGACACCATTTTGGACAAGAAGGTAATGTAGCTTTTTGTCTTGCAGGAGGCGGCACTTTGTCTCCGAGTACACACCGATTGACAGCAATGTAGCCTTTCCTGTGAATTCCCACCGTGACAATGGTATGACTTGGATAAGTGTAAGAGGTTTGTTAGAAAGTCAGCTTGAGTGCATCCCCTTCCTGTGGATGGACTGTGGAATTTTAGCTTTGTTAGGCCGTATAATCCGTTCTTAGAGGGCTTTATTTCAGTCTGTTGGCCAGTAACTCTCTTCTTCTAGAGCAGTACTTATCCCTGTTTTGCTGGGTACACAGTTCATGGATCTAGCTATGCTATAAGGAAATTCTGGAGGGCTTTGTAGCAGGAGATGGGAAGGGCAATGCAATGATAAAGTCAATTTAGTCATGTTTTGACTCATCCATGTATCCATTTAAAGCATGCTATGAAAGAGTTGTTTAATTTGCATAGCAACTGAGATAGCTCATTTTATTGATTATATATTTTAGCTGCTTCCTGCCTTTATTTGCTGCTCCTGTCAAAGACAACCTTACAAGAAGGGGCAGTGTTAGGTACAAGCTAGTTTCTGTCCCCTTGACCTGAGTCAAGAATTGGTCCCTGGGTCTGACTGTCAGTGTAGGCATAGCTTCTGGTGCTTACTACAGACAGCTAGAGTAAAATTTCATCTTTCCTTTAGTGGAACTAAAGGAAAGTCCTTTAGTGGACTTCAACAAAATGTTGCTTAACTGACTTCTCAAACACTTACTGTTTACTTCTTGTTCTTGCAGGGAAAATTACCTGCAGTGAAAGGCTTGGTGAAAGGTTTGAGAATGGCCTGAGGATGACATTCACATCGTGGGGGGCTTTCTGTGTCAGAAATCCGCGTCCTGTTATCCTCTTCTCTGTGGTCTTCATTGCAATGTGCTGCTCAGGCTTTGTATATATTAAAGCAACTACAAACCCTGTAGATCTCTGGTCAGCCCCAAGCAGCCAAGCTCGCAAGGAGAAGGAATACTTTGACACACACTTCGGGCCTTTCTTTCGCACTGAACAACTCATTATTCAAGCACCAAACAGCCGCCCAGATACCTATTCACCTTACCCATCTGGAGAAGATGTACCTTTTGGGCCTCCACTTACCAAAGACATTCTCCATCAGGTAATTGGGACTTTCCAAGAGCAGACCTAAGCATACCTAACAGGTATTAACTCCACAGAGCTGGCTTCCATCTCCACTGTTATGTGTCCATCGAGACATTCACTAGATATTCATATTAAAAATCCCAGCCTTGATATAAAAACTTCTTGCTGAAAACCTTTCTGTTAGAGACTTGCAAGCTATGTCGCAGTAAGTATTCTTAGTCTGAATACAGGAATAGTATTTTGTAATGTGCAGCTATTGACATATGTCACTGTCTCTGGGAACTTGCAGAAATATAGCATGCACCTAAATCCTGACTTGCAAGAGAAATGCTTTCTTGTGCTGCTCTTAAACTGTGGTTTGGTTTGTTTTAAAGGTACTGGATTTGCAGGATGCTATTGTCAACATAACTGCTTCTTTTGACAACGAGACTGTAATGCTGAAGGACATTTGCCTGGCTCCTCTTGCTCCCTACAACAACAACTGCACTATACTGAGCGTACTCAACTACTTTCAGAACAGCCATTCTGTCCTAGATCACACTATTGGGGATGAGTTCTTTGTCTATGCTGATTACCACACTCACTTCCTATACTGTGTTCGGTAAGCAGTACAACTACACACTTTTTCCGACTGTAGACTAACTAGACCTTTGTCTTGCTGGCAGACAAAACTAGCTAGTTCTCACTGCCCCCATTGAACATTTTCCTTTTTAAACTTGCAATACTATGTGGAACTGCAGGTTAGTATAAGATTGCTTGTGTTTTGTCTTAGTACTTGGAGTTGGATTTTAATCAAATTGCCAGTTAAACTTGGTTTGGTGCAGACACTGACTCTGGTTTACCTTAAACATGTTTTCAACACTTCTGAGTTCTGTAACAGATGATGTTTTTTAAGCTTTCAATTCAGTTTATAGTTCAGTTGGATAGAAGCTACTCCTTGTCTTAGAGGCTATAAGGCACATGCCTTTAAACTGTATTTAAGTTGAAAGCAAATGTAGCATAAAAGCAATGTATCTTTAGTAGTCTTACCTCCTCTTTGTCTTGATTATCAGTTATAGCACAACAGCTTTTAACTTCTTTGTGCTGTGGTTCAGTTGTCAACAGTTATTGCTGGTGATCTCTTTAGGGCTCCAGCATCACTGAATGACACAAGCATGCTTCACGATTCCTGCTTAGGAACATTTGGTGGACCTGTATTTCCATGGCTGGTGTTGGGAGGATATGATGGTAGGTGACAAAACAGTATTGCAGTTTAAGTCTTGAGAGTACATACTTGTGTGCTGTCTTTGGTGCTAAAGGTGCATTCTCATTTAACAGATGTTTAAATGAACTCCAGAGAAACTGGAGTTTTGTTCAGCTTTTGGTAAGTAAGGGTGTTTTAAGTAAAGTTTTGAGTAGACCAGTGCTGGTTTTTTTGAGTTTTTGCTCAGAAAGTGCAAAATGGATGCAATCTATAACTAGAACATACTGGTCAACAGGATAAATGTTTGGGGCCTCTAAAAGATATCTAATTTCTGAAGACTAGATAAAAACATGAAGTAGCCCAAGTTGATATGCTGGGATGTATTTTGCTTTGAGTTAGAATAGTTTTGTCCCTGATCTGATAAAACAGTTAGGAATAGATTAAGATGTTCACAAAGGAAATTCTTCCTTT
The DNA here is from genome assembly GCA_013397135.1 of Pachyramphus minor. NCBI lineage: Eukaryota > Metazoa > Chordata > Aves > Passeriformes > Tyrannidae > Pachyramphus > Pachyramphus minor. Next base: position 106,940 of record VYXB01006071.1, read on the forward strand.
ATTACTCTGAAGTCAGAATTTTGTCCAAGCAATTAACCTAATTAAATGTAACTTGGTAGTACACTTGTGTTTGGTATATCTAAAAGGCAAGCGCTTCTTGATTAAACTGTAGAGATTTTTGTACTTGCTTTGAGTAAAATCTAAGTATGCAAGAGGTAGTGTTCAGGAAGCCCCATCTTATTTTTTAATTAGATGCACTGGTTATATAGTAGTCCCTTGTCTAATCATGCAACAATTTTAATGTTGGGGTGTCATGAGCATGGTACATTATTCATAATTACTTTTGAATACTATTTGTAGTGCTTATCATCTTCTGTTCTTATTTCAGTAGTGTTTGAGAACTCCATGGTGTTAAACGGAGTTTAAGGCATGGAATTGCTTTAGACAACGCTAATTTTAAATTTACTTGTATCTACTATACTAGAACATAGGCTCTACTTCTTAAAGTGAAATGATTTTTTTTTTTTCCCCTCTATAGATGATAACTACAATAATGCTACAGCTCTTGTTATTACTTTTCCTGTCAACAACTACTACAATGACTCAAGAAAGCTAATGAAAGCCTTGGCATGGGAAAAAGAGTAAGTAATCTTCCTATATTCTGAAATGTGTATGTTACTTAAGGCAGCTCTAAATGTGCATTCATGAAAAATACCTGTACTGTACTGACAGGTTTTTAGTATAACTACAGGGATGTTTTGAGGGGAGGAAAACTGGTTAAAAGCAGACTATACTGGTTATAAGCCCTTCACTTTATCTGGCACACTTCATTTGCTTTGAGGACATAGGTTCTAGTCCTGTTAGTGACCATCTAGCCCAGTAGTACTTGCTGCTAAGTAACCTTAGATATATTTGATATATTTTATTGTGACTAAAATGATAGGTAGACTCATTAATCTACTGAACCATTAAGCATGAGTGGAAAGGTCCAGCATGATCCTGTGATTTTTAACACTTAATTTTTAAAAACGGCATCCAGATGAGTATCTAAAGTTTTCATCTCTTTCACCATCTTGAAGAGCTGATGTTGGCTTACAGAAGTCAGCTGCTCTGGCTAGCAGTTCAGATAAAAACTACTGTACTATAAAGTTTGAGACAAAGGTATAAAAGCATGACAAGAAGGGCTAATAAATTGTTCCAGTCCTGTGAACAAGCTGCAGTCACCTTTTAAGTTTGTACTCCTAGGTTTAGCTTTGAGGAAACTTGCGCTTAGTTTGAAATAGCTTACCCAAGATACCCTATTTGTCCTCAAACTCTGGAGGGAACATGGAAAGTATTTCAGCATAGTGTATTTCTAGTGCTTGGAGTGGAGTTCTAGGTATGTGTAGCCAGCACCTCTCTTTTAAAAATGAAGAAGCTCCCTCAAAATACTGTCTGGCTGTAGTGCGCTATTGTACCACACTGATGTAAATTTGCCATCAGCTGACTTCCAGGTATTTCTAATAGGAGATATTTTATCCTTTAAAGTGTGACTGACCTCTTGGTTTTGTCTTTTAGATTTATTAACTTCTTGAAGAACTACAATAATTCAAACTTAACTATATCATTTTCTGCCGAACGGAGTATTGAAGATGAAATCAACCGGGAAAGCAACAGTGATATTAGCGTTGTGTTGATAAGTTATCTTGTTATGTTTGTGTACATCTCCATAGCTTTGGGACATATCCAGAGCTGTAGAAGACTGCTGGTATGTGTATAGTTTTCATTGCTATAAAGACTGAAGCTGTAGCTTGCTGATAGCTTTAGGTGACTTAAATATTTTTGCAGAGTGCTCATGGTCAGTTTTGTGTTAGAGCATTGAGTCTTCCTTGGGCAAGAGTTACAGCAAACATTGTTCTTGTCAGACTTGATAGTTCATGTGTTTTTCATAGTCTCGACTAAGTGTTATCACTTGAGATGCCCAAGATGTACTGAGTTAACTTCAGCTTTAAGACTTGCAACTACAAGTTACAATTCATTGTAATCATTAGTTGATTTAACTAATCAACTTCGATTTTTTTATTTCTTTTAATATCTGGTTCTCCAAAGAACCAGAAAAGTAAGCTTGTTACTAACTACACTAAATGTAAGAATATGGCTTTTACCTTTGTTATAATCTGTCTTGCATGATGATGCTTGTTTAACTGACAGTCAGTACACCTTTTCTAGGTGGATTCGAAGATCTCTCTGGGCATTGCAGGCATCCTGATTGTACTGAGCTCAGTAGCATGTTCTGTAGGCATTTTCAGCTACTTTGGAGTCCCACTGACACTGATTGTGATAGAAGTAATTCCTTTCTTGGTGCTGGCTATTGGAGTGGACAACATCTTCATTATGGTTCAGACACTTCAGGTATTTATTCTTTCATACAGATTCTTCTAAAAGTGCCTGTCATTTTTGAAGGCGGTAAACTTGAACCAGAAAGTCTCCTGCATTCCAGTGCTCAGCTCAATCAGAGCAGCTATGGACTCTCACAGAATATCTAGTGGTCTCAAAGAGAGCCAAGATTCTGTGTACATTCTACCTTCACAAACAGCCCCCCCAGCTTAGAAGTCTGTCTTTTCTTACTGCTGGCTGATACAAAAAGATTTTACAACTTGACTACTATTTTGATTATTTTTAAGTTTAGCATATTGTGAGCAGTAATCATGAACTAAACGATATGCTTAAGACTAGGGACTCCTGACACCAATTCTTAGTGGGTAATCAGCTTCTTAATTTGACAGGTTCAATAACCCACATAAACTGGCACTGCCTCTGGCAAGTGAGTAGTTTTGGCTGAAGTACTCACCTTAGTACTATATTTTAAATTTGAAGCAAGATAAGAGGTAATGTTCACAGTGCTCTTGTTTTGGAGAATCTCAGCTGTTTAACTCTTGTTAATGTGGTAAACCCAATAAAAGACAGTTTGTGATACTGAAAAGGTTTTTTTGAGTTTTTTTTAAAGCCAAATGAACTTGCTTCCTAAATTGCTTGATTCCTAATTATAATAAATTATTGCCTTAAAACAGAGAGATGAGCGCCTTCAGGGTGAAACTCTGGATAAACAGATTGGCAGAGTCCTGGGAGATGTGGCACCCAGTATGTTTCTCTCATCTTTTTCGGAGACTGTGGCATTCTTTCTTGGTAAGTTCTTTAATATTTGAAGATAAGGGCCTTACACCTGTATGTTGCAAGAATAAATGCAAAACTAAAGTGTAAAAGCAAAAAGTAGAATTTGTATAGGAAGTCTAGCTTAGTTATTCATTGCTCTTAGCAAGTTACATTTCTGCTGGGGATAGGCATGGTGGTACTTTGAGTCTGGCACAGTTAAAAAGATCCATTTCTGAATCTGTCATGCTTTTCAGTATGAAAGACTGGAGCATTTTACTGACTTGCAGTGATTAACAAGTCTAAATTTGACTTTAGTAATGGATCAAATGTCAAGGCATATGAACTTCTATATCACATTTAGTCACCTTGCCACTGCTTGGAAAAATGCCCCTGTGACAAAGTACATTTGAGGTTCACCTTACAGTGCATGTTAGATGTATATCTTATGTTGTTACCCTACAAGTATAATTTGGCCTTCTTTCATTAAGGACTTGTTTACCTGGAGTGCAATTTGTCACTGGTCCAACTTGCGTTAGAGTGGCTTAATACTGGAGCAAGGTATTGCATGACAGCACTCCTTAACTTCCGTCTCATACAGTCTGCATGTACTTTTGGAGTTAAGAAATGTCTTAAAACTGGTCACTCCTTTGCACAGCCTTAATGCTGTTAAACAGATCAAAGACAGCAGCTGCAGCCAGGCTCATATCAGCTCTTTTCTTTGCTCTTTTCTTTTCTTTAAGTTGGCACTGGAGGCTTTGTCCTGCTATAAGGCTAGCACTTAAATCAGATATTTGTCTAGAAAATGCTCATGCATTTCTAGAAGGGAGCTTGCTTAACAAACTGGGTCACTTCCCACAGGGACACTGTCTACGATGCCAGCGGTTCGCACATTCTCCCTTTTTGCTGGAATGGCTGTGCTCATAGACTTTATTCTTCAAGTTACTTGCTTCGTAAGTCTCCTGGGCTTGGATATTAAGCGTCAAGAGGTGAGTATAAATACACTTGTAAATACAGTGTAATGGCGATAATGGCATCCACAGAAATGCACTAAATCTGGCATTTAATCTGTTTTTCAGGGGAATAGACTGGATATTCTGTGCTGCATCAAAAGCAGTGAAGAAACGGGTGGAGTCCAGCGTTCTGAGAGCATGTTATTTCTCTTCTTCAAAAATCTGTTTTCTCCATATCTGCTTAAGGATTGGATGAGACCAATAGTAGTATGTATACTGTTTCAAATAAGCAGTCATCTAAACTTCAGCAAAAGTGTAGTGAGCCTGAAGGCCTAAATAAGGAAGAAAAATTTTCAATACAATGAAACAAATGAAGCCTCTTGTATTTTTGCTTTTGGCACTAGTATAGAAGCTTTTGTAACTGCAAGAGTATTGAGAGTACACAGAGGCTTGATCATGGATTGTCCAAAGCCCAGGTTTAGGAGCTGCATTACTGACAATTGAATTACTTTAGGCCTATGTAAAAAAACAAACACATGTTGGCTCTTACACTGCGTTAATCGAGAACATTGGTGCTGAATCCATGATTCAGTTTGGAGTTACTGTTCTTATTTACAGAAGGTGTTTGTATCTTTCACTGCTTATTTCTAAGGATAAATTTCCTTATGGTTCCAAAGGAAACTCTGAGTAGCTAGGTTTTACTGCCTGTAAACTGTAGTCCTAACTACTTAGTACTGTTGTACTAAGCCTGACTAGAATACTTAAACTAGAGCCTCTTTGCATGGTTCCTATTAATTTAGTAAACAAATCCTATTGCTTGTTGTTTCTGTACAGTTCTCACTGCCATGGATTTGCTTTTTTGCAGATAGCAGTGTTTGTGGGTATCCTGTCATTCAGTACAGCAGTTATGCACAACGTAGAGATTGGACTGGATCAGTCTCTCTCAATGCCAGATGTAAGTCTTATGATCATGTCACTATTCAGCAGTTTGTGGCTGAATTGAAAACATCGATACCTTGTTGAGCTACTTCAACCTCATATAATAACAACTCAAACCCTTCCCTTTAAGGACTCCTATGTAATAGATTACTTCAGCCACATCAGCAAGTACCTGCATGCAGGTCCCCCTGTCTACTTTGTCCTAGAAGAAGGACACAACTACACCTCTTTGGAAGGGCAGAACATGGTGTGTGGTGGAATGGGATGTAATAATGATTCACTTGTCCAGCAAGTCTTCAATGCTGCAGAAATTGGTAGCTAGTAAGTCTTTCATACTTGTCTCTGTGTAGTTGCATGGAAAAGATGTAGCTGACCAGTGTGTTCTTCTGATTTAGTTCAGACTCAGCTGTTGGTTGTACAACTGATACTCTGTTATATTTGCATTATACTGTGGGTTTAGGAGGGAGGGGAAGGGAAGAACCTGTGGCAATCTTCTAGAGCTAGCTGAGCATTACAGCTCTTGGATGGGTTACTGGAGCATGGGAATATATGGAGAGTTAAGTAGCTTGGATGAGAATGAGTTGACATGGCATAAGTTGGCACTGGAGAGAGCAAGGAATATGTTCTGGAATGAAATATAAAATTACTGACGATGGATATGTTGCATTATTTTTATTAGCACGAGGATAGGCTATGCCCCATCGTCCTGGATTGATGACTACTTTGACTGGGTGAAGCCACAGTCATCCTGTTGCAGAGTCTACAATACCACTGGACAGTTTTGCAATGCTTCAGGTACTAGCATCCATCTTGTTCCTAGGGGATTAGCTTGGGTTGTAAGTTTCACAGCCAAAACATTTAATCATGGTATGAGTTGGGTAGATAGCTTTTCTTACTGCAAGCAGACCTCTCTTGAGTTGCCCTCTAATTTATTTGAACTGTTTGAGTGACCTTTAATATTCTACTGTAATGCTGCAGGCTGAAGATAGCCTACTTAGACAACCAATGTAACTTGCTATAAAAATTTTGATCCTTCTGCTGGTTTCATTAGAGCACACAAACTCAGTGCTCTGGTTTTGTTCAGGTCCTTCAGTTTGGTGTGATTCTCCTCTGGTCTAATGTAGATAGTGCATAAGTAACAAAGTTCTCTGTTAGCCCTTGCTTTAGTAGTAACAAATAAAAGTAAAGGACTGTGGGTTTCATACAGGATTTCAGGATGTTCAGTTAGTTCATCGTTAAAAATGCTTTTTTATGGAACGTATCCTGTAATATTGCAAGTCAGAGGCTACTAGTGTTAGGACAAAGAATGCTTGATCCTGTAGATGACATTCTTCCTGTATTTCTTCAGTCACTGATCCATCGTGCACTCGTTGTCGACCACTGACTCAAGAAGGCAAGCAGAGACCACAGGGCAAAGACTTCATGACCTTTTTGCCAATGTTCCTGTCGGACAACCCTAATCCTAAATGTGGCAAAGGGTAAGAGTCTTATTTTATAGATCTTGCTTAGACCAGTGTGTCAAAGATACATGCTCTAGATTTTATGTCTGCAAGACTGGGTATCTAGTGTCCCCCCTAAAAGGCATACAAACATTGACATTTCATCTGTTCTGTAATACTTTCGGAAACAAAACTGGAAAAACAAATGCATCATCAGCTAAGTGGAACAGCAGCTTTCCCCTGTACAGTGAGAAACAATTTCTATCGTCAGTCTGTTCTGGAATAGCCTGTGCAATTCTTGAAATGTACAGTGCTCTGAAGCTCTTATAGTTTTGGAAACTGCCAGAAACAACTAACAGCTCTTTGGTTTTAGCCCCCTGAATGGCACCTACAAGTGGGCTGGAGGAGGACTATTTACAAGGGCATATGTAGGGATAAAACAAGGGGGAACAGCTTTAAAATGAGAGGATAGGTTTAGATCAGATGTTAGGAAGAAATTCTGTGAGGGTGGTGAGGCACTGGAACAGGTTGCCTGGAGAAGTTGTGGATGCCCTGTCTCTGGAATTGTTCAAGGCCAGGTGGGATGGGGTGTGAGCAACCTTAGTCTAATGGAAGGTGCTCATAGTGAGGGTGGAACCAGATGATATTTATGGTCCCTTCCAACCCAACCCATTTTATGATTCTGTAAGATTATAAGTTACAAAAGCTAATAAATTTGAATGATGCTGACACTGACATCTAATGTTTATATAGAGGACATGCTGCGTATAACTCTGCTGTCAACTTCATAAACAACAAATCTGATGTTGGAGCTACTTATTTTATGACTTACCATACTGTACTGAAAACATCATCCGATTTTATTGATGCTATGAGGAAAGCTCAGATTATAGCAGATAACATTACTGAGACCATGGGCATCAAAGAGAAGAACTACCGCGTGTTTCCTTACAGGTATGGTTAGATCTTTCTTGCCTTGGTGACAAATACTCAAGCAACTGAGAAAAGGTGCTGGCTAATAACATATTAGAGACTTAAATATTGAGTTTTGTCTCACAGAAGGTAATGCAGAGATTCTGGAATTTCTAGTAAAACCAGAAAGATACATCCTATATCTATATCACTGACTTCTCTTTACTGTGGTTGATAATAACTAACTTAAATCAAGAAACCTGTTGTTCACTACAAAGGTGGCTCTAGCTCCATTTTGGGCATTTCCTAGCTTTCATAGTAGGATGTAATAGTTCAAACATAAGCAGATATGTTTACCTGGGTACTTACAAGTTGTAATATGAAAGTATTAACTTCAAATGAGTTATTTAAATGCAAAGCAAATGCAGCAGGGAGGTCAAGGATATGAGTACCATATTCAAATTGAGTTGTAATTGGTATCTGTTCAGCTGAAATACTGATTTCTTTGCATCAAAGAATCCTATCCATACTTAGTCTGTCTGCAGTAGCTCCTGCTACTGCATACCACAATGGTTCTCAGGACCTACTTTCTGGTATCTACTAGCTGCTTATATTGCAGTGTGGGAATTACCCTGACTTAGACACCTTTATTTGAAATGTAAATGAGGAGTTGTCATATAACAGCCAGTGTTCTGTTGGAGTCATTCCACTGATAGAAGGAAGTTCCTGTTGGTGTGTTCTGTAAGGGCAGGGAACTACTTTATCCTTAGCACAGAAGCTAATCTAGTATTAGCATATAGCTGGGAAGATGGCTAACAACAACCTCTCTTCTTTCCACAGTGTGTTTTATGTCTTCTATGAACAATATCTGACAATTGTGCACGATGCTATCTTTAACCTTTGCATCTCCTTGGGATCTATATTTTTGGTGACAACTGTGCTGCTTGGTTTTGAAATATGGGCTGCTGTTGTAGTTTCAATAACTATTGCTATGATAATCATCAACATGTTTGGAGTGATGTGGCTCTGGGGCATCAGCTTGAATGCGGTTTCATTAGTAAATCTTGTCATGGTAAGTCAACAAGACATCCCTCTGCTTCTGTTTCCAAGTCTTGAACAGTTCTGTGTCCCAAGTATATACTCACAGTACTGAGCAGTATTTCACTACTGTACTTCGACAGGCATTTGAACAATAGTGGAACTATCTTAATACACAGGTTTGTTCTGATAAGTAGCCCTGGTTGTCATAAGATACAGCAATTGAACTGTAAGCTATAGTGCATCTGGTGGGGGTCACTTCTGATGTGCAGCAACAGCTGTACTGCTGCTGCATAGGCCAGGTGCTGCTCCGTATCAACACAGGTTGTTCATGCTGAAGGTGAGGATACACAGGTTCACGTTAAGGCTTCTGCTCTATGTGTTCTACAGAGTAGATATGGGATGTGCTAGCACAAGTATTGTTCTTGCATAAATGGAAGAAATCATTTGGGCGAAGAGTATTTAGCCAAACACTCCGTAACTAAGTCCAGCAAGCAGCTATTAGTTGCTGTGGCTTTCCATGGTCTCTAGAGGCTTGTGGCAGGTCTGAGAAAGTTAAAAGAGTAAACTGTTGGCCCGTGTTACAGTTAGGTGTATGTTCAGGCAAATCTATCTACTAGATAAGGCTAAAATTAGCCTTAGTCAGTAAATGACTAAGCAGCTGAACTGTTACAGTATCAAATCAGGATGTATATGATATTGTTTTTCTAAAGCAATATTATTGCACCTAACAGCTGTGCACTGATTTTAGGATTCAATATTCACAGCACACCTGCACTGAAGCCAGCTTGCTTCAACATCAAGCAACTTTGTTTTGGAGGTCAAATCTTGTATCCTGCTTCCTGTTTTGATTGTTTGTTGGTAATGACTGGTGATAGAACACCATACAGTACCTGCAACAGCCTCTGGAAAGCAACTAACACTGAGCTTGTAACTTCCCAGATGATTTTAACCCTGGGGACTGATCACAGCTGCTAGGAACCTTTCTAGCCTTATAATCCTGAATAGAGACCTTGCCAGCAAACTGCTTATCTAAATGTTTTCGTGTATGTTTCTCTTCGCTCTCTCCAGAGCTGTGGTATTGCTGTGGAATTCTGCAGTCACGTGACAAGAGCATTCACTGTTAGTAGTAAGGGCAGTAGAGTAGAGCGTGCAGAAGAAGCTCTGTCTCACATGGGCAGTTCAGTAAGTATCTACTATATGGGGGGGCAAACAAGTAGCCAAGTTACAATGTTACTATTTCCTTAAAAATAATACAGACAATAGTCTTCAAATCATAAAGATGGCATTGCCTTTTCTTTTTGGAATACTTAAAGCTCCCTAAGGTCAACCTAGGCTCCTACTAGTAACAGGAATGATGAAGACTACAATTTTTAAAATGATGCTACTACTACCTAGAAGTAGAGAAGAGTTGAAAACTTTAGCTGAACTAGTATAAACCTCAAATTTGGTTTGGATAAACCTCAAATTGTCCCAATAAAGTTTAAGTGCTTCTCTCTTCCAAATACTCAAAGGTGACTAGGAAAGGTTGTTTTGAGCATGGGAGGCAATTGGAGCTTTGGGAACACAAGCAGGGCTCAGTGTTTGGGCAGTACTCCCCTGGCTGAGGTTGGAATGGGACTTTTCTAGTGATGTGTACTGGGCCCAAGTAAGGAACTTCATGAGTTACTTGAAGTAATAGTGTTCATCTGTATCTGCCTGAAGGAAAAATTAAACTAGGTGACTGCGCAGATCAGATTTTTAATCACACTGAGCCTATCCTCTGGGACCAAAAGGATCAATTCTTCTCCGGAGTGAACCTTGGATTTCATTTCTAAGGACTAACAGGGAAGGAGCCTCAGAAGACATAAGAATTTTACTAAATGCTAAACACTTGAAGTAAATGTATTATCTAAAGCCCTACTTACCACTTAAACACTTTTTTTTTTTTTTATTGACAGGTTTTCAGTGGTATCACACTGACCAAGTTTGGAGGAATTGTAGTATTGGCTTTTTCCAAATCTCAGATCTTCAAGATATTCTACTTCAGGATGTATCTAGCTATGGTTGTGCTGGGAGCAACACATGGACTAATATTTCTTCCAGTTCTGCTTAGTTATATTGGTAAGTTGTGACAGTCTGCTCTAAAGCACTCTTCAAAAACCAGCTAGCTGTCTGTGGACACTTTCCATTAAATGGAAAGTATTGCAAAGATTAAAAGCAGTACTTGAATGGGCCTCTCATTCAAGCCTGTCTGTTGGAAAACCAGGGCTGACTGGTGGCAGTGCAAGCCCACAAGAGTGGGCTTGCTAAACTGAAGCAACCACAGCCTGGCCTGTGTGGTTGCACTTTGCTGTGCTTTGTGGAGGGCCCATGTGGCATGACTGGCATGTCTCAACCTGGGGACAGGATGTGTGTGAAAGCAACAAACCACTGGGATCCTGTTCCTGTCTTTGCAGAAATAATCTTGCTTTGTGGTGAGGATGTTCCAAACACTGTCCTCTTAAATGTGGAAATGCATGTGCATAGCATAGTTCTTAAGGGCAGACTTAAACAGAGCCTTTACTTAATGGGGTTAAGACTGATTCACCTACCACTGCCCTTCTTGCTGCTGCTGACAGGTGTTAATAGCTAAGCAGAAGCATGTGTCTGAATGTTAAGCTGGACAGTAAAGGTTGTGCATGCTTCCTGATGACCGTCTGATTGCCTATAATGCTGAGACTTCGGAGTAACTCTCTGTTCTCTCATTCAGGCCCATCAGTAAATAAAGCTAAAACTCGTGCTGCACAAGAGAGGACCAGAGGTACAGAACGGGAGCGACTCCTCTACTTCTAGTTTTTTAACAGTGTTCAGTGGACTTCCATGAACTGTGGCTAAGGCCCAACTTTCACAAACTGAAGTGCAGCAATGTTCTATGACTATCACACTGTAACCACCACTGACTTGACTTCTGCACACATTCAACTAGACGATACCAGCTGCAGCTTTGGACATAGCTTTAAACTCAGGAAATGTTAAGTGTGGCTCAAGTAACAGTATTACTAAAACTATGTGTTGATAAGATTTCTAAAACACTTCTGTTTTCAAGAGGTTGCATCTTTTTCTTCTAGAAACCTAAACCAGCTGTATTGTGAGTTGAATAGCATTTTGTCAATGAAATTGAGGTGATGTGTATGAGAATGGACTGCTAAACCACTGACACTAATTTTAAATGCAGGTCAATGCAATTTTTGTCTCTATTTTTAGGGGAAGCCATCACAAGTTGTAATATTTTTAGTACTATTTGCCAAAATGTCTTGTATATACTTTATTATAAAATAGCAATTTTGTAGTTCAAAAATCTACTTAAATGCAATAAATTAAGTTTATACATTTCAGTGGAAGAGTCTTTCAGAACGTTGTGGGCTTCATGAGAGCTTGTTCTCCAAAAACTTGTTTGAAGAAGGTGACATGTTCTTCACAGTGCTCACCTAAGGGCAACAAAATAAAAGTTAACGCTCACTTCACAAGTCAGAAACAGAACGAAGATTCTTGTGTAGTTTCAGTTACCTTATTAGTACTAATTCTTTAATGCTCTTGAGTACAGGAGTTGAAAAAATCAAAAGCAGTGGAATACTGAGGTATTTCCAGTCCTGTGACTAGTATTCTAGTGGTGAAGCAGTTGTTTAATCTATCTAATTCCTGGATCTAGTTCATGTACCTAACCAGCAGATTCATATCCATGAGAGCCCTTTACTGTCAAGATACAAGATCTTGGAGTGGGATTCTGTGCCTACAGACTGTCAGGTGATTACAAACATGTTGTTGGTCTAAGCAGTTTAGCTTGGCTTTTAAAGGAGGAGAAACTACTCTAAAACAGGCTTTGAATTTTTGCAATTTCTGGAAACAGACAACTGAACTCAGAGGTTTCCTGACCCAGTTGCTGACCTCAGGAGAAAGCACTAATTGGAGATAATGGCTTTGCTAAGCTAAGCAGTGAGAGCAACTGCAAGTCAAACAGGTTAGTTAATCTGCAAGTTTCTGCTTGGCTCAGTCTCTTTACTCCTAGTCCTTACAAAGGAGTAAGACAAGTGAATTCCCAACGATGCTTAAAGGTAAGCCTAAATGTAGACTAAAATGTACCAGCAGTTTTATCTTCTAACACAGACTAAACTGGATTGGAAGGAAATCTTAGTTGTGTTTGCACAACCGAGCATCTTGGTCAAACTGCTTATTGCTTACCTGGTGTGAAACTAGGATTTCCTCGTAGCCGCTGATTTCTTTGTTCAAAGAATCGAAATATGGTATAGAAAAGCATGTCATCTTCTGCTTGCTTTGCTGCATCAAGGAATTTGCGGGCTGATATGCTGTCGTGTCCTCCAATACCCCTGATGAATCTCAAGGCAGCCAAAACTTGGTGTTTGGACAACAGAACTTCCACTATTTCATCATTTGCTGTGGAAAGTCTCTGTGAAGTCAATCACAGCTGTAAGATTATGCTTCTAATGAATGCAAATGACTGAGATGCTAGTTAGTCACTTCAAGCTTGGTCAGGTAAGCTTTTTGACCAGTCTAACCCACATAGGACATGGAGTTATGATAGTCAGAAATACTTACTTTTAACATATCCAGTGAGAGCTGATGTGCAGGAGGGTAAATGCTTTCCAGGGACAGCAAGAGACAAGCCTAGAGCAAAAGCAGAAATCTTAAAATTAGGGCTTCCCACCTCTACCACCAGCTTATTGAAGCTACTTGTCTCACATACCAAAGGCTTTGAGTCACTGAGCACGTGGTACTGCAGAAACTGATGGAGCATGTAGAACAAGTTGTGTTGAACAAGGGTTTTGATGACCAGCTCATACAAGTAGTGCTGTAAATGCAGAAAGAAAGACCATTAAAGGTATGTCTCTATACCAGTTTTTACAATCAAAAAGGCAGTATTGTATAGGACTTAGACGTGTGACCAACACTGGGCTAAAACTCCATTTCATGGAGTGGGGCAATACACTTGGCATGTAAGTGATTTACCTGAACTGCAATCTGGAACTGGTTGAGAGAGCGAATGTATTCCATCAAGACTGCAATAGTGAACTTATGAGGTGCTTCCTGGACAAGGAAGAAAGTGTTAGGTGAACCTTGCATAGCTTCTCTGTTAATGACAACCCTGTAAGAATGAGCATCAAAATACCCTAATCCTGACAAAGCCTTCTGCCGCCTATCTCAAGCAGTCAGCTTAAGTTGGCTGCTCTGAGCCTGCTGCCAAATTAGCCCTTCAAATTACATAATTTAATTAGCCCTTAAAATTGACTTACCTTTTTCTCTGTAAATACAGACAAAACGTGTGTGTACATGTCAGACTGGTCAATAACCGCTTGAGTGCGGACAGGACGTTTCAGGAGTGGATTACTTCTACTCAGGCCTGTTTCTACCACCTAGGAAAAAAAAAGGTTTTTAAAAAGAAAACTAGTGTTGTAGTACAGTTCTAGTCAGACTCAACTGTACAGTTTTCTACTCTGAACATAATTATGAACATATTAAGGAGGAAATTCATGTTATACTAGATACATCCTGTTCAGTGGGGCTTTCCTATTACATTTAAACCTGCTATTTAAATTATAAATACAGCTGCTATTACACACCTCAAAGCCAGGAGATGAATCAAACTTACTACACTGATGCAAGCCCTCAGATTTAGAAGGATTTAGAGTATTTGGCTGTACTCTCTCAGTGCTTGAACTTTGTATTGTAACAAAAGTAATTATGAGATGCATCAGGGCTGAATATTTCATGCAGTGATACAGTGTGCAGTGAGATCAGTGTTTTGGAAACTAAGCTATCAGTTACTGATTCAAAGTTGCTTTTTGAGCTTCTACCTTCTTCCTGCTTTCAAGTGCTGGGTTACATTAGTCATCACTCTGAACATGAGCTATTGCAGCACCTGCTACCCAAGTGCTAAGTGGAGGTCTTAGTGCACCTTGCACAGCAGACTTCTACTGGGAGCCTGAGGCAGCAAGGACCTTGGGGTAGGCCCAAATTTCTTAAGTGGTAAAGAGCATGACTTCACCATGATACCACCTGAAATGGAAACAGCATCATCCCATCTCTGTAAGTTGCTGTAGCTAACATGGATTACCATAGTATAGCTTTGCTCAGCTTCCAAGTACTTCTTATATTCATGGTTCAGTTTGTCAAAAACAGTTGCAATCACAGACAGTGATCCCCTTTCTGGCTCACTGAGCACTGAAAAGAGAAAAAATAAAAAAAAACGATGAGGGGAAATAACCAGGGATTTAATGTTGCCTTTTTCAAAAGGTGACCTCTAAATTTTAAACTTTTAAGAAACACTTTTGATCATGTCAGATGTATTTGAATTAAAGTGGCTGGGGGGCTGGGGCATTGAATTCTTTAATGCTGTTAAATTCCTTTAGAATGCTGACTGAGGGTAGTCTAGGCAAATGACACCCTACAGGACCTCAGAGGTGATCTTAAATCTAACAACAGCCCAGCTATCTTGGGTGAGTATTTATGAATAAGCACTATTGTACTTTGAACATACAGATAATACATTTGAACTTACTCTGAGAGCATACAGATAGGATAACCATTTTGCATTCTTTTCTTTGGAGAAGGAAATCCATTAGTTTTCCTTTATCTTGCAAGAGGTTAACTACAGGTTCAAGTTTCACTTGAAGACTCCAGAGGTAACCTTGATTTGAAAGAGTAAAACAAAGTGAATTGCTAGGCATCCAACTTTTCCACCTTTAAACAAAAACACATCCAGATTATCACTTACTTGCCTATATTTTAGAGCAGCATTACCCTTCAAAAGCTGTAGTAAAGATGTAGTGTCATCCTCAGTTGTCACTACCAAGAGCCATCAACTTAGCAGAGGTACCTAATCAGTCATGTTTTAAGCTGCTTTGTGCACTGAAAGTATAAACTATTGCCACCCTGACACTAAATATTTAAAGTCCAAGAGCTCACCACTTACCTTCACTTGCACTGATGATAATGTCAGGTTGAAAGACAATCCAAGAAGAAGAATCTAAATGTTAAAGTTTTAACATTCATATTAACATTGATTCTCAACTGTTGCTATTGAATCCACATGACTGTACAGAAGAAGATCCCATTAACATACTTTAATTTACTGTCACTTGTGAGGTTTTTGAACCATGTTCTTGGAATTATACCTTCAATTTCAGGGTGTACCTATTCAGTAATTTCATACACGTGTCTCAAAGGTCCAAGAAATGTGGTATGATACTGGATTTCAATATTTACAACTCTGTGAAAGCATTATGTTATGAAGGACATTATTTTATCTTGAAGTACTTATGCATAATCAGCCAAAGCTGCACTTAAGGGGTCAAGGTAACAAATGCTAGCTTCTTCCCTGCTTGAGGTTCTTACATTTGGAAAGGATTTAAAGGATACAGAGTTTACATGGAACAGGAGCCTGACTCGTCACAGAAGCTGGACCTGCAGGAAAAAAAAATAAGAGTGGTAGTACTCTGGAAACTGTCCTAACTACAATTTTATACTGAAAAGGTAAGTATGGATTGTAACATTACAGCATGCAGTCAAAAAGAGAGATCCATTTGTGTAGCCAGATTTTCTACAAAGAAAATCTGACACTGAGAAGGCAAACGCATTCTTCAAAACAGGATTGTTTGGTTTTTCAGCTGAGGGAAATAATAATAGAACTAATAATAAATAGAACTACTCCAGCTCCACGCTTCCAGGGCTAAATACACTTACTCTATTGGCTGTGTTTATATGTAATCACTTCAGTTTCTTTGAAGGAAGAGTGATTTGTACATTCTGACCTTTTGTTTAGTACAAATCTACACCTGCAGATTTATCAGCCATGCTTGCTAACATGTGAAAGAGCTTTTAATGTGCAATTTTTTTTGTACAGAAGCATCTACCTCTTCTACAAAGAGAACCTTGCTGATTTACATAGTGAAACTATGTTCAGACTATTTCTAGCTACTTCCAGCTTGAGGGTAATTACCTACTACCCTTCTAGGGCAGGAGAAGAGAAAGCTAATCTAAGAGGAACCATCTACGTGCTTAAGGTGTAACATTGATCATAGTGTTACTTCTAAACTGGTCTCAAACTTGATTCTGACAGTGGATTGTCTTTCAGCCTTTTTAACTTCCTAAGTCACATAAATGTGACTGAAGCCAGAAAAGCATAAAGTGCTTTTGAGCACACTCAAGTTTTTATAGCTGTGGCCAAAACAAACCCCAAACCAACAATTTTCAAGTGTAAAAGCAAAGTACTATGGAAAGTATGCACCTTAAACAGCAACTTTTACTCTTTAGGCACACATTTGGAACACAAATTTATGCTCAATTACTCTTTACCTTCTTCCTCCCTTACCCTCTCAAACATGTGTAATTGAAATGTTAATAACCAGCATCTTAAAAATTGAAGCACTTGTGTGAGCTGCTTTAAATATTCTTGGTAAGTGTTAGGATATTCATTATATAGTGGTTTTACCTGCTACAGGTATTTGATACGGTTGTATTGATCGAGGTGGAAGTACAAATTGATGGATGGTAGTGGAGCCATCAAATTCTCCTCTTAGTTTGATGTCAAATATAACTGAAGTCTGCAATCAAAAAAGAGGAAATCAGTATTCACAAATGTGAATTACCACCCATTTACATGCATTCAGGTTCCTTTT
This sequence comes from Pachyramphus minor, assembly GCA_013397135.1. Lineage (NCBI taxonomy): Eukaryota > Metazoa > Chordata > Aves > Passeriformes > Tyrannidae > Pachyramphus > Pachyramphus minor. Next base: position 123,944 of record VYXB01006071.1, read on the forward strand.
CACATTTCCCTCTTGCATTCTCTGTTAGAATCACTGAATGATTTGGGCTGGAAGGGATGTACTGTGGGTAGGGAATCCATCATTTGTCAGCTCCTCAAAGCTCCGTTCCATCTGGCCTTGAACGCTTCCAGGGACGGGGCCTCCTGTTACACGGTCTCATCACCCTTACTGTAAAGAGTTGCTTCCTTGTATCCAATCTAAATTTCTCCTCCTTCCATTTAAAACCATTGCCCCTCGAAGTGTCCCTACAGGCCCTGGTAAAAAAATCTCTTTCAATCTGTCTTGCATATCACATGACTTTGATATTCACCTCAAATTCACTGCTTAGTTATGGATGCTAGAAACTGTGAGGAAAAATCTGCGTTTTCCTGTGCTATCCTCATACTTCTACCATTCAGTCTTGTTCAACTCAGGTCACTAACACTTCTACCCAGCACAAACTATCCTAGAAAACAGCTTTGCTTTTGGTGCCAGTGAAAATTGACTTCAGTTACTGGTGTCTCCCAAAGTCAAGCTGAATGTGTTTTCTGGGTTTCTACAGTCATGTTTGTAGCTCGACCAAAATGCTCAAGAATAAGTGCTCGGAGTTAAATACTACTGTGTCTGATTAACATGAAATGTAACTCAAATATCAACTAATCATCCTAAGGAAGTAATATGCCCCAGTTCTTGAAGCTGTCCCAGAGAAGATAATACAAGAAACCAAAGCCTTTCCACAAGTTATGAGCAAAGTATCACTTAAGCTTTACCACTGACCAAGCCTTCCTACTGAGACTACAGACAAGCAAGTTTTACCTATGCTATTGCTATCATATGCATAAGAAAGTTTGTGTTCATTCAAATTTTTACAGATCCAGGCCTTCAAACCAAATGAGCTTAAGTTTATGTTACAGAAACATGTAATTCAAGTGTCTATGATATCAGAAGTGTCCCAGGGTTAATAACTTAGTATCCAATGTAACTCCATCTCTTTGCATAATGCTTTAAAAGCCTACACAGAATATCATAGCAGCAGCAGAGTATCATAGGAAACTAAACAGGAAGCAAAACCAGAGTGTATGAAAAAGCAGACACTGGCAACAGTGCTGATTAAATGATAGCCCAACAAGGTAAAAGAATAATTTTGAATCTCTTATACTGTTATGGTTTTGATCCTGCAAATACTCTGGCTTTTGGCAAAGGCAACACAGAAAAATATTTTCTTGAGTGTTACTAATATCTGCCCATAACTTCTAAAAGTTACAGCATGATATAACATAAATAAATCAGACCTCAGTATCCTGATGATGTACTACCACCAGGTTATCCACCACATTCAGTGCAAACTTCCCAGTTCTGTTCAGCTTTAAAATATGTGTCTTCTTACAGGAGCCCTCTCTATGGAAAAAAAACAGATGAGAACTGGTCAGTAAGCCTGTTTAGACTATAAAAGCAGATGTCTCTTTGTCCTGGTTTAGCTGGAACTCATTTTATCTTCCTAGTGGCTAGTACAGTGCTGTATTTTGGATTTAGTATGAGAATAATGTTGATAACACACTGATGTTTTAGTTGTTGCTAAGCAGTGCTTACCCTAAATCAAGGACTTTTCAGTTCCCCAAGCTCTGCCTGCAAGCAGGTGTGCAAGAAGCTGGGAGGGAGCACAGCCAGGACAGTGGACCTGAACTAGCCAAAGGGATATTCCATAGCACAGGACATCCTGCTCAGTATATAAACTGGAGGTGGTTGGCCAGGATGATTGCTGCTTATGGACAGGCTGGGTGGTGAGCAATTGTACCGTGTGTCACTTGTTCTTCATGGGTTTTATTCCCTCCCTACCCCTTTTCATTACTACTAGTTTTTATTTCACTTATTAAACTGTTTGTAACCTATGATTTTTTACCTTTTTCTGATTCTCCTCCCACTCCCAGCAGGGATTTGAGGAGAGAGTGAGCAAGCAGCTGTGTGGTACTTAGTTGCCAGGTGGGGTTAAACCATGATACTCTCCCACATACATGAATTGCCACTGATGTTTTTCATTCCACTCTTACCTGGGTAAGTGATAGAGGACTACTTCTGCTCCTGTACTGTTGGAAGTCCTCGAGTGATGCCTCAAATACAGAACATAAAGCTGCCCATATCTAACAAGACAACAAGATTAAAGCATTATTTTCAATTAAGAGCTCTACCAGTCTGTCAGAGACATGCATTTTATCCTAAAAGAAGAGATGAGATTACCTAAGTCAGGTAATCACTTAATTAAAAGTGAAAGACTAGAACAGTACTTGATAAATCACAATGCAAGGCCTAAACTCATGCAAGTTAGGCATCTCTGAACAGCATATCTATCAAAACATTAATTAATAAATGAAGCATTCTCAAAAATTCTGTACTAATCAAGAACAATTTAATGTAATACTTCTCAGTTTGCTTCCCCTCCCCACCTTCCCCCAAGAGGGTTGTTTAGATGTTTTGTTCAAGGCCATAACTGAAGCACTTTATAGAACAGCATCGCTAAAACAAGAAAAAGTTCTCTCAGCATCCCCAAACTGTCACACTTTCCCAAAAAATACCTGATGAGTCAGATACGTACATTGTGGCCATAGCAATATCTCTTTCAGAAAGGCTGAGCTTGGACGACTTGGGTGCTGCAGGTAACTCAATTTCAAATTTTGATAGTTTTGACACGGTTCCACTCTGTTAAACAGCAAAACAAAAGCTGTCAAGACCTGACCCGGAAAGATCCCGGGCCGCCTTCCCTCAAATGCGTATCAACAACGCCCCCACGAGGACAAGAACGGTCATAGCCGAAAAGAAAGGGGTTTATGCTTTCTTTCCTAAAACCACCCCAAGTGTGTCTGATTCTAAACACACACTTCTGCTATTATAACCACACTTTTATAAAATCAACGTCTTGATTTTATAAAATCAGCTTCAGCAAGAAAAATATTTCTATTTTAATTATGTGAAGACAAATTTGTATGCAAATCCCATGTAAAATTGGCCTGGCAGTTCTCAAGTTCCTTTCTCTCTTCCAGCAAAGTATATGCTCCAACTCTTAAATAACTGCTTACTGGGGAAAATATCTGTACTTCCTACGAGCCACAGTCTCCTTTTGTTCCTGCTAACTCCAGAATCTGCCTTAAAGCATATCCCTGCTCCTGCCCGAGGTTTCCCCTCCTCTTCCTCTTTTCTACGGAATTTATATTTAAGCAAGTTTAAAGAGTCTCCAAAGCTTCTACTGAAATTCATTTCCCACTCTCATTAACTCATTTTTGAGTGAGAGGTATGAACACTACAGAAGCATTTCCTTTGCTAGAGCTCTATTTGCAAATATTATTTTAGTACAGTACCTTTCTCAGGAGGTCTTTAAATATTACCTCCTGAACACAAAATAAAAACTATTTAGCTTTGAGCTACAACTTCACACGAAATGTTAAATAAGAAAAAATAAGAAAACTGTGAGAGGCTAGCGAGTGGCTGGCTACCCAGCCACCTAAAAGAACATAATTTCAGGATGCAGTACAGAGCCTACACAGGATTAACACAAGCCAGGAAACCCACTTGAATAAGCTGTTTTTTAATCTCTTCCCTTAGACTGCAACAAAAGTCTTGCTAATCCTTTGACATGAGCAAGCAAAATGCTGTAGTTCTTTTCCTCATTTTTAAAATCATCTAATTGCATGGTTAACTTATAACAGATTCTAGTTCACACTACACTTTTTCCAAGACAAAAGGAAAAATATTTTCCCAGAAACAGTAAGTGTTGCCTAGAGGGAAGAACACCAAGAGAAATAAATACTGCAAACAAAGCCCTCTTGTGCTTGGGACAACCATTGTTTCTTATGAATTACCTTCTTTCTTTATCTGTTTTTCATCCACTCACATTTAGAAGGTTGTAACTATGTGAAAGATTCTTATTTTTCATTTATCATACTATAGAGTGCAAATGTCCATATTAAAAGTAAATCATAAATACCTATTTAAATGAAAAGGAAAAAAAAAAGACCGCTTGAAAGACATTTAAGTAGTCACCAATTGTTTTTCCTTTCAGAAGATCAACTATCCAACTTTTGCTGGACCCATCTCTTTCCAAAGAGGATGTAAAAAAGAGCAAATTACTTAATTTTATAAGTCCACCTAGGAACTACCTTACAGTTTTGCTTATTGTCAGACAAGGATGGGAACATGTGCATCTCTTGAAATAAATCCAGGAAAAGCAATAGAATACTTAAGTGAAGAAGCAGCTTAAGAAAGGGAAGCACACAAAATGAAAAGTTTGGAAGACATCCCTTTACCTTGAAATAGAATGGCTGCAGGACATTGCCAAGGACAGTGGTCGAAAGAAGGATAACAGAGCTCTCTGGACAATACATGTACCAGTTGACATTAATACTCTGATTCTTCAGAAGTTTTAAACTTCGTTTCTCTGGTAATACCTGGAAATACGGGATATTAGCATTACATGATAGTAGCAAGGAACAGTAAGGGAAACAGTTAAGTGTAAGGACATTTACAGGGCTAGAATTAACCCTGACAATTACAGCATTGGTCCCAATTTACTCTAGCTAAGGAAATGCACATCAAATCTTCATATCCTAATGCACTCAAAGGTTGTGTGTCTTCCCACTCATCCAGACAGGGGCATAAGTTCTGTCCATAATGAACACCTAGCTTGACACAACTAGTGAAATTACAATCCTCTTACAATATCTGTTGCCTTCACACCCCATCTTCCTTAATCTTTTATATTTTAACAATTAAAACAGTATATAAATCAATGCTTTTCTTTTGAAAGGCTTAAATATATTCTCTTAAAAAGCATACTTTTTTGATTTGGTCCTTTTACCTGCAGGGTTGACATTCATAATCCTTTTAGGTACTAAATATATATTTTCCTCCTCAATCAGCAGGAAACAATGCTGCTTTTTCAGTTACTTTCTTTAGTACAAGTTAATAGTAACAGTAATTACATGAAATACCGTGTCTTAGCTCCAGGACTGAAACTATTGGGAAGTGCACAACTTTCTTTTAGAAAGTTTTTACATATCCCTCATTGCGAATGTCAGAAAGGGTTATTTATTCATTAGACTTCTTTAAAAACATATGCCAAGGTAATTATGTTACACAGAGGAACTCAATGAGACCAACAGAGGAAAAAGCTTCCAATTTGCAGAAGTGTATACTAGCTAGTCAATTATTTGCTCTTTGCTGCATTTTAAGCACGCACACATCCTCCCCAATGCTGATTCATTTTGCATGAAGTGGTATTTCACATTAGATTTAAATACTGGTTTCCATACAAGCCAAGGGCATCTCTTAATTTGGAGTTCTCAAGGCTTCGCTGATACTCCTTTATACGGGGTCTTTAAACCTGCTAATGACAAATTTGCTCTGCTCCAAAAAAAGTATTTCTCTCAAAAAAAAAAAAAAGTTGCAGTCTGCAAACCAAATGTAAGAATTTGTCTTTTTCCGTAGTGCACTTTCTCAATGAGAGAGACAGAAGAAAGGAATTCAAATATACTGTCACAAATTTACATTTTCAAGTCTCTAAACGTGCCCTATGGGATTTATTTGTATTACCTGGTAGAATTCAATTCCTTGATCTGTAATGAAGACAATTTCTGTAGAACTCGTCCAGCAGAATCCTAGAATATTGGCATTCTTTGTCTTTTAACAAACAAGCAAACAAACACTCTTTTACTTGGAAAAATTAACTATTCAGATAAGCTAATGATACTAAGTGAAGAACATGAGACCACAGGCAATTTAGGTATCCCATCTCTGGAGTTAATACTTTTGGCCAGCCAGATACCCAGCTTTTCTAAAGACTTCCAAAACTACATATGAACACAACTACTGTAAGAGCTGGATTTTTGGCAGCATGTAAGATTTACAAGTTTATTATACAAGCAAATTTTATTTTCAACCTAGATAAAACTAAGTTCTTCTAGTTCAAACTGTAGTCAATTCAACCAATTCCTGACATGAAAAGCGGGTTCCCCCTGTTGAGAGAAAGAAAGAATGAAGTGGAAAAATTTGCCATGGCTTCACTCAGAAGTCTACTACCACAGTCAGATTCACTATTATAAATGCTTTGCTAGAATGGTTTACTCCAACACATAATCCTAAATGAAGCAGACAGTGCTTCAGCTTTAAAGGATACAGAAATAAAGGCATTTGTGCAAATCAGTTGTATAAAAATTTACTTTATCATTCTATTACTCCAAAATGTAACGTGTCTTAGTTAAAAGTTGGAAAGTACCAAACAATGACAACAGTAGTTGTTTCTGGCAAAATGATCATAAAAAAATTAGAAGGATTGTTTAAAAATACCGAAAATAATAGACAAACTAGTAAAAGCCTACTATCACTGATTAGAGAAATTAGGGTAAAACATCCACATTAACATATCTGGCATGAATATAATTACTGTTCACTGTTTTCTGTAGCATCAGCACTTTGTCTCTTCTCCTTCCCAAACCTTGACCTTTGTGGCCTCCACAGCATTTCCACTCCCTTCTAGGAAAAAATTACATTCACAGGACCAGGAGGCTTTTTATGGGATCATCAATACCTGTTTGTTCACCTTAATTTAGATAAACAGTGGTGACTGCATATCTCATTTACTCCACATTAGTGTTGTGAAAGGTATCTCAATTAGTTCTCTTATAGAGTAGAGGACACCAGTGTAACTAACATTAAAGTTTCACTTAAGCATATAAGCTTGGGATGCTTACCTTACATTCCTGTGTATATTCTAGCTGAGGGCTATCTGGAATAAAATTCAAAAAGTCCTGCAAAAACACCCATTAAGTGAATTAGCAGTTATGAAGCACAGACACAGTACATACATAGATACAAAAGAATAGATACTAGTTTATCAAATTGTTTTGGATGACATATATCAAAGAAAAACGTGACTTACTACATTTCACTTCCCCCCTGCCAGAAAATTCTTTATAGAAGTTGGCTCCCCCTTTACACTTTTTCTGAAATGATGATATTAGCAAGACAGCAATGCTGCCTGTCCAGCCTCTCAGGATGATAGAGGAATTTTTCAGCTGTTGTTAGCCACGAGACTTCTTGAACATTTGTCTCACAGACAAATAAGACTCTATAGTACTGTAATGAGATTTCCAGCTCCAATTCCCTATCTGCAGGCTGTAGGTTTCTTACCACACTCTTCAAAGTTCTCTGCACAGCCAGGATCTTGTTCCCCAAGGAAAATTTGATGCACTTCACTTCTCCTTTATCTTCCATTCTATACAGAAAGAAACAGAACTTATGAAATTATCTTCTAAAACAGTTTACTACAGAACTCTGTAAAGTGCCCTCAAAAAAACGATGAGAGGGAAAAAGTACAATGCACATGCTTTTGAGTCCAGATTATAACTGTTGCCTGGCAGCAATGGATTCAAAACCCAGGCTGAAAGATAATATCTCACTCTTCAGAAGTCCTGAACACATTTTTTACAGAATTACAGAAAAGGTTGCAAAAATTAGCACCTGAGGTTACTACAAATGCTCAGCTCTGTTGGCCTGTGGTGTGGCACTGGAAGACTTGTGGGACTACTCAAACCTGCATTATTGGTCCTGTGCCAATGAGTCTGGAGTTCTGTGGCACTCACCAACATCCTGCAATCGGCTCCTTTACTTCCAGAACTACATCTAATTAATACAAGCCTACTTGCTTCTCCATTAGGACATATCGTCTGGAAGAACCTCTTACATTAAAGGGAGAGTGAGACTGTTTTCACACCATTAAACATAATAAAAAATGTATTCTTACCAAACAAGCATCAGTTCAATTGGCATGCATAAGTTAGTTCTACTTCCAGTATATGTTATTAGGTCCACACAAAGGGAGAGTGAGATAGTCAAGCAGGAAAATTGTGGAATCTCATGAAGCTCTCGTAGTATTTTCAGCTCCCTCGGGATTTGTGACAAGGGTGGTCAAATAAAAATAGCAACTTTCAGCAAGGGCCTATGCAATACCTAACAGATCACAGCAAACACACCTCAACTACAAATTGTTTCACCCACATCTGTACTGAAGCAACCTTCAAGTGAAAGACCACTTCCTTACACACGGATAGCAGAGTTCAAAGAGCCATCACTATTGACAGTGGCATATATAAAATAGTTTTCTAAAGACAAAGTAATTTAGTTGAAAGTACTGTTGTTGTCAGATGCTGCAAAAAATGTTTCCAAGAGAAACAGAAGGCAGAAAAAGCCAAGTTAGATTAAACAAGGAACAGAATGCAAGAAATCCACATGTAGATTTGTAGACTGTGCTCGAATCACAGGCATAAAATTCAGAAATTACACATTTAAGTTTACTTCATTCTGTGTAGTTTGCTAAACTGTATCCTTGGAGAAGTCATTGCTACTGTAGAAATCACAAGTCTGAATCCCCATACCCTCTTGCGTGTTTTAATAAAACAAATTTATAGCGCATTTTAATACAACGCTATTGCTTAAAAAAAAAAAAGAAGACAGCCTAATAACTTTCTTTTCATCCCAGGAGACTATAAATTTGTAAGGGCAAAGCATTTTATAATCTGCAAGATTATCACAGAATCACAGAATATGCTGAGTTGGAAGGGACCCACAAGTCCAACTCCTGGCCCTGCACAGGGTAAGTTTTATGCCTGAATTACAGCAGATCAGGAATAAGCACCTAATTTTAAGATTGCATAATTTCATCCCCAGACAAAGGTGCCTTACCTGAAGGAGATGGGATTTCTATCCTCTAAACCTTTAACAACAACTCCTGTAGCTCCACCAGATCGAACAGCAAAAACCTAAAATAAAAAAGTTGTGAGCATATTTTTAACTTGTTCAAAGTCATAACCTTATTGTGCTGCCTCTTCTATAAGCCATGCCTTTAATTCTTCTTTTAACTAGAAAGAATTTTTGTTTGTCTACAGATCTGCCAGTTCACCCTAAGATAACCAATTTCTCAGTGTGAATAATTAATTCCTCCTCTGGAATTCCAAGTTTCCTTAGAGTTGACAGGTTTCCAATGGTACTGTTTCAGTCTTGTAGCATATTCTGAACTACTGGGCAAGTTAAAACAGTAAAAGTCTCTATAAGATGTTCTCTTTTTTTCTTTCTTATATTTTCCTTAGTCAGGTATTAGTAAAAGTGTCCAAGACATCGGGGCACTGTTTAAATCCAAAAGGAAACCAGCTTAGGGATTGGGAAGAGATGCAACTCAATGACCCAGAAGCTTGATCCTATCAGAACATGCTACTAGCAGGAATAATTTAATAGTAATCTGCAGTTTTGCACTGGTGCAGCCACATCTCAAGTGCTGTGTCCAGTTCCAGGCCCCTCAGTTTAGGAAGGTTATTGGAGGTGCTGGAGCATGTCCAGAGAAGGGTAGCCAATGTGGTGAAATATCTGGAGCACAAGTCCCATGAGGAGCAGCTGAAGGAGCTGGCATTGTTTAGCCTGGAGAAGAGGAGGCTTAGGGGTGATCTTATCCCTTTCCACAACTGCCTGAAAGGAGGCTGTAGCCAGGTGGGGGTCAGTATATCCCAGGTAGCAAATGACAGGACAAGAGGACATAGTCTTAAGCTGCACCAGGGAGACTTAGGTTGGACATTAGGAACAATTTCTTTGCAGAAAGGGTGATTAGATATTGGAATGGGCTGCTGAGGGAGGTGGTAAAATCACCATCCCTGGAGGTATTTAAGGAAAGACTGGATGTGGCACTCAGTGCCATGGTCTAGTTGACAAGATGGTGTTCGGTCAAAGGTTGGACTTCGGTTAGACAAGTTGTCTTGTTTCTTGCAAGAGCATGAAACACATCTCAGAAGTATTGTCCCCCCTCCAAACACCACTGATCATGTCCACACCGGAATGTATCTACATCTATATAAGCCTGTTAAGACTGTGGCTCTTTTAGTTATACTGAGTTGAACGCTCAAAAGCCCACAGGAGCATTAAGGAAAACATGCTTAAAAGCACTAAAAGCCAAGAAATGGCCACTCGGGTCTGAGACACAAGTAAAGCTATAAATACTAATTTTTATGATTATATTGAATTTCAGGAATTGAAAAGGAGGTGGTGGGGGAATCAGAGACATTAAGCTAACAGCGAAGTGACAAAGTTTGACAGTCATGCTGGGACACTTGGAACAGAAAGGAAAAGTGTTGACTGAAGAATTCGAGAAAGACCTTAGGGCAGCGAGAGTAAGGGAGGTGAAATTAAACCTAATAAACTGGTGGGGGAGGGGGGGAGGAAAAAAAAAAATCTACCGCCTCTAGCACGATGACAAGTCCCGAGCCAGCACCCAGAGGGAAGGGGAACAAACAGCCTCATGCTGAGGAGCCGAGGGGACGGGAGGAAACCAAACCCGGGCGTGAGAGCCTCCAGACCCCGCTCCTCGGAGAGCAGCAGCGGGATGTGCCCAGCCCCGCCGGCCCGTGCGAGGGCAGGGAGGACCGGCCGCCCCCACCTGCTTGTTGGCCTCGTCGAAGAAGACGCAGTTGACGGGGTTCGCCTTCTCGAAGTGCACGGGCCGCGCGCACAGCGCCAGGTAACAGCCGCCGCCCTCCCCGCCGGGCCGCGCTCTCCCCTCGCCGCCATCTCCTCCTCCTCCTCCTCCTCCTCCTCCCGCTGCTCCCGGCGCCTCCTCCTCCTCCGCCGGCCCCGGCGGCTCCCGGCTCATGGCGGCGGCCATGGACGAATCCCCCCCGCCCCAGCGCCCGGGCCGCCGCTTCCTGTTTACACTCCCCTCGCGCGTGACGCGGGACGCTCCCGCCTTAAAGGCGCCGCGGCCGCCGGGAGAAGGGAGGGAGGAGAGGAGGAAAGAAGGGAAGGAGGTTTCAGGCTGCAGTCCCGCGGCACAGGGCTGCATCGCGGACGCCACGGCAAATGCAGGGCTTTTGTCCCAGTCTTTTGCAATGCTTTAAAACAAACAAACAAACAAAAAAACCCCCACAACCCGAAACTTTTAGGTGTGGGGAAAAAAAGGAACCAGCTACTTGACTAGAGAGCCTTTATTTGTCCACGCATACTGCATCATCACTGAGAAGCTGTCACTGTTGATCCTGCTCTTGGGCAGGAAACTGCTTTTCAGTGGATTATCGTAAAATAGTTCAGAAATGGAAACTATACTCTGAAAATAGCCCTTATTTCAGGAACAATATTAATAAATCATTACTAAGTTAAAGTCTGGCTTGGTCCTCAGCATTTATGCATATTTTTATTTTAGTCTTGACAGTAAACTAGCAATAGGATTTTTTTGGTTGATACACTGGCTAATGCCTAAGTTTGCTAGTTGTAAACCCTACAGTATGATTCAGAAATTTTGAGAGAATATGAATTATGTACTTGCTTATTGGTTTAGAAAGGAAAATTTAAAAAGAGGGGGGAAAAAAGACTGAGATTATACTGATTTAAAAATTTTCAGATTAAAACAGAGTAGCACAGCTTAGTACAGGAGAAATAGAAATTTAAATACCAGATACTAAGACAGTATCATACAAGCAGCTGCTGGCTGACTTGTGACCCAGTCAGTCCATCTGCAATAATTTCACATCAGACTAGAGATACTAAAGTATTACCAGGAATTACAGCAAGCCCTAAAATCTGCAGTCTGATGTCCTGCATCATCAAACAATTCTATGTTAACTGGAAAGGACAAGTATTTCCAAACCTAAAAGTTTATAATTTTTTACAAAATAACAAAATTAATTTCATGTTAGCCAGAAATTTAGTTAATCCAAGGTCAAAATTTAAAAAATTCTACTGACATTTAACCTTCTCCTACTTCTCTAAAGAACAGTATGCACTTCCTATAATTGCAGTATAAACTGAGCTATCCCATGGGTGAAATCAGCAGACAAGTAAATAAACACACAACTTCAAACTCTTGTGGTAGAAGTAAATCCAATGGCAAATTCCAAAACTAAGATCCTATTTGCTTAATAATAATAATAATCCTGGAACAAAGATTCAAAGCAATCCAGGAAAATGCTTGTTTTAGCAAATACTTGTTTTCAACTACTTGAAAGCATACCAAGGCATCTTAAAATCTCAAAGCAAACTCCTGAGCCAGTTTTAATGCTGGACATAAAAATATATATGATATAAAATATATAAATATATAAGTAGAGAATAGAGAATATGATTGGGCTCAATAGGTTTAAATCAGACTTAAAAACAATTGCTTCATTTATTGGGGGGGGGGTTGTTTTTTTTTTAAAAGCCTGTGCTGGCCAAATTTTAGAAAGAAATTAAAAATTATAGCAACAGCTGTGGGTTAAGTCCAAGCACAGTGATATATAAGCAGGGCCCATTTCAAATGGTAAACAGGCCGAAAAACCACGTCCCTTCACTTCCCTTTACCTCTGTTCTTTTCCTCTCACCTAATGCAAGTATCTGTAGATGTCAGCATCTTCCCTAGACAAGAACATTTTAGGGTATTAGCAACCATTTTGAGATTTTTTTTTCCCCCCACTAAGAAATGTTAAGAATATTAAAGATAGTTATAAGCCTAGAATAGGATTACCCTTTTCTGTTTAAAAGCTTTCTCCTGTGAAAAAGATCTGCTTATATTTGACAACAGAACCTTAAAGTTTTCCTGAAGGGGTCAGCTAAGAGCAGCACCTAGTCTATTCTTTCCCTAATACCTATATTTTGGGAAATTTTCACTGAGAAATTTGGAACAGACTTAGTATCCAAAAGATACAAGTTTCTTTATTTCAAAAGTAAGGGGTAACTCTGAGACAATTACCTGATTTAGGAAAGGGAAGAGGATCCAAGTGCTGGGACGAAACTGGCAAAACCATCAACGTTCTTTACTGTTCATGTAGTACCCACCCAAATAGTAATTTTTCTGTTGTTACAAGGAATTAGTGTAGTCCTACTGAAGACTGCTCCAGTGAAACACTGAGGATCAGTGAAGGCCTGTATGATGCAAAGAACCATGCAAGAATACCACCATAAGATCTTAAGATTTTACTTCACCACCAGTTTTCCAACAAAGAGATAAAAAAAGTCACTTTCACAGCACACTGTGAGAATGTCACATGTAGCATCACTATATTCTGCTTGATAAAGAGCAGCATCAGAAACAGCAATCTGTTAAAAAGAAGTTGATTAGAATTTCTTAATTCCAAACCATCCCACTACATCAGTCCATCTTTAAATGTGTTGTTCTGGAGAGAAACATTGCTAGATTTTTAGAACTTGGTAAAAAATAAAGCCTGACATTAAGAATGAAAGCATGAAATAGACTGTGGAAACTAAATATTTCTAAGTGAAGCTTTTTTGCTTACAGGTGCAAAAAGAATACTCAGATTTGTCTATGATTACTTTCAGGGCAAGTACATTTGATGCTCTAAACTGACATTCTAGGCAGAGACAGAATTATTACAGAGTTTTACTTTTGATTTGCACCAAGTTCTTGGAACCATTTGTATATTAAGAGTGAAGCTCACTGAACTTACTCAGGATTTCCTGGCATGTCACCAAGGAAGTCCTCTGCAAGTTGAATTCATATCTGTTTCTCATGTAATACCCAACTGTATTTACAGAGATATTTAAAGCCACATTCCATGTACTTCAAATGAAAAGGTCCAGACTTTTGCATACATAAATACATTAGTTTGTTAAATTAACATTTTCATACAATTGCAGTGTGAAGTTGGACTTTTCATTTTGCCCTTGGTGGAGAAGGATGAAAGGTTCACTGACATTGTGTCCATACATACTTTTTAATTACTTTTTCAAGCTGCAATAGGAAAAAAAGAGAGGGGCTCTTCTCATGTGCTTTCTCACTAAATACTTTGGATGATACAGATGATTTTTTAATTATTTTTTTTAAACTAAAACATATATAAGCTCTGAATCATGCAAAATATGACCACCTGAGCTACATTAGTCTAATGTAACTGGGCAATTGGTGAAGTTGTCAGACTGTCCAAACTGGTAGTGACAGTCCATTCCTACAGTGCCAGCCTGACGTGTGGGACAAGTTAAAAAAAAAAGCAAACCACTGAGGCATCACCATACGCTCACTGTGTTTTCCATTTTGGTATTCCCAGCCAACCACTCTCTCTTGACATCGGTAGTTGACATTTACCACTGCACCAACATAGTTAGAAGCAGTAAATTTGTGTTTTGTTTTGTTAGCAGCTATACACTCAGTGCTATTCATCATATATAGGTGGGTCTCCATCACTTGAAAACGTTGCCAGTTTCTTTCCATGATTCTGCACATGATCTTCATTCATCTTCTCCAAAGCTTCAATCTAGAGAGACAAAAATAAAACCCTGCTGAAATCATAAAACCACGCCTGCACCACAATGCTGCTAAACAGTTAAAAAGTAGATGACAGAGCAGGTATATACAGTGTTGCTGTTCCAGTGATACAGTCACATGAACACAGCCACATCTTTTGGAAGTGCAGCTTGAAACATCTGTTCTCAACAAGTTACTAAAATGAGCAGCACTTCATTATAGTATCAAGCTAGGTAACTGAAATGAAGCAGTTACAGTGAGGACTGCATGATTCTTAGGTCTTCAGCTGTATTCCTCAAAGTATAGAAATGTCTCTTTCTCCAACTCTGAACACCTCCACTGTAACTCAGCCAATCCATCAGCACAAGAGAAATTCCAAGAAATTCCAAGTCCAAGAAATTACAAATCCACTGCAGTAATTTTTAACAGTGAAAGTTGAAGACAGATATACTTCACTGTTTTATGCAAAGTAACACAGTACAGTAGCTTGTTTTGATCTTCTGATTGTTAAGTTTGGATTGCTTCCCCTTCTACTCCAGGGGAGATAATTTTGACTTTAGTCCCTAGTAACAAAAGTCTGAAGTTTAAGGATGAGATGCTCAAATTTGCCTCTAGGTAAGCAGCAATGTTAAGTCTTTCCCATAAAACTTACAAGCACTAAAGGTAACATAAAACAAGAAGAAAAACACTGCACCCTACCCCACAGTGCTCACACCACGGTCAGTGAGGGAACTGTTTTTGCTTGATTACCTGATACATAATGATCATGAAACTGACATTGTGTTCATTTCATCTCTACCTTACTCTGACGACCTTCCCTATAAGTTACCCAGTTTCAAGCTGCCACCTACTCCATGCTGGACTGGCATAAACCATACTGTCATGAGTAATCAGGTAGAGTAGAATTGCCATGTCACCTTAACTTTAATTAGTAAATATAAACTGTTTGACAACTGTTTTTTTCAATGTCTGATATCAGGATGCATTACCATGATTTTAGGCTCAAAAATTGAAAACACTAGCCTAAACTTTAAATTCTAATAAGTTAACATCTGAACCATGAAAATAAGCAGTAGAACAATTACTATTTTTAACCCAGCTTTCCTTCCTCTGCACAACCTTTAATGTATGTAAGGGAAGACAACAATGCTACTTTTAAACTAGAAACAGGTCACTAGACTTGCCTTAATCCTGAAAGAAGCAACTAAAAGGCAACTTGAAGCCTTTTACACTTGGGAGCAGAGGGATCAGGAAAGAAGGTGGAGAGGCCTGTGAATATGAGCTTCTATAAACATTTGTACTAGGTTGAAATACTCACGTTTTTAAAAAGAGGTGCAGAATGACTGCTGAAATTTTATTCACACAAACCAATCATGCAAACTAAATGTGGAAAGTTAAGGTATTACAATAGCTACTATAGCTAACCAAATTAAAATTATTAGAGAAAGCTATACCTCTGCTTGGAAGTCTACTTCATTGTCAGCTGTAATATTTAAACCTGAGACAGCGTTGAAGAGTTCACGCTCATTAAGTGCTTCTGCCACACCTCCTTTCTGGAAGAACTAGTCAATATAAAAAGCACACATTAAACACTTTACTACACAGAACAAAATATTCCTTTTCCTTCCCAAGTTACAATTATAATATTTAGTCAAAATCACATTTTTGCTTTTATTGACCCACAGATAAAAATAACTGAAATAAGTTTTAAGTTCTAGTGGCATCATTTTACTCTTCCACTCTTTTTTTCCCTTTCAGAGAAGAACACCATCAGCATGGACAATATGCAAGAGTAATCTTGTATATATGTGTTGGTGATCATTTTTTACTAAGTTGTATTGGTTGGTTGATTTTTAATTAGCTCTGAATTGATTTTTATCTTGGAAAACATTCAGCAGAACAGAAGATTGTCAGACAAAGAGGTCCTACCTGTGCGACATTCCTACAGTCTCTGAACAAAAACTCAAGTCCGTGAGGATGGGTTGGCTCTACAGACTGACTGACATCAATGAGCCAGACCTGTAGTCACAGAGAGATAACAATTCACTTTGTATGAAAATTTCACATTGGAGAGAGTGTCCAGAGGAGGGCAATGAAGATGGTAAAGGGCCTTGAGGGGAAGCTGTATGAGGAGCAGCTGAGGTCACTTGGCCTGTTCAGGCTGGAGGAGACTGAGGGGAGACCTCATGGCAGTTACAACTTCCTCATGAGGGGAAGAGGAGGGGCAGGCACTGATCTCTTCTCTGTGGTGACCAGTGACATGATCCGAGGGAATGGCCTTAAGTTGTATAAGGGGAGGTTTAGGTTGGATATTAGTAAAAGGTTCTTCACCCAGAGGGAGGTTGAGCACTGGAACAGGCTCCCAGGGAAGTTGTCACAGCACTAAGCCTAAGGGAGTTCAAGAAGCATCTGGATAATACTTTCAGGCCCATGGTGTGACTCTTGGGGATGGTCCTGTGCAGAGCTAGGAGTTGGACTCCATGATCTTTGTGGGTCCCTTCCAACTAGGCATATTCTGTGATTCTGTGAAACCTTTCCAGGGAACATTAAGAACAAACTCACCTTCCCATCATGCCAAAGCATGTTGTATTCACTCAGATCTGCATGGACCAGGTTACATTCCTTATACAACTGCTGCATCATCTGCAAGGAACCAAATTAATGAAAGAAATATGCTATACTCCACATAAATATTGCTTGCATGATGATAAAACAAACAAACAAACCCCCCTGCCTTTCCCCAACCACTGACCTAATTTACATAATTTTTACCCAAGTCTTCAATAAATTTCCACACAGGGAATCGCAGTTTTGGTACTCTGCCAGCAAACTAAACCTTTATCACTGAACTTAGCTTTGGCAAGTCTGAAGAATTACTCTGGTAAACTCAGGTCAGCTCTGCCAACTAGTCCAAGTGCACGAGACAGATAAACACGTTCTCTAAATATACATTTCATTTTCACTGCTGTCACAGAGGGAAGAAGTCTCGGAGATGTAGATGCTGAATCCTAACCAGCATACATATTTATTTAAAACATGGTTGTGTTGCTCACTGATCTCACAATTTGAGGCCTAGACCATTCACATTACCAACATGTGGGGTTGGTTGGCTGGTTCAGTTTTTTAATTTCTATAATGTAACAGTGAGGGGACAGTCAGCAAGTACATGTTTGAACCAATTACAGCAGAAAATAGAGAAATCCACTGTGCAATATTCTAACTCATTCTTTGACCTCTAGGTTTGCTGCAGAGGGGGGTGGGAAGGGGGCGATCACTGGAAAGTGCTTAAGCCTTGTAAATTAAGTGTTTGGTAAGCCCAGAAAGACTTCAGGGAATTTTATAAACCACATGCTGCTTCTATAAAAGGACTCCTTGCTCATAATTCCTCTACTGCTAAGTATCTGTCATCAAGTCCCAGCATGTTTTCCACTCAGATTAAGATTAAATTTAAATATCTTTTTTTAGTGGATAATTTTTTTATTTATTCTAAGTCACACATTAAACAGCAGCAAAATAAGACTTTGGACTTTGAAAGTGGACATCTTGAAAGTGATGCAAGACAACTGAAAAGTAAATAAATGATGATTTGTCCTTTAAGTTATTCTCCTAAAAGAAAACACAACCAAGAATTGGAGGAGAAATCAGCCATGTCTTACATTGAGAGTCTGATAGTAGGCCTTTTTCATGTCTTCACTACTAAGTGTTACATCCTTTAGTTTAGGAGCTGGGATTTGATCCTTGCCAATGAAAGACATAACCAAGACGTGTTTCTTAAGGATAACCACTTGAGGACAAGGAATTCCTGCATTTTGCATTCTGTGGATCAGAAAAGAGATACTGATTAAGAAAAACAAAAGCCCCAAAACCATAGAGTTCTAGTTCCTGCTTGCTCATTTCCAATCTGGGAGAGCATGTAAGAAACTTGATCCAGAGTAAAAAAAGTCTTTGAAATAGAGACAATTGAAAACTGAATAAATATATTTATTTCACATAGGGAAATTGAGATCCTAAAGTCATAAGTGAGTCTAAGAACGCTCACTGAGCACAAATCACTTTCACAACTAGAGCCTGCTAACTTCATGGGCTTGTAAACTCTGCTGCCAAATCACTGAAGATGCTGAAAACTCATTAAACTCCAAGAAACCAGAGGCTTTTTCAATCTGTGGCACGTTGTATGTTATTTTGACCTAAAAAACAAATCTAAACTTCTACCCAGACATAGTGTATCTTCCTTACACAGAGAAGGCATTTGACAACTGCACTTGATTTTTTTTCCTTTACCTTGTTAAGTTATGCATTTCTTTCTCAGCCCACATACGAATAATCTTTCGTGGATTCAATTTACTGAAGCGGTCTTTAAATCTGTAGTCATCCTTGATGTATTTGTCACGGTTCTTGAATTCATTAAGAGTTGTTTTAAACACTTTGATGGCACATTCTGGAGGAATAACTTTATCTTCAGTTGCACTTCTCATGGAAAAAGTCAAATATAACAAAATTAACTATTCACATCTTTACAGACAAATGCATGCTTTGGAGTTTTTTATATAACACAAGATACAGCAATTTTTAATATAAGAGAAGATCTGACTTTCTATCAAATCTAGAAGCCAGCTCAAGTTAAGTTTCTAATAATTTTATGATTAAACTTGCATATGAATGTTTGGGTTTTGGCATTTTGATTATATGTTGCTTATCAAGCAGGTTACATCTCCCAGTTTGGTATTGTTTTACTTAAATGTCATAGCTAATCACAGCCCTGTTAATGGGTGTACTTGCTACAAGAATTTACAAGTGAAAATAGTCTTCCCTTACAACAATAATAGTAGTATCACAGTATTTTGTAAAGCACCACAAAGATATTGTGCATTGAACAGTACCAAGCAAAAGAACACTCCTGAACATCATCGAAGCAACAGTCAAGTTTAGAAAAAAAAAAAGGCACATCTTTTCTCCCTAACTCCAACTTAAAACTTATCTCTATCTTGACATTTCTAAATAGATTATCTGTATTTGGGGTTTAGTAGTTCTTTCTCAAAACCCACTAATTTAAAGTGAGTTAAATGAACAACAATCACTACTAACATATTATAATCCTTCCAGTGTGGCAGTTTTTACAACTGGATTCTTACATGACTCACAAGTGAACAGCATCCCAACACTATGCTCAAGGTAACCATAAAGTAACAAATAGCACCTTCAGTGAGCTGCACTGATGGATTGACCATACGGTGATCTGTATAGAAAGACAACCTTCAGGTAGCCTAATATCATCATGACAGCTCTATAATCTGGTGCAGGTTGGTGGAAAGAGCTCCTCAAAAATTTCAATACTTCTTTTTTATAAAAGGAGTACAGAAAGGCAGGTGGATTTGTCCCCGTTCATTAAATGGACTCCAAGGAGGAAAGAGGGGATTTTTTTACTTCACAGTTGGTACCATTTGGTTTTTAGATTTTATTAATACCTCCATACACATGAATACAAACTTTAAAGGCTTGGAAATAAAAAAGATGGAGCTGTTTAAATATTTCTGTGGTTTCTGCTTTTTAAATCATCTCTGGTACTTAAAGCTACCATCAGTAGCAACAACATACTTACTTTCCTCCGTAGGCATGAAAAACAACAGATTCTTTTCCTGTGCTGATGCAGCCTGTGATGGTCTCCAGCATCCCAGCATTGACCATCTTGTACAGAAGTAAACGTGTTTTGGGATCCACTGCTTTCTCCTACAGGCAAGAAATGAATACTCAATTCATTAAAATAATCCTTTGCTTTACAGCGAATTTAGAATATTTACATACCACAAGATTTCAACTATGTGAAAAGAATAATATAATAATAAAGTTCTCTCAACTGATAAAGAGGCAAAAACCCAAACTGAAACAAACAGATGAAGCAAAATCAGTCTGCTCTAGGACTGTCATCTTAGGATTTAATACTTTCAGGTTCCTTATCAGCTGTGTAACACATATGGTATTTTACCAATTCCATAGACTCGACAGCACTTTCTACAGTGTTTTCAAGAAGTCTTTACAAATCATGAATCAAAATATCCTAACTATTATATTTCTTTGATATCACTAATAATAAAGCAAAGCAAAACACCCAAATTTGAAGAAGTCTACGGCAGGAGCCATCAGAGGTCCTACTCTAAAATCATCTATCATCTGACTTCCTAAATTATTAAGTCAGTTTAGTTGGTCACCTCATCTTCCTGGAACTTGCTATGAAGACAGATATTTGGAGCCACAGGGTTGAACTGCAGAGGATTAGTCCTCTGGATAGTTTGTATAAGTAACTTCCAGGCAGTTTATTCATTATAGCTGATTAAGTTTAGGCAAGTTTAGAAAGAAAAAGAGAAAAAAAAATGGAAGGTGCTTTTTCTTACTTTGATATGGCTCTCATAGTAATGCAGCTCAAATAAAAGCAGCCTTCTTCTAGGAGCTGGCTGATGCCATCTCCTTCAGCAATGTTAGTATAATATTACTTAACTATTTTACTAAAAATGGAATGTTTCAAGAAGTTACCAAAGCAGCGTTCAGCTATTACATAAGATTAAAAGTATATAGAGAGAATTTATTAAAAACATACAGCAGTAGAGTGCTCCTTCTTTTCATGGAGCCTTGCACTTCGACGTTCCTCAGAGTATGCATGTTGCTTTAAGGCATTAAAGACTTGATTTGACAGCTTTAGGTCCATCCCAATTCCATCCCCAACTTGGAATTCAGGTGCAAACTACAAGTAGAAATAACAGAAATTTAAGCACTGTTACTAGCAGACACCAGAAGTTGGCACAAACAAATTTCTCATTCTGATTTGGAAATACCCAGGGTAGATTAGGACCACTTTGTGTAACGTTGTCACTATGTTAAAAAACATATTGCTTTAAACTCAGAACTCCAAGTTCTGCCCAAATAGATATGAGATTACCTAACATCCTGCAAAAATAGCACTTGCAGCATTTCCTTATTTGCAGAAGTTGCACCACTTACCTTAAAGAAAATGGAAGGCATGTACTATAGATAAACAGACTGAAAAGCTGTAAGTCAAACAATTGACTGAAAATAAGTTACTTGGCTCATCAGACAAAATTAATTAAAAAAAGAGGTTGACACAATAGCTATGCCTTTCAAAAGTAGCCTCAGTGTTTTATTTGCCTGTGTGCCAAACTTGCTGATAGTTTTGTTTTGCCAAAACAGTTCTGTGCAAATTCTTGAATCCTGGTCAATAACGAACTATTATTAAACAGAAAACCTGCACAATTCAAACTGTCAATTTGAATAACTAAACCAAACACTACATTGCTTTGATCTGATGGGAAAAAAAATCAGCACCCTATCCAGTAACACACATAGACAAGTATTAGTTCTTCGGTTGAATTGCAGTATTCCAGTTTTATACACTAAATAAATTTCCCTAAGTTTTCACTTACATTTTCCATGCGAGCAGTGTTCTTTCTTCCACATACCACTTCATCATGTTTAGTAGTAATATCTTTTCCTTTTCCTATGAAACCCCTTCTTGGTGTAGTAGTAGGTTTATCTGACAGCAGTGAGAAAAATAAATCAACCTTTACACCTAAACAAACATAACTTATGCTCACAAAGGCCCAACCATGTCCACAAATGTAACATAATTTCAGATTACTTCAATTGTATGATCTTAGTGAAGTCTTCTCTTACCCTAAGCATGACATTTGCTATGTTATGACTTACTTCTATGTCCTCCCTGGGGTGTCAGACACATTTTTGGCATATTAAGACAGGAATATTCAATGTCAGGTGAAGACAATATTGACCCTAGCCAAATGTAGATGACAGATATGCCCATCTCAGAATATTTTCCATGTACAATAGTTATTTAGCCAGATTCAGCCACTGAAGCCAGCCAATATACTGACAGACAGAAGTCTGAAATTACCTGCCCAACCTCCTGCTGACACCTCCCAATGAAGTAATCTGCTTTTACATACAACTGGTATACCCCCTCACATTCAAAGAAAACTTGATTTAACTATGTCTTAGGCCTATGAACTGAGGAAATTGTATTGTTTAAAACTGTCACATACCTGCTCTGTAAGGATCATGGCGGGTATCCTGCCAATCAACCTCATCCTCTGAGCTGTCACTGTCATAGGGATGCACCTTCCGATAATTTTCAAAGGATATGGAGACTTGAGAAACAAAACAAGTAAGTATGTCAGTGATTGTCAGGGATTTGCTACTTCCTCACAGCTCTGCTAACTTAAACAGAGTGCCAAGAATATCTCCACAGCAAAAAATATTTCTTCTGACGAAGGTACCTTTGCTATCTCCATTGATCTTCTTCTCTTCACGCCGAAGCTGTGCATCATACTCCCTGTCAAATTCCATCTGCAGCATCTGAGCTAGCATTAGGTCACTAGAAGTGTCAATATTTTCTCCTGTAATAAATGGACCTTCAGCAACACTGTGTGAGATGAAAGCAAGAAATTTTTAAAAAATTAAACACAGTAATCTAAACATAAACCTTTATATCATTTCATCTCTCTATACTAAAGACTTCATGCAGAGCTGTACAGAAAGGAATGGATCTCAGCTGTCTAGCTCCCCTTCAAGCCAACACCAAATATTAATAGATCAAGACTTCATTTCTCTTTGCCACTTTTTTATGATGGAAACATAACTTAAACTTTTACTTGCTTACCACTCTGTAAGAAGCATTAAGCTCTATTTTTAAGGTGTCCTTTACAAAAAAAAAAGGTCAGCATATAGGTGTATGTGTGTGTATACATATGTTTTGTAAATAAAAACAAATAAAGCCCCAAATAGCGTCGCTTTCCTTTGCTCTGCTTCACAGGAAAGACTGCAGTAAAAATTTTTATAAGTTTAGAACTAGTAAGCTCTTGGCCTTTGTTTAGCGCTTTCAAGTAGTAGGAGGACAGAGGTGATATAGCTGACAGTTCCTTAAATAGCATTTTACACTGTTAAAGGGAATCTCTCTAAAAGGGAAGAAAAACCCCCAATTTCTGACATTTCTCTAACCACAGGTTACAGACTGGGTTAATGCACCCAGAAAATGCAAAGTAAACATAAAGAAAGAAGGAAGGACAACAGAGAAGAGAATCTAAGGAAGATTTTTAAGTGGGGAAGCCACCTTCACTGAAAAAGATCTGAAGAAGCAGAGTTAGGAGGCAACAGGCTATATTGCTATGCACTAAGCACATTGTAAGAACACGCACAAGAGAGAGAAGATGGCAGCACAACTATGGAGATCACTAATCCAGGGCTTGAACTTACGCAACCACTTCAGGAAAAGCAGCATTTTCCTCTTCCAACTGCAGTTCTTTGGCCAGCTGTTCACTCATTACATCAGCAAGAGAACATGATATTGATGCTGTGTTAGGGGCTCCCCACGGACACTGTAAATAAACATTTTATTCAAATCAGCAAGATTTATAAAGTGACAACACAATAATCAGGATAATTAGTTATCTCTGGCACCAAAATAAGCTCATATAATCTTGTAAGAGCTTGTCTTAGGGAACTATGGTGTACTCTTCAAAGAGTAGTTCCATAAACTCAGTAGGGAGAACTGGGTTAAAAAGATGTTGGTAGTCACAAATCGGGGGAGGAGAAAGTCACCTTGTCAGTATTCTCTAAAGACGCGGTAAAGCCTTCCCAGAAAGTCTGCTTACACAATCTATGCAAAACTTTTCTTGGAATAACACAACCATAATAGCTTATGCACAGCTTCCTCCCCCGTTTTTAGGGCCCTGAAAGGACAGCCATCATAAAACATCCCCTCAAAAACACAGAGGCACACACATAACCTCGCTGGGGGAGGCGGCGGCTGCGAGTGACGAATCCAACCAAGCTGTGACTCACTGCCTACCGCCGTGATAACCAAGTTCGCTTAGCTCCAATCCCCTGCTCGCCAGCAGAGCTTGGAGAGAAGCAACGCATTTATCAGACTGCCACAGCAGCCCTGTCCAGCAAGGAGACAGTTGCCGATAGCAGCAAGAACGCCATTCCCCGTCCATCGCTGCTGCGGTGGCTCTGCCGAGTGACCGTGACCCTGGTGGTGCTGACACCGCCGCGCAGCGCCCTCTCCGCGGCCTCAGTTCTTCTCCTCCTCCTCCTCCACCACCTCCCCGGAGCCCGGACAGCGGCGCCCGCCGCTCTGCGGCCCCGGGCCGCCGGCACAGCGCTCACCTTGCTCTGCCAGGCGGGGCCCGGACCCGCGTCGGGGGGGGCGGCGGCGGCGACTCCCACCGAGTCCATGGGGCACGCAGGGGCGAGCGCGGAGCGGCAGGAGACGGGTCTCTCTTCGGGGCAGCGACGCTCCGACCGCGAAACCTTCCGGGTCCTGCCCGGTCCTCCCCGGCCGTCACGGGCCGGCAGGCGGCCCATTGGCCGCCGGCTCGGGCAGCGCCCGCCTTTCCGGTGATGTCAGCGGGGCGGCCGCGGGGAGCTCTCGGTACGGCAGGGCCGCGGTTCCGGCGACCCGCCCCGCCAGGCGGCCCCGCAGGGCTGAGGGACGGCGCCGGGGTTGGACTGGCGGCAAAGCGAACGCGGGGGGAATGAAATAGCTGACGTTTGTTTTTAGCTCAGGAAGTAACAGAGGGAACCGTGAGGAAAAAAGTCAACCCAAACCAAACTATGAGCGAACGGCAAAACAAGTGGATGGAATGGAGTCCAGAGAAGGGCAGCAAAGCTGGTGAAGAGTCTGGAGCACAACTCCTATGAGGAGTGGCTGATGGAGCTGGGGTTGTTCAGCCTGGAGGAGGCTCAGGGAAGACCTTAATGCTCTCTCCAACTACCTGAAAGGAGGTTGTAGCCAGGTGGGGGTCGGTATCCCCCAGGCAGCAAGTGACAGGACAAGTCTTAAGCTGCACCAGGGAGACTTAGGTTGGACATTAGGAACAATTTATTCCCGGAAAGGGTGATTAGGTATCGGAATGGAATGCTGAGGGAGGTGGTGGAGGTGTTTAAAGAAAGACTGGATGTGGCACTTAGTGCCATGGTCTAGTTGACATGGTGCTGTTGGGTCATCAGGTGGACTTGATTATCTCAGAGGTCTTTTCCAACCTAATTGATTCAGTGAAATTAAATAGGTGATGTTTGTTTTTATCTCAGGAAGTAACTGAGGGAATGGGAAAAAAAGCCCCAAACCAAACCATAAGCAAGCAATTTAATCCCAATCCCATACCTCATGGTAAATACAAAATTAAATATTTTAGAAGTGACCTTACACCTCAATTTTATACATAATATTTATCTAGAAAATAGCAGTGTGACTAAAATGCCCTATTTCCAGGACAGGGGCAACAGAATGGCATTTTGCTATGACACAGTTGCTGTTTAGGTCTGCTTGGGCAAGTTTCCCAACAAGAAGGAAGCAATGCCTAGAACCCTCAGGCCTGGCTCACCTCCGGCTGTTGAAGGTATCTATCAGCACTTGTAGACAAATGTGCCGTCACAATTGCCATCAATAACCTGAAAAACAACCTAGCAAAGTTGGCTGGCTCCAAGAGCAGAAGTGGTAAGGGATTGTATAGCTCCTGTGGCATCTCCCAGCCTGCTCAGAGTAAGTTCCAGGTTACACATGTAGCAAAGCCCATGCTGTCGGGCAGGCCTAGCAAAAGCCACTCTCGCCAACTTTCAGGCGTGCAAGAATCAGCGTCATTGGCCGAAGTTCATCTAATTTGACTTTAGCAACCTGCAATGACGTAACACAGCAATCTCCCAAGACAATTTGTTCCAGTATTCATTATTGCAGGAAGTCCCTGACTGAAAGACAAACCATTTGGAAGGTGGTAAGGACCCAGGTTGTAATGTACAACCTGCAGGTCTGACGCAAGCTTGTGCCATGGAGACATTATAGTGTCATAATATCATTTAGGTTGGAAAAGACCTTTAAGATCAAGTCCAGCCATTAACCCAGCACTGCCAAGTTCTGGCAAGGGTGGCTTTTTCTGTTGATGAGTACCAGTGTGGTTCTTGTCCATTCTGTGCTTAGCCCTGGCAGGAAGAGATTATTTCTTTCCCTTTGCAGCTGCCTTTTTGAGATGTGACAATTGCTGCCACACCCCCTTCATTCTTCTTTGTCTAAATTTAACAGTTTTATAAGTGAGCAGAATATCAAAGCAGTGTCCTGCTGTCCTGGGAAAATCATTGTTCTTGCACAGCTGTGCAAGCACTGATTAAGAAAATGGGTTTGGGTAGTTTTTGATTCAAAAAGTGACTTAATATTCCTATGTCTTGTTATTTTTAATTTTCAAAAATAAGTCTTCTATTTTAGTCTCTTAAATATTACCTGATTAGGCCTTGATCCCATGACCTCTTAATATGAATGCATCAAGCTTTGAACTGAATTGTATTAAGAAGAAACTTTCTGTAAAATGACATCTAAACCAAATCATTTGCAACATATTCACATATCACACTAAAAATAGTTAAAAACTAGGTAGAGCAGAAACTTCCCTTCTTATTAATCAAAATTTAGAGCAAAGCTGCATAGCAATTACTTAGTATGCGATTCAAGTCAGTCATGATAAACAGCACTGGCAGAAATTTATAGCTGCATTCTTGATCCCTGACTGTAAGTGCTTTACAAGAATTCAAACCTGCCTCTGCATTTTGCTGTAGGAAGATATGTCATCTTTGTCCAAGTCTCCCACTAGTAATAAGAAATACTGCAAAAAACCAAGAGATACCACTCTAGAAATTATACCCCCCTGAAATAATACATGTCACCAGTTCTTATTGCATGCTTTCATTAGTCTCTGTACAAATCTGTAAACTTTTCTTATTCTTTTTTTAAAGTTTTACAGGCTGAATTTTTGGCACAATGCAAAATATACCTTTGTTTGCAAAATAGACATCTGCCATGCTTATGTAAGCAGGTGTTCTACAAAGTGGAAATGCCGTGTCACCTACCCTCCTGTCTCTAACACTGACAGTGGCTTGTCAGTGATCTCTATAGGCCTGGATGGATCAAACCTTTCAATAATGGAAATCCAATGTCTATTTTGGGCCACCACCTTACAGACCAGATAGGATCACATCTGATGCACCAAAATGCTTAAATTCGTCTTGTTGCAGTGGCAACTGTTCTGCTGTTGCACTCTGTTGACTTTATCTTTGGAGGCTAAACATAGCAGGTTAGGCTCATTTTATGGGCTGGATTTGACTACCTAGTGCCCCCTTAACTCCCCACTTTAGGCCATGCTCAGTTCCTTATTTATGCTGCTTTGTCCTCTAAAAATAGGGTATATGTGTACAGAGGGAGCATTACCTGAGCAAAGTCAAGGTGAGAACTGCCAAGATACGACCTTGCTAATACCAGGTCTGTCAAGAATGAGGCTTACCTCGGCCATAATAAAAGGATTCCCAGTAACCATGACTTGATAGGGCAAGTCTTTCTTTGCTTCTTTACCTCCATAGGATATTTCTAGTTTACATGTCACCAGTGAATCATACAATCATAGCATAGTTTGTGTTGGAAGGGGCCTTTAGTCATCTAGCTGTGAACAGGGGCACCTTCAACTAGATCAGGTTGCCAAGAGCTTCACCCAGCCTGGATTTGAACACTTCGAGGCAGAACCACTGCCCATTTCAGTGTCTCACCACCCTCACCTTAAAAAAAGATCTCCTTTATATCTATTCTAAATCCGCCCTCTTTCAGTTTAAAGCCATTCCCCCCTGTCCTGTCACTACATGACCATGTAGGAAGTCTCTCTCCATCACTCTTGTGGGCCCCCTTTAGGTACTGGAAGGCTGTTCTAAGGTTTCTCCAGCCTGAACAACTCCGGCTCTCTCAGCCTGTCTTCACAGGAGAGGTGCTCCAGCCCTCTGATCATTTCTTCGCGACTGGACTCGCTCGCTCTAGCAGCTCCGTGGTCTTTCCTGTGCTGAGGGCCCCAGGGCTGGACGCAGCACTCCAGGTGGGGTCTCAGAAGGGCAGCGTAGAGGGAGACAATCACCTGCCTTGCCCTGCTGGCCGCGGTTCCCTGGATGCCGCCCAGGATGCGGCCGCGTCCGGGCTGGGAGCGCTCCCGGCGGGCCCCTCACCGGGCACGGCCGCCAGGCGGCAGCAGCGGCGCCCGAGAGGCGGCGCCCATGGGAGCGGCGGCGGCGCGACGTGTCGCTGCCA
>VYXB01006071.1:152328-234053 GCA_013397135.1 Pachyramphus minor
CGGCCTCGCCTTCTGCCTCTTCTACCTGGCGTCCTGCTTCACCAACAAGGTGAGGGCGGGCGCGGGGCCGCCCCAGTCTCGGAGGGGCCGGACGGGGCGGAGGGAGGTGCGGGGGCGCTGGGCAGGCGGTCCGCTCAGCAGGAGCGGGGGCGAGGTAAGTGCAGGGACCCAGGAGAAAGAGGGACGATGCCCTCTGCTTGCCCTACCCTGCTCGGGGAGAGCCGCGGACCAGCCCCTCCCGGACGGGACTACCCCACGAATGAAAAATTCCCTGGCATTTCCAGCCCGAAGGGCCACTGCCGCCCTGCGCAGTGTGCTCCCGAAACTGGGGATAGGACTGTCTGCTACCGGTCTCGTTTTTCTCGGTGTGTGACATCTTAACCTTTCCACGACACAGAAGTTCCAATACTGGCTTGTTTAGCAGAGCAAAGGGGTGACATCATATGATTCCAATGAATGAAGTGTTACAGAGCCAGAAATTAGGCTGCTCTGAAAGCATTGCTGATGCTGTGTATATTGCACTATTGGATATCTAGCAACCACACTCATTCCCAAGAAAAGATCTGTAAACTGGAACAATAATACCAAGGGAAAAATCTGAAATATCGAAAGTGTTGTATTAGTAGTGAAGCAAATGTTAACTTCCATGGACCCTGTGACAACTTAATTACTCAGCAAATTAAGGTCAAGAATTTTGTTTTCCACTGTGTAACTGAGTTGCTTATTAGTGTTGCTGAAATGTTTAAGCAAAAGGAGAGGTAGGCTGCAGGTGGCCACATTGTGAATAAAATTGTAGACTTAAAACATAGTTTGAAGTAGTTTTTTCAGTCTGGGAGGAAGAGATAGGGGAACATTTGCTCCTTGCTGTCCTATTTATCTTAGAGTGTGTGTTTCTGGTTCTGATTTGTGAAAAAAAAAAGATGTTGTTGAAGGAATCATTATGGATTTCCTGGGAGAAGGCTAGAGAAAAGCAGCATTTCAGCGGTGAAAATGAAACCTCTTCTGTGCAGTGACCATTGGTTTCTGTAAAGGTACACTTGCCATTAAGGATGCCCAGAAGTCAACTGAAGTCCAGACAGGAAGCAAAGTTTGTAGGGAGAGATAATGCACTTGATTTGACAGACTGCTAGGAGCAGTGATTAATTAAACAGAAAGAGGCTAGAAGAGCTGCTAAATTGTGTCATGGATTGGGAAAGGTACTTGGCTTAAGTGTCCTTGAGAGCAAGTCAGAAGGACTTCAACATAGGGCCCCCATTTTCAAACCTGAATATAGATTTTAGTGTAATAAAATTAAAAATAACTAGAATACAGACCTTTGAGTTGTTGCAGGTGGTGTGCAAATGCAGGTGGGGGTACGGACATGTGCAGATACGTCGTCCTGATTTTAAACCCATATGGTAGTTCTGACTCTTGTATGTGTAATATGGCTCATATGCCTTGTCTCTGTATATTGATGCCAGCTTCCTAGTGACACACCTAAAAACTGGACCTTGCAAAGTGCTCAGCATGGTTTCCTCTCTGTTGAAAGCTTTCAGCTTCTCCTTTTGCCCTTGACAGCTTCTGCTGGCTCCTGGAAGGAACAGCAGGTATGTTTCGTTTCCTCTGAGGAAGCTTCAGGCATTCTTCTCCTTTGCAGAAATGGTATTTATATACTTCATTACAGGAAATTGTTAGGTACTGATATACGTGTGGAAAGACATGGAATAATGCCTCATATTTGCATAGGTACATATATAGTGTGAAAAGACACCAGCATCCATACACACAGACCCTGACAAAGAGTGCCAAAGCAGTAACACAGAGAATTTGCATTTCACTCTCATGTATTACATCTCCAGTGGACCTTACGGGCTGCTTAGTATTTTACACAAAATAATATGTGAATAGAATGTTAGGTGTGTAAGATGCATCAATCATAAGGAAACAGTTATATTAAGATTTTTGATCTTGATTCTACCAAATGTTGCCTCTTTGGTACGATATGATGTTAATTGACAGGTGCTTATGGCTTTTTGTTTCTGTTAATCCTTTTCCCATTCAGTATGATGCATGGAGTGTGCTCAGAAAGTGAAAGTACAATTCAGAAGGTAGCCTTCTCTGTTGTTCAGTCACTCCATGCCTCATGTACTTTAGTGTCTGTTACCTTCCTCAATGACTGAGGCAGCATCCAGCAGTTCTGGTGTGGGAAGTGTCACAAATGAGTGTTTTAGGTTGCTCAAAGAATCACCAGCAAAGGTATCGGGAAGAGTAGGTTTAATATTAAAATGAAATCACAACAGGGTTCGTTGGCAAGGTTTGCACTACTACCATCATTACTACGTACATTATATTACTATTATTACATTACTACGTCATTGCATCTACTACATCATTACCAGGTGGTTAAAGCAGACAGAGAAAAAGCAGACTAAAATCAATCAATCTAAAAATAAATCAACCTAAAATGATCTATGTGGAAGTAAGGATAGGAAAGCGTAAGGATAAAAGGGAATAAGACACTCCAATTGAGTCACAGGGTTCAGAGTGGACTCCCTTGCCAAACCTAGCCCAGATTTGACCAATGGTTTAGGCCTAAAGGTTTTAACAGCACTTAAACTTAACAGTGCTAAATGAATAGCTTAATTTAAACAATTTAACAAAAGATTATGCAAGTATTTACAATAGGTATGACAGTGAGTCACTTAAAGGCCTGTCTTACTTACGAATCTAATGTACTTAAGAATCTGAGAGCAACATTCATAGTACATTTGCTATAGCATAGTCACACTTGTGTGCACACAGACCTGAAGAAGTACAAGGTATACCTGTGAAAAATTGCCCTTGAGTGCAGTGAAATG
Source organism: Pachyramphus minor (assembly GCA_013397135.1). NCBI lineage: Eukaryota > Metazoa > Chordata > Aves > Passeriformes > Tyrannidae > Pachyramphus > Pachyramphus minor. The sequence continues at coordinate 155,166 of VYXB01006071.1, forward strand.
CTCATGTCTTGAGGAGTGGGGGTGTCAGCCCAGGCTCCATTGTCAGTGTTTGGTGGTGGAGTACAGCAAACTTGAGAGTTCACTGGCTCTGAGAGGCATCCCACTCAGAGGGAAATTGCTGGTCACAGCTTGCTGTGGTCCGGAAGAGATCAAAGGGGCTCACTTAGGACTGCTGTTTACAGGGTCCCAAGAATTGGCTTTAGTCATAGTAATTTTCCATCCTGGCTGCAATGCGGGTTGGTAACTTTCTGTAGAAGTTCAGTAACAAAAATGTTGTTCCACTTGGGTTGTTAATGCAGGCAAGAAAAATAAGTCTCCAAGGCTGTTTGTTAAAAAATAGGAGCTCATTAGACAGCATTAGTTCCTGGAGCACACAGTGTTTCTGATAAGATCAAGAGAATCTTAGCCCAGGTGTCATACATCAAGACTTAGGCCTAAAGAGCATTTCTGAGACTACAGTGTGGCCTGAGGAGGGCAAGGGGGGAAATGTGCCACAGAAAGAGAAATTACTAAACATTTTCTACCAAAATAGGGAAAAATTAAAACTTTTTGTGTGTATTTTGTTGCTCTTGTGATTGTTTGTTAATGTTATAAACTGTAGGTGTTTGATGTCCATTAATTTGGTATTTGTTTTCCAGTATGTCCTGTCTGTCCTGCAATTTACCTACCCTACCCTTTTTCAAGGGTAAGTACTGTTTTAAGAACATAGTTGTTTGAAAAATGACTTTAATGTCTTGCTGTTCTGTGCTGAAGCTAACTTCAGTACCTCTTGTCATTACTGGCTTTTGCTGTCTAGAGAACATAATTCATAAAGCCTTAGTAAAGTGAATAAAGTGTTCATTAATATGTCTTGGTTAATTTTTTTAACATCCTGATGGTAATTAAGGTGTAATTAAGATATACCGAGTCCATAATTTATCATTTTTCAGAAAGTCTTAGCTTCAGCATAGAAAAGTAACAATTATAGTACAACCTGTCTTCTTTGGAAATGGCACTCTTGCATAATGTGCCGTTGTGGTATATTCTGTAGCTATGCTAGAGAAAAGCAACCTTAAATCCATCTTTAGGCACTTATAAATACTATGTTGCTTATTTTTGTGCTTGGCTTTGGTTGTAACTGTGCATCACCAGTCATCTTGATGATTGTAATGAGAAATTTAATGTTTTGACAAGTGTCCGTATATACCATCAGTGCTGTTGATAATTTGTTAGACATTCCATGAAAATCTGGCCTCTTAGAGTCGAGGCTTCCCCCATTTGTTCTTTTGAGGTAATGTTGAAATCTGCACACACTGGATATCTTTAGTTCCTTTTCTGCTGCTTAGCATGGGTTACATTTTTGTCTGACTTGCAGCCCCAGGACTGCAATCAACTCTAGGAATAGTTGCCAGGGGAATCTCCATTTACTTTGAATGTATTCAGCTCAATTAAATATTCAGTGAATGCTTTCTTCATTTTTGGCTCACACAAAGACTGTCTCTTGGACAAGGCTTTTATCATATGGGGAAAGGGTTTTGAGTAAGGTTGCAAAAATACACGTGTGGTTAATCAATAGTAAACAAGTGTATTTCAACGGCAAGCAACTGCCTTACTGTATCTGTGTTACCACAGTTATTTCCTTTTTCTATTATTTGGCAATGCATTTCAGCATCTTAATATTTTTCCATAAGTTCTGGCTTGTAAGAGTGATCTTCCCTTGAAATTTTTTGTAAGTGGCTCAGACGCGCTTTCATTTGGAGCTGTGACAGATGAGCAAAGGAGGGAAGGAATGTGTTTCTCAGTTCATGTTGTTCATTGTCATTGGTTTTGTTCCCATTATAATCTAAGAATATATTGCATAGTGCTAAAACATCTGAACCTGTCACTAACTTCAACTTCTGTCATTAAAACCTGAGACAAGAGGAAATTCTTCACAATAAAGCTGATAGGAATTCATCACTGGTTTAGACATGTCAAGCATGGTCAAGCCTGCAGCAAACATCAGGAAAACCTGGCTTTTAATAAGCTCTTGTATGCTTCTCATCTAAAACAAAATGCAGTGAGCTATGATATAAGCACTGGATATTTACCATATCCACATGGAAAATGAGCCCTCCCTTCTCTGACGTGTCCAGCTGCATGTAATACTGCATAGAGTGAATATTTGTTTATTTATGTGTGAGAAAGATTTTAAATAATCGCTTAAATGCATTGCAATGAATGGGAATAATAAATGAACGCACTTCTATACCTGTTACGGATATTAATGTCATTTAACATTGTAATAAAGTATCTCTGTCTGAACTGAGCTAGATATTCAAGGATTTTCACCCAAGAAACATGAAACACCTCTCTGAAAACCACTAACTTAAGGAAGACAAAAGCTAATGAATTATTTTAAAGCTTAAAAAAAAATCAGTGTGCATCACTACTCATTTTGAGCTATCTGCAAATATTTCTTAGGCCTCACATACTATTTCTGTAATAGACAGAGGAACAGCTTTGTGGTAGGATACATCATTAGATAAGTCAATGCAGAATGAACGTAATTGTTATGTACATTTTCAATGAGAAAACCACAGCGTTGTGGTTTATACACAAGGTTATCTGGCTGTGAAGATGTTTTCTCTAGGGGTTCTGAATCAGAGGCTCATGCAGCATAATGATGTTATTGTTGATGACACTTCACTTGGTGCTTGCTACACAAGCTCTAGAGGCAGGACAGGAAGCAGTCAGTTCAAGGGATTTTGTAATCTAAACCCAGCATGAATTACTGTGGGAAGTCATGGAGCTAATTTTTGAAACCAGTAGGACTACACACGTTATCCTTGGGGCTTTTCACTTCAGCTGAAGTGAGTCTTTCAGTCCTGAAATCACGTTTATTTGTTCCAACAGTAACAGTTTATGTATGAAAAGATAGTCATCTCATGTAACAAACCTTGCCTTGCTTGCATCTTCAGATCATCATGGCTGTATCATCACTATTGTTCTTGTAAACCTTGTGTAGGAAGAGATGATAAAATGGGGATTCAATAACGTGATTTAGGTAGTTGTGGTAGATGGTAATTTATTTATAAAACATTTGAAACAGGGTGTGGAAGCACCAGATTATTAGAAAATCTGGAGGAAATGAAGGCCCACAGAAATGAAAGATTCAAAGGGGAATAGTGGCATCCCTGGTAACCCAGAGAAATGGTAGATAACTGGAGTCATAGGTGTGCTGTGAGAAGTTCTGTGGATTCTAAGGTTGTTCTCATGATTAAAGAGGACAAACAATTCAGAGATACTGTGTTGTTCTGTTTCAGGTGGCAAACATTAGTGAGTGGACTTCTGCTTCACCTCTCCTGGAAGCTGGGCTGGGTGGAGATAAACTTGTGTTCAAGGTACTCTGGGGTTTTTTGGTATCTGCTACATACTTATTTTCTGTAGCTGGATCACAACATAGTTAGATTGGTTGTGGAAGTTACTAACTGGCTAAAATAAAGGTTGGGGTGTGTGTGTGTGTGCGTTCTGCTTCACAGATGTAGAAAAGAACTTGTGTTTTAGTCAAGTGAATCTTTTATCTGCTGTGTAGATAAATAGAGGATATTGTTATAATAGCCATCAGCGATATTGGTAGAAGCAAGACTAGGTCCAATCATTACTTTAGTGGCAATTACTGATATCTATATGTTATTATCAAATGTATATTTTTAGTGCAGACTTTGTCTTCACAGAACAATCTAAAGGAATGTATCCATCAGTAATGTCCTTTTTTAGTTCGACTTGTCATCACTAATGATTACTTCTGCTTTAAACCATGAAATTAAAGAAGTTGAATCTTTTTTTTCCCCAGCTTGGAAGAGATATTTTGATTTTTTTCAAATTCTGAAAGAATTTAAAGAAAATACTGGACAGGAATCACTTTATGATGTTGAAGATGTTGTTTTTATTTATGAAAAGTTTTGATGAAAAATTATTTGTATTTTGGCGCTGGAGACTTGGGGCCACTAGGTGTCAGTGCACTGTAGGAAAATGGATTAAAATACATCTTAAGAGACTTTGTTAGTTTAATGAATGCAGAATACCTGTTCTAGAATAGACTGAATGAAACGACCAGAATTAATTGACATGTTTTGGCTATAATGTAAACAAATACTTAATCATGAGTTTAAACCTGTCTTTCTTCAGAAGAATCAGGCACATGCTTTAATGCTTTGCTGACCTGGACTTGTAGCTTGTATCTCCTGTATTAAAACAAAACCAAATAAAACTAAAATAAAAAAAGCAACCCCAAAAGCCAAGCCCCCAAACCCTCTAACACCCAAACCCCAACCAACAAACCAAAAAACTCCCCCAACAAACAAATGTAATGTCCAAAGGTGATTTTAGTACTACCACTGGGATTAGGGATATTTCCACACCGCTACCCCTTACAGAATATTGGTTTCTGAATCTATCTGTTGGTTTGGGGTTTTTCTGTGTATGTGTAGGATACTTAGGAATATCCAGTCTTCTCATTCTTCAAATAATAAACTGCTATCCATCTGTTTGTTTATTTCTACAAAGTCTCAGTTTTTCTGTCGTGTGGGCTGATTTCATATGCCTTCTGAGCCAGTTCAGATTATCACCAAGTGTCTCAGCAGAATTAAATTATTACATAAAGATCATCAGCCTTTGTCTAAAGTCCAGAATACTAACCTCAGAATAAAGACCAAGTAAAAACATATTACTTCGGGTAATCTCTTAAGTTTTGTGGATAACCTGCTTTTCATCTGCTTCCCCCCAGCACTCCCAACTTTAAGGGACTCTGCATCATTGCTTCTAAACAACAAATACTGTCTGCAAAGCTTGTATCCAAGACAAGGTCTTTGTGGAGCACAGTGGAATATGTGTAGCATCTGCATAATGCTACACAGTGCTGCTGTCTGCTGCCCAGATTCTGCCCCATAGGCACATAAGTCCAATGTGTTCTGGTTGGCATTTCTTGTAGTGCTGCATTTCCCCCACAGCTAAGCAGCAGCTCAGAGCCTTACTTAAACCAAGGCTCCAAAGTGTGGTTTAGGGGAACCTACCCATTGACTTTAGCGGGCTTTGGATTTAGCCCTACAACAACCGCAAGCTCATCAGTTCTTTTCATGTTTTGCGTATACATCACTGTATTGCCAACATAAGATGCTGCTAATTGGTTTACATACAAGACAGATTGTTGATTCTGACACATTACATCAAACATCCATCTTTTTCAGTCCTGAAATTCCCACTTGGCAGCATAAAATTCTAAAATCATGGAAAAAGCATCTGAAGTCCTTTTCCATTGCACTTCGCAGTATTGCACTGGAGATGAAGACATATTTGGGATTCCTACAGTTTAGTGGTGGAGAACATGAAAGAGTGACATTTTTATGTTCTAAATGAAAATTCGGTTTTCATGATGTGTTCCTTTCATCTTCTCAGCCCTACCTTCTTTTCTTCCCTTCCCGCTTCCTTCCATTTGTTGCAGTTCCAATAGGGCCAGGGGTATTTTTGTTCGTGTCTGATGTGAACTCATTGGTAATGAGGCATAACAGTTTTAGATCTCAGTCTTGATGAAATTCCAGTTGAAGTCAATGACCTTAAAAGGAACAGTGTTTTTATAAAAAGTTATGGTGACTACTCAAGAAAACCCAGAGCAAATATTTATGCCAGTGAAAGGATATAAAGATTATATTCATGACCTGGGGTTTTTGATTGATTATCTTGGATAATGATATAACAGGAAATGTGATATTTATGGTTTCTTCCTTGTCTGTGGTTACATGTATCTTTATGTTTTATTTTCATTCATACTGTTCTGATTCCATCCTTTAGTGGTCTGTTTTCCTTGTGTGCTGTGAAGTGTAGTAGTGTAGTGGTACCTGTAATTAATATTTTAAGTCTTACATACTAATTGGAAGTGTAATGCAAAGGAACTACAAGCAGTTTGGGTTTATTCTAAGAACCAGCATTATTTGCTAACTTTTTCTTGACTTTAATTCAAAGCTTTGCTAGAGTGAATGAATTAGCCATGACTTCAGTCCTGGGAAGCTTTTGATTCAGGCCTTTACCTCACTGCTATTTCTTTCTTCCCTTGCTCAAAGTCTTTGATTATTCTCTCTGAAATTTACCACCTACCTGATCTCTTTTTCCCCTTAAGTAACAAGATTTAAAAAAATGGAAAAGTGCAAATTCTGAAGCCCCTTCTCAGAACTGAAACCTGACCTTGCTGCAACAACCATAGCTAAAAAAAAATGAATCAGATCAATCTGATGACTTCATTCCTCCATTAGTTGTCAAACTGCCTCTGGGGATTTGGCTTAGTCAAAGGAATATCATTAGGAAATCTCGAGAGATAGGCTCCCACAGAGACAATCTGATCTTTGGGAAGAATCTCTTTGTAAATCTGGCTGAGAAATGAATGTGTGGGTGGCCAAGTGTATTTGTACATAGTGAAAATGTGTGCTGTCTGTGCAAATGCACCATTTTATGCCTTCATTTGACAGTTTTTGTTCCTTTCACAGCACATCAAGGAAATTAGTTGAAATTTCTCTCCTTTAAAACCGATGGAAATAATTGCTAAGTTAAAAATAAAACAACACAATTTTGGAGAGAGAGGAGCCAGGGAAAGAGTAAAAGAAAAAAAATATATCTGCAGATATATATATCACTGGATTAGATGAAGTGAATAATTTCTGACTTGGAATCTTTAGTAAATTGGAGGAATACTGAACAATTGGACAATGACATTAATATGCACACATTTGAAATTTATGTACATCTATACATATTATATTCCTTGCAAGCAACTGTTCCTGACTGTATGTAGACAGAATATGGTGAAATAATGAGATTTTAATTGTTTTCACAGGTCTGAAATCCTGTCATGGCTTCCTGGTTCAGTACTTTTTGTGGGCATTATTTATGCTGGTTCTAGGTCACTGTCCAGATTGGTAAGAAATGCACAAGTAGAAGTCAATTCTTTATTATCTCTACTTTATAAACAGAGAACATTCCCTTCATACGTGGTGTTTAATGCTGTTCCTGGGTTGAGGGAAAAGGAGGGAGAAGGGGTTTAAATAATACATCCGTTGTTAATGGTGCTAAAGCTGCGGTTCAGTCATATGAAGTATCAAAAAGCACCTCTGTGACAGTCCAAAGGACTCAGCATCTTTCCAGAATCCTCAGTGTTTTTCAGAACAGATCCGTAGTGGTCTGAATTTTACAAGTAGGGAAGAAGCTGAAGAACTTTTTAGCTGTAACATTGCAAAAGAGAGAATGGGACTGTGGGATCTGTGGGAAATCCTTCCAGGAAAGTGATGAAGACCATTTCAGTGAGAGGCTTTTGATTCTTTATCTGATTTGAAACAAATAAATTGCAAGTTGGACAAACATTATGGTAATGGTTAGAATAATCAGTTTTATGATCCATTTGCATCACAATAACCTGTCAAATGTTTACAAGAACTCAAATCTGCTTTCATTAAACTTGAATGCTTTATGCTTAAATGATATAGTCTTTCTTAAAAAATAAAATAAATTAGTGACATTTATTTTTTAAAAATCATAATTATGCAGTTATGCAGTCTGCAAGCCCAAATTCTGCACTAGTTGCCTTCTGCATTCTATCAGTGCATCTTACTGTAACTCTACAGCCAGCTTGCTTCTGTCAGCTCCTAAACCTCGAAGAAGATCAAAAGGAAATTTTTTTCAGGATTCTGATTGTAGTGATCCCTTGAACATCTCAGTAGAGAGGCAGAGCAGAAAAGACAGAAGGTCTCTGTCCATCTTGGACCCAAATAATCTTGGGAAAGCACAGGCATGTGCTCAGAAGCCCCATGCTTCCAGATTAGGATCCATCCATCTCAGGATGATTGCATTCACCACCTCTTGGTTCTTGTCAAAGGAAGTTCCATTGGACTTCTCTGGTGTAAAGTGAGCAAAGATCCATGAGGAGGTCCTTGCCTGGAAACAGCAAAAAGCCTTGGCAGCAGCATCTTTTCTGCTTGCTCACCTGGGTGGTGGAGGAGTTATGAATCACATCCTCCCGGCTATTTCGTCTTACTTCCTAGTCATCCAGTCAGTTACTGTGTTTCCCTCCTGTTCCTGCTCTGGTCATTCATGAGTGAGCTGCACTGGAGTGGCAGAGGGGCTGTGAATGGTTTTGATTTATATCCCAAACCTTCCTTAAGGAAAATCTACCATTTCTGAATGGATTTTTGTTGTGCACGAATGGGGATTTATAGGCCTAATTCTGTGGCCATTTTAGAAGGAAAGACAAAAGGACAAATAGTCTTAGGCCACAGTTATTATGTACTACCTCATACTGGGACTGAATTCAATCTTACATAGAAGCTTTACTTACAATAACTTTGTGTCGAACAGTTTTATGACACATTGAGAAGGAAAGTGGGCTCTCCTAAACTCATACCTGAACTGGCTCGCCTCAACAGCATATTTGAATTAAGCAAGTTTATTCCTAAAGCAGAATTTATGTTCATTTCTTGTGATCAAATCCAAGGATACCTGCTTTCAAACACTCCTGTATACTGGCAGGGCTACAATTTTTATCTCTGTTTGTGCCTTCCCCTAGAGGTGCTGGCAGTCTCCCCTGCCCGAGTGTTCAGGGCTGGAAGTGGAGGAGGACTGCTTAGCTCTGGACTGTGATGCATTAACAAAAGTATGCAGAGCTGTGAGGGGAGGTTTGTACAGAGTCAATTCACCCTGCCTGCCCAACCAGTAAACCTTTCTTTTCATAACCCACTCACAAATTTAAGAAATAGTCACATCAAAGGCAATAGACATATGGAGAAGGTTAACTGGGCTAGGCAAACCGGAGCCATTGTTGGCTCCAAAACACATTTGGAAGAGCCAAAAGCAGAGGGGAGGGAAGAAAAACCCAACAAATTGGCTTCACAAAAGGAAGAATGTAAATTATGCTGTCAACTTTCCTTGTTTATGGCTATTTCTTGTATTTCCTATTACTGTGTCAGGCTCAGGATTCTCATGTTATATACTTCTGGTTTTATGTTCTCAGTTGTGAATTGGCTTTCAGAACTGGTGAAACTGGGTCCAACAACTTCATGCAAGTTGTGTTTGTGTGATTTTCATTCCTTAGTAGTTTAAAGATGTTAAAAGTTTTCTTGTGTTTATGGATCCACCCCAGCTGTCATTATGATTTAAAATGTTTAATTAGTGTAGCTTATCTGGCTTCATGGTAAAGAAAAGAAAATTACAGAAAATACAGATTTCTGAATGCAAAGGCCAATTTAAGAGATATTTGCTACTTATATCACCTGATACTTAAAAACATGGATATCACTGAGAAAATACCTCATTCTCTACTCATGTGATTTAAATACTATACACAAGTGGGGAAATACTGCTTCCTAAACTGACTTAGTCTTTAGATTATCTTAATCAGAGCAGAGAATTGCTTCTGTTTCGACTGTCTGAGAGACCATGGATCTGAGTTGGAGGAAGTATTATGAACCACTAATTCTGGTTGGGTTTGCCTGTGGCAATGGGTGTTTGATTCATTATTGTTATCACTGGGGTTTGTTTCTTAATGATTTCATGTTGGGATGGTGTCCAGATACCTCACTGAGTGTAATTTCAACATCACGTACATATGAACTATTGCATTTCTACCCTAATTTTGGGCAGCTCTTCCTAGCAGTAACTGAAAGCAATCACATAAAATCATCTTGCCCACCATTCTTTTGCTAGGAGTCACACTGTATTCTTAGTACCAGTAGACAGAGATGGGAAAACTGATGAGAACTGGTTACTGTGGAGGGTGCAGATATTGGATCAGAGAAGGAAAACTAGAGGCAGAAACCTGGAGCAAATCTTACTGAGGTAGCTGTGTACAAACAAGCTGGCTGAGCACTTGGAAGTGGGAGAAGCAGCAAGCAATGCAGGGCCTTCTCCATGTGCAAGATGCCTGTTCCATGTGATAATGATTGGAATGGGTCTAAGTCCCTTTTAGGAGATATGGCATGGATTTACAGCTTAAAAAACAAAAACCCCAAACCACAAACATGTAGGACAGCTGTCTGTCTCTAGGAGGAGTGCCCCTTGCTATGTGTGTGACTGTTTTGGGTTGATTTGGGCATTTTTATTCTCTCCCAACTTCAGCCAATCCCGGTGTTCCTCACTGTGCACAACGCGGCAGAAGTTATAACCTGTGCATTCCAGAAGTTTGTGCAGAAAGAGGTAATTGATCTCTGTGTTGGTACATTCAAGGTAACTACTATGATATAACTGCCCTATAACAAGATTTCTTTTAATTTCTTTTAATACAAGCAGCATTGTATTGTACAAGCACACTAGAAAAGTGTGCTTTTCTAATATCTCTGTGATAACTGGTCATTAGTGATACCCAGAGAGAGCCTTGCTATTGACAGGTATCTATAGTGATACAAGATATGAAACACTGCACATGTGTATCACCAGTTTGATCTGCATTTTTAAGAGTGGCTTGATCCTGCTTGTGTTTTCCTTTTGAAAACTAATATTCCCTGTCATAATGTTTATGTCTCCACATAAAAATCTCATTGTTTGAGCTGAAAGGGAGGAGGACTTGGTCCTTACATCTAACTAGTATAATATATCTAGTGTGTTGTATGATTACAGATAGATCACATCTCCATATAAAATGCAGGAGGAACAGTGCATTTTTTAATTTGTTTTGAATTCTTGAGAATCTGCCGCAAGACCTGTGAAAGTCATCTGAATAATTCCTGCACCCTTTAGTAAGAGCTGAGTTTGTTTCTCACAAACTGTATTAGGGAGCCTTCTTTTTAGGCATTTCTTGAAATGCTTTTCTAATTGACTAAAGAGCTGCTGTATGAGCTAACACTGGGAAATCATTCATCACAAAGTCATTTCTACAGTGGCCTCTGTCTTGCTGTAAAAGGGGTCTTATTCATTATATCTGTTGTCTGTATAGAAGACAATTAAATGACCCATGTTTACTACTTCTGACAAACAGAAGAGGTCACTAAGGTTATGCCTAAGGGACATAACAGTGTGTACCACGTTATGTCCCTGTGACATTGTCCTTTGATTAGTGTCCCTGTCAAGGTGTTCCATATTTTCCATCTATGTCACATGCTTATGATTCCTCTCTTTAAAAACAAAAGCACTACAGACAAGGATAATGCAAAGACAGGCCTTGCTGCAATAATTTTGGCAATAATTTTGTACCAAAGAATTGGAAAACTTTCATGAGTTTAGATCAAGACTGTTTTGACTGATATCTTTTATTAGGTACTGATTTGACTGATATCTTTTATTAGGTACTTAATTAGTACCTAATTAAGAAAACTCAGTATTTGAGTACATACATGACACAGTTTTGGTATAATTCAAGTTAAGTTTGAGGACCAGGTATAAAGTTCATACTGGTTTTAGATTTACCTGCTGGTAAATGATCTGAAAATGTAAATCAAGTTGAAGTAGGCTAATCTGTAATCCTGATTCTTCTTTTCCAAATTAATTTTGCTAAGCAATGGTGAAATGTAATGGGCTGTTGAATGCTGCTAATTGAAGTTTTAATGTGTTTGGTGCAGTAAGAACAGCTGTCATCACTTTCCAGTTTTTGAAGCACTATTTGAAAGCACTATTTCACCATTTTTATCATTAAATTTTAATCTTTTAATCATACTTTCTTTTTTACAGCAGACCTCTCATCTGAAAGTCTGTAGGTAAGCTCTTAAAAGTACTCACATTCAGATTCAGACTTGTTTTGGCTCCAGCTTCTCTATGTGCTTCAGATAATGGCACCAAAACAATGAAGAATGTAAGGCACATTCCTGTGGGCAGTTAGCCTAAATTGCAACATAGGAGTAATTAATTTTTTTTTTTAACCGTTGCTTGAATAGATATGTTTTTTCTCTGTACAAAACCAAAAAAAAGCCAGAAGACCAGTCTTCCTGAATGAAAAAGCAGTACTCATGACATTTTTGGAAAGGAGATGGAAACCAGGTTTGAATTTCCAGTGAGGGATCGTAAACAGTATCAGAAAGATGATTAATGTGTTAGAAAATAGCTGAAAATGCCTTTCCTAAGAAATAAAAGGTAAATAATATCTATTTCTGCTAGAATCATTCATTTCGAGTTGGGAGTATGTCTGTTCTGCCATGTCTGAAGTGACAGGATGAGAGGAAATGACCTTAAGTTGCACCAGGGAAGGTTCAGATAAGATATTAGTAAAAAATTTTCACCGAAAGAGTGGTTGGACACTGCAGTAAGTTGCCTGGGGAGCTGGTGGAGTCACTGTCTTTGGAAATGTTCCAGAGGCAGGTGGATGTGGCACTTGAGGAGATGGTTTAGGGGTGATTATGGTGGTACTGGGTCGGTGGTTGGGTAGATGATCTTAAAGATCTCTTCCAACCTTGGTGATTTTGTGATTCAGTGATACTAAGCTACACAACCTACTGACCCTTGTTGGCCCTGGTTGTTTTGGCTTCAAAAAGGAGATAGAAAGGAACAAACAAAAGTCAACTAGCCATGTATTAAAAGTTTCATTCTATGCCCCCACATCCCTTGAAGAAAGCATATTTGTTATTCTCCACATCCTGTAATCTTTTAGCTGTACTTAAGAGTGGATAATGTTGGGTTACTATTTAGTATACTTCAAGGCATTATCTTCCTAATTTCTTCCTGTTATTTCCATTATCTAACTTACTCTGGCCTTGTCATCACCACTGGATTATTGTCAAGGATACTGGTTTTTTTTTATAATCTTTAGCCTGTCTTTTCCTATGCCCCTGCAGAGCAGGAAAATAAGCTGAAAACCCAAGTGTATGTTATTATTAATCGTGACAATCCACAGAAATTCGACATCAGTGTATTCAGTGTAGCGTGAAGAAATACTGACTCAGCCACAGGTTAAGAATTTATTGAGCTAAAGTCAGTGGATTAGGAGAGGACTTGTGTTGTCCTTAAACCATTTCTAGTGTAATACCTCTCATTTTCACTTTCCTCTGTGTTCTGGAGTAACACCATCACTTTTAAGGGAGTCACTTCTGCTGGAATTATTGTAACAGGCAGTTCACCTTAATGAAAGAAGTATCTGGTAGCCATTAAGCCAGAAATTGGTTGATTTTGGCTTTCTGAAGAAACCTAGGGAAGCCAGGTGGCAAGTGAAGAATAATATTCTCTACCAAAAAAAACTTGATTTCATCACTTCTGAGATGTTTTGTGCTGCTTTTCTTCTCATACAACTTTACTGTGTATGAGTTACAAAGAATGCCTGATGTAAAACTTAATTGTGGTGGCAGAAATTGCTTTTTAAATATCGAATAAAAAACTGAAGTGTCAGTGTGAAATTAAGTGGAATTGCTTCTACTTCGCTGAGAGTACCAATCCAAATTACAAGCTTTTGGTCTTGTGCTTTGTTTTTTTCTCTTCTCCACAGTGTGCTGTTCCTCCTGGCAGCAGCAGTGTGCCTTCCTTTGTGTGACACACAGGTGAGCTCTGCTTAGTAAAACCGCCCTAGTTAGACCTTGATGTGTGACATTTTGTTAGCATATGAGGGATGCAGCTTTTACTGGTAAGCTAGTGTAGGATTCCCGTGAAGGAGCTGTGAGTGTTTCCTATTGCTGTGTTGTAGTCTTGCTGGTTTTACTGTGTTTGCATCATGGTAAAACCTCTGAGCAGTCTGGACATGGAGCTCTTTGGTGAAGAGAGTGGCTGGGGAAACCACAGTTTTACTTCTTATGGGGCTTACAGCAAATCACTTAGGTTTGAGTTAATTGCATGTACTTTCAGAACATTTCTAAATTAGTTTGGAATTCACTTTACACGCTTTCTGTAGCTACTGGAGAAAGAAAGGAGGTACCTCCAGAGAATGCTCCATCCAGTGCAGGTTTCTTCATTGGAGATTCTCTTTTGGAGACCTGTGAAGGCTGCTTCCTTGCTTTAGAAACTTCAGTTAATATCTGAAGTCAGATGAATCTGGAACTTGTCTGGATTCTTCTGATCAAATGTGGCCATTGGAAGCATTGCACCTGCACTAGCTCTGCATAGCCCATGGAGCAGAGCAGGAACTTCTGATATGTAATTCATCTCCCTTGAAAGCTGACATCTAAAATATGCCAGGTGAACTTCTCTCAAAATATTTGGGTTTCCCCACTGATTGTGAAGAGGGCTTGCTTTGTTCAGGGGCAGATGTCTGTTTGAAGCACTCTTTTGGGTAATATGTGATTAATTGGAGCCTTAGCTGGTACAGAGGCTGAGAGGAGAAAGGAGACATGGCAAACACCTTAGTGATGGTCCTCTGATCCTTTTGCTCCTCCCTGATTGCCAATACAGGACTAAACAGACTGGGATCCATATGTTTGGATTATTTAAAATGTTGTACATATCTGAAGGAAATAGAACCATCCCTGTCAAGACAAGCTGAGAATCTAGGTAACTGGCCTATACCAGGTCTCTAAGTGGGACAGGAAGAACTTCAGTCTTCCCAGTCTTCTTTAGTCATCTTCTCTTTCCTTTTAGCATTGCTCCCACTTGCTGTACTTGCTTTGGGAAGTTAACTGCAGGGAAATCACAATATGTATGTTTACATGAACATGTTTTTATTTATGTAGATATTCTTTATTGCAGTTTGATCCAAATGGTTATTTATGGGCTCTAATTCACTTGGTCTGTGTTGGTAAGTAATTTTCTTTAAGAAAAGAGTTAGGAAGAGTAAATGTTTTGGAGAAATGAGCTTTATTATGAAATTACTGATATTTGAGATTCTTTACATAAGAAACACTTGGAAAGAATGAAGATCAGTAAACATAAAGTGCATTCCTGTTATAGCTTTTATGTTGAAAACAACAGCAGAATAAATAAGGTATTGCAATCTATTAACAGTGGATGAGAAAATGCACATGAAATTTTAATCAGCACTAAGCTCTTCTGGTTGTTTTTTGATGGTTACCTACTGAGAGACACTTCTTTCTAAGGGGAGAATAAACATGAAAAAGGCAAGCAATAACTTGTAGTTAGAGCTTTATTGCACACAGAGATTTTATTTTAAAACTGACAAAAATACTCTAAAATATCATGGAATATGGTCCCAGAGGACCATATTGTTGAAATGTTGGGGTTTTTTTGGCAATCATATGCATTTTTTAACAATTTAACAGTGAGTTGCGTAACCCATCAGGTTTTCTTTTGTCTTTTTTTTAGACTAAACATTGATTCAGATAAATCGTAACTCTTTCCTGAAAAGCTAGAAACAGTCAGACCCAGAAAATCTGAAGAAAACAGGAGTAGTAATTTTTAACTAGGAGATTTGTGTCCTTTGGAGCATTTGGGTGGATAATCAGGCACTTGTATTTGATTCTTACCTGTACTATAGACTGAGTGACTCATTCATATGTTAAGTCTTGTCTGCAGATTAAGGATGATTCCTTCTTTATTTCTTCTATTCAAATTATAACATTTTCAAGGCAGAGGTAATGTGTTTATATGTATTCATGTCTAGGGAGGTCTAGAGATCCCATTCTAAAATGTTGTTAATATACAAATATGAAATATGGTGGTTTTTTCCTCTAGGAAATACTATATATATAAACATTTGCTCATTTAGATAAAAGTAACAGCTATGGATTTTTTCACATTAAATACTTATTTGCTGTAATGAGTAAAGTTATTGCTTTCTCAAAGCCAAGGGGTTTCATGTGTAGAGCAGTGCTTGGTCATGGAAGTGGACAACTGCTTAGAGAATCTTCAGAAGTTTTTTTCTGAGTGTTTGAAACATGTAGGGAGTGCCAACAAAATGTTTATGCTCAAAATATAGCTTCTTTCCATTTCTCTTGGTTTTGAGAGTTGTTGATTTGACTGTTGGGGTTTTTTGTGTAATTAGATTTCCTATCAACCGAAATAAAGATGCTACAAAAAAAGGTAAATAAATAGAGGACTCAACTTCCTGCATTAAGTTAATCAAGACAGGGCATTAGATAAAGGACCCATGTTTTACCCTTCACCTTGTCTAGCGGAGGCAAAATTGGGTACATCTCTTTCAGTGTTCTACTGGATTTAATTTTCATGTTTTGCTTCTCTCTGTGAATAACAAAAAAAAAATTAAAAAAAAAATACCCCAAGGCCTTGAAGAAAGGGTCTCAAAAAATAGAGCCTGAAGCTGTATTGTTTCTTCCATGAGTGCTTAAAGCCTTACCCAGAATAGAAATGTGAGCTAACCAAGAGGTGGGTGGGTCGAGAACGTGAAGAATCTGGAGACTCAAGAGCTGAGAGAACTTTAAATAGTAAAGACGTCTCAGAGCCAACAGCTCTACATAGGGGCCCACACAGATTAATATGTCATAGAACTTGCCCCCAAAATCGGGTGGGCTGAAGAACCCAGTTTGTGGCACTTTTCTGTATGTATTTACACACAAAAACACGGACACACGGACACACACACACTCTCCTTTGTAGTTGCTGTGAGCTAGAAGTTGTTTCTTCCTGAGAAGAACTAGCAGAACCACAAAGCATGACTGTACTCTGAGGTGATAACACTTTGAAAACTATTAATGTGAAGTGATAGGTTCATTTTACTCATGGTTCAGGAATCCTTTGTGCCGTGTTGCTAAACGGTAATTCAGAGGGGTTCCACGTCTGCCAGTACCGCGGCCAAACAAGCTGTTGTTTGTCAGTATGATTGCATGTTATGGCAATTACACATGTCATTTCAATTACAGGGGCTTACAAAGTATTTCACAAGTTGTGGAAACCTGGCTCCTTAAGGTAATGTGTTTTCATATTCTTTTACTAAGAAGGAGAGATTGCTGTCAAAGAGACTTTGAGACACATCTGTGTAGCAGTCAGCTAAGCTGTAGGGATCTCTGCATTATCAGTGTGAGTTGGGCCACTCTTGGTTAATCATTAATGACTTCCCTTGCAAGAGGAGCCTTATTTATTGTTGGTAACAATAGCATGTGGTTATTGATAGTTATACTGCTACCTGGGACACTGAATTAGTTTTAAACGTTGTGTTATCTAAGGGTTATTACTCAGTCCTGGAAACAGAACCGGTAATTACTGGCACAGGTGTTAAGAGGCAGTGATAATTTGTGTTCATGTGGAAAGCTGCGTGGTTTAAACCTGTCAGTACCTCCCTTTGTGACAGTCTCAAGAGTGTTCAGCAGCTGCTGACTTGTGACCGGACTGGAATGGCCAAGTACCTTAAACACCTTGAAACCTTTCACTAATCTGATTTGCACGTTAGAACTCCAACCATGCAATAGTAGTAGTCTTAGAATCAAGTGGTGATGTATTTTCACAGTGTCTGTAATCTGCAGTTGTCCGTATAGATGGAGATGGATCTGTTGCCACTGCGTATTATGTGTATGTTCAGAACATATGCATCTGTAGAATATGGATAAGCTCATTTATTTCAAAATGGTTTTCCGTCTCTGGTTAAAGGTTCTAAATTTTAGTCAGTCTCATTTTACTTCGCTTTAAATGAGACTTCCACTGACATAGTAACAACAGAAATAATATGTGAATTATGTGTAAATTAATATGCTGATTGAGAATTTAGTTAATTTATTAATATTGATAGTTATTACTGTATTATGTTCATAATTAATATAATATGTTACTATTTTTTAACTACATTATATGAATTAATATAATGTAATATTACAATGTCATAATACTACTTAATATACTGATCTCTTATACCACATGAATTGCTTTGCTAAACGAACACCTTTTTTTCTTTCCCTCCTCTCCCAGTGATCTGGACCAACAGTACATCAACTATGTATTCAGGTAAAATGAATAAGTCTTTGATACACCATAGCTGGTATTATGTGGTATATGTTTTAATTTTCAACTGTGGCTTGTTGAGGAAACTCATAGCTACCACTGCTTAAATGTATTTATTTAGCAGGACATTCCCTGAAAGAACAGTGCTAAGCTGAATGGCTTAGCAGCTGAATTTTTTTGGCTCTGGTTATGGATGGATATGCCAATATACACCTGGGAAGGTAACGAGGTGTTAATTATGCATTTTTAAATCACCATGTGCACAAGTGATCTATCATTTCCAGAAATAATATTTACAGATTAACTCCCTGGCAATACCCCACTTCAGAAAATAAAACTTGTACAACATTGCCAGAGGGGGAGATAGTGATTACAAAAGTACTGTGTGCAAAGAACATGAGCAGTAACTGATTGTTCAGAGTGCCATTAGTGGGGTTGAGTAATTCAGACTTTCAGTTGTTTTTCTGATTTGGAGATATAAAAGTTGCTTGTTATTTTTGTAGCTAGTGAAAGAGCCAGAGTCACTGACCATATTCCCCGGCTTTTTAAAATTCAGTCCTTTCCTCAGAGCCACACAATTCAGAACATTCACTGTACTTGGCTTCTGCTGAATTTTGGTGAGGCTTTATTTGAAGTAGGGCATATAGAGACTTGATTAGATTCTCCTCCATCCGTATGTTGGACAACCATTCTCCTCCATCCATATGTTGTGTATGTTGGCCTCTTCTTAGGATGGTAGCTAATATGGGGACACTATGAAGTATGAATAATAAATTCAAAGAAAGGGTAATCAAAAGGAGTGGAAGAGGGAGCAGAAGTTAGGAATAAGCATAGCAAAAGTAAAGTTGTGCTTCTCTGTTTGATTAGATGGGTGACCACGTGTAAGATCCTTGATAGGAACACATCAGGGACACCAGTGTAGGAACATTTCTTCACTTCCATTACCGTTTACTTTGTGAACATCATCCATATGATAACACTGTGTCTCCCTATCTTAGTGCAGTCAAATCTCGTATTTTCATACATAGGTAATGCAGGCCTGTGATTTTGCATCTGCATGATTCCAGTATCTATTCACCAGGGTCCCATTTGTGGATAATATCTGAATATCAGTTTGCTTGAAGTGGTCTCTTGTTTAAATCAGTTGTTTTCCATCTATGCAATACACTATGAAATGCAAAGCAAATCGGTTTTATGCGAAGGTGGTAGGTGTTTATTGAAACTTTGGAAGAATTAGTTTCGTGTTTATTGAAACTTTGGAAGAATTAGTTGTGGAATTTGCAAATAGCTGGCACATGCAGAAAGAACCCATGAAGTCTTGAATGAGCTGTAGCTGTTTTTCTGTGTTGAAGGGAAAATCATTAAACAAGCAGTAAAATCAATTGATTTTTCATTTGACAGCTGCCTGACTATGGCGCTCAGTTGTTATTTTTAGTTGAAAATTGCAAATAAGCTTGAACTTTTAAATTCAGATTTTGGCTGAAGGTCTTAAATTTGCAGCTTTGTTTGAAAAGTCAGGGCTGGATTCCTTCTCTGTTAGTTGGCGATCCTTTGGAATCTATGAACTTGTGTCCAGCAGAGAGCAGGAGTTCCACATTACATGGAAAGTATGATTGTTTGTTTGGAAGCTTTTGGAAGAGAGAAACTTCTTGCTAAGGAGCTGTGAGGTGGAGTGATGTGCATTTTAAAACTTTTCTTTTTACAATAAAAACAACACAGCTTATAAGAGGATGGTGGAAAACAATTGTTGAAAAAAAAATCCAGCGATAGATTTGTGCGAATTGGAAGATGGCTATTTTCAGCATCTGCTGAAAAACAAAAATTTGCTATCAAAGCTCCCAAAGATTTTCACCAATAAGAGTCTTAAAGGTCAACATAGCTTATATGATGGTGGAAAACAATTGCTGAAAAACAGGTGGCTGAGAGGAGGTAGCAGACTGGATGCTTCATTGTTTGGCTTGTATCTTGATATCTATATGTGTTTGTATTTCTGTGTATTACAGAAGCTCACAGTCCAGAACAGTTGGACTTCATCTTGCATAGGGAAAACAAGCAGTACCATAGACAATGGGATAAGTGACATCTGATTTCTTCTAGAGTTTTGTTTTGTCATAATAGCTGATGATGTTTGAAAGGGTGGGAAATTTGGTGGAAGCTCTTTCCGTGTTTGCAGTCTCCATGACATGCCACCTCCAATATTTAATGGGACTTAAATCTTTCTGCTGCAGAAGGCACTGGCAGAGTTTGTTTCTTCGTGAGACCTCTGCGGATGTAGTTATCTTCGAGATCACTGCCACTTCCCAAATTTGGATGAAGCTGTTCAGAGTGTTCGAGAGCTATATAGAGCTGTGTACACTCAGCTTTACTGCACAAGCTTAATTTCTGTAGAAAACAGTCAAAAGTATTTTTAAATCTCACTGAGCGGAAGAATATTGTCTGAATGAGCTCTAACTCCTTACAAGCAGCTCTGGGTCAGAATTACTGTAAACATGAGTTTATCTCTGTCAGAGAGTGCCCAGCGCTAAATTCTGTGATGTAGCAGGTGTTAAGGTGTATGCTGCTTCCTCTACTCAAGGCTTCTTGAGGACTGTTTTGGCCATGACAGAATCCCACGTCCACCTCCAGAACAGGATACTGTAATGTGTACTGAAGATCTTGTCTATACAGGCATGATTGTACAATTCTATGATTTCTCCTCTTAGCACTATGATCCGTAGGTCTTTAAAGCTGCTTATTGCTAACCTAAATCACACAGCTGGTGTGCGGCTGTGCGGGTAAGAGAAAGCAGCTGTGTGTAGAATCATCAAATCATTTAGGTTGGAGAAGATCCTTTAGGTCACCGAGTGCGTTAACCAAACACTACCAAGTCGTACACTCGCTAAGCACCACATGACTTTTAAGTACCCTTGGGGATGGTGACTCAACCACTGCCCCTGTTCCAATGCTTGATAACCTTTTTAGTGAAGAAATTTTTCCTAATATATAGGAAAATATATGGGATTGTAACAGTAGAGGCTGTTCAAAGTATTTCTGTTCAGTATGAAAGCACAGTTGTACTCTGGGTGTAGAAACTATCTACGTAGAGTAGATGTAAAGTTTTGCACCACATTACTGGATGTTAGAATGTACCAATATGTTAGAGTAAAAAATATATATTCAGACTAAAAAGAAACATTAACTGTATTGGCTTTGTTGGACATTTCCAGAGGTGCAACTAAAATTAGCAAAGTCTCCTAACATACTCTGTCCGTACATGCCATGCACTGTTTCGTGTTTTAAAATCTGGAACAGTTTGGGAGGGAAGAACATTCTAAGAAAATGTACGTGAATGGGAACTTTCCAGAACGAAACAGATCTGATGAAATATTTCCTGATGTTGAAAGTGTGGCGTTCTTCTCACTTCATCACTTACAGAACGATTATTCAATGGCTTTTTAAAAGGGAGCCAGGAGCGAGTGTAAGAGGGAAAGCAGAGCTGTGCTCTGCAGAGAAGGCAGGGGTGAGGTCGCTGCTCAGTGCCCAGTCCCATCCTGTTCATCTCTCTCCCTTGTGTTTAAGCATCTGGGGCAGGGAGAGGGAGGAAGGAGAAGAGGGGCAATATACTTCCAAGATATTCCCTCTAATTCTCCAATTCTCTTGATCCTGCCTCCTTTTTTTACTGCACTATTGTATTTCCCTGTGCTCTGACTTCTGCATTGGTGTTCTACTTCCTAGTGCTTTTTCTAGTAATCTTGTATTTTCTTTCATTCTTTTCTGTTCCTCCACTTTTTATCAAGAAGGGAATTTCTCCCCCCCTGGCTGGCAAGAGGTAGTATGAAGGGAAGGGTAGTAATGTCTGCCTGGTATGTTGAGGGATACATAATGTGTCTTAGAAGTGGGTTGCAGCTCATCTTCAACTGTCTCCTGTGCTGAGGCAGGTAGAAATATGTTGATTCATGTGGAGAACCTGTAAGAATGTTTCAGTACATCCCAAAATCTGCCCCTGTCTGATCTGTGTTCACAAAGGCATACCAGATGGCCTAGCAGCTACTGGTGAGGAGAAAACAGACACATGAGTTTTTCAAATGATGAAGTGACACTGCCAAAGGTATGAGGTAAAGGCTCTACTCTATGCAGCTAAACTACATCTGGATTCTGGAAGAGCTGCTAATCTGTCACTTTTGTGAATTAAAAACTCTGCAGTAGATTTTCTGCATAAGGGGAGGGCAGCTTTGCAGGCAGAAATTAATATTCTTGCTGACAAAACCTCTTTTTAGCCAGAAAGGAAACTGTGGGTGACCCAGCCCTTAGTACAGGGGGGAAAAATAGAGGAGTAGAGAAATCCGGCGCAGGGATTTTGGTTTTGCTGCAGCCTGGTGTCCAGGCTGTCCTACTAGAAACCTTTGAATCCCTAATCTTGTTTTACAACATCTTTGTGTCTTTTCTACTGATGCTCTGTTCAGAGCAGAGCTGTAATGCCAACTAATGCATTTGCCTTAACCTGCCCCACACTTCACAAATAAGGTTTTGTTTTCTTCCTATGTTTTCTTTGGTTTAAAACCTAGGATGTCTGGTAGGGCTATCAATTCCTCTTGGTTGCAGAAGGAAATTTCTCTCTGAGTATTTCCCAATCTCAGTGTTTTTTGTTTAAAATTTAATACTGCAAAAAGGAAGTGGAGTAACACAGTTTAGTCCTCATTCTCATTACTGTTGATACAGTTTCCTTTGCCCTGCCAGTCTCCTGTTTTCTCTGTTTCTCAGTCAAAAGCAATAGACCTTCGCTTCCTTTTCTCTCTTCAGCAGGAAGCTGAGGAATTGGACCTGTTTATTGTGAGTTCCTCTTGGCGTCCCATGCAGGGAGAGCACCCGTGTGTGGGGAGGAATGGGGGGGGGGAAATTACCTACTGTAAGTGATCTGCTTTGCCTTCCTCATTATCTTTGTGGCAACCAGATCTTTTAAAAATGTGTATAAATATTGGCAATGTGAGCATACTGTACCAGCTGATGTCTTTCAAAGACATACAGAATGTGAAGCCTAAAATACCCATCTGTCTATTCCTCATAAACCCTTTCCTTCTCCAGTCCATTATGTTCCAGCGCTGATTTCAGTGACAAGCCCTCCTTCCGGGGCTTCCTTGACCATGGCATTTCCATGCTCTTTGCAGTTCCTTTTGCTGCCAGTACCTCTGTGAATGACACTGGAATTCACCAGAGCTTGCAGAGGGCAGGTCACCAAGCACAGTAGCCTGGTCATGTAGAGATCTGGGACCAGCTGAGTGAGCAGGTTTCAAAACAGTGGCTGTGTTAACACTGGAAAAGGGAGTTGGCCTGCAATGCTTTAGCATTCATAATATTAATGAATGTCTTTTTACCGCTATAAGTGCAGTGCTTGCTGCTTTTTTCAAGAAGCAAAGTCTGCAGATACTCTTTTCTCTTTCTTCCACTTGTCCTTAGTGTTTGTCATGGATGTATGTCGTTAACTGGAAGAAGCTGTAACTCTGCTTGGAGGCATACATGCTTCTCCCATTTTAGAGTGCCCCACAATATGTTTCTGTAGCCTTCTAACCTTGGAAATAACTTGGAATGAAAAAAAATTGGGAGAACTCAGAAATTTAGAGGAAGAATCAGTAGCACTGAAAAAGGCTCTGTACAACCTATACTGCAAACTCAGAGGATGAAGTCTTTGTAAGACCTCAGAAATCTTAAGTGATACTTCAGGTAAAGGACTGGTTACAGCTGATGTGCTTGGTCACTTGTATCTTTCTGAAAAATCATTTGGGTTGGTACTTGGTGTTGTTTTCATGTGTTCTTAAACTTGTTTAAGTGCAGTATTTGGCACAATACAGAACAAAAAAAATATGTTACAGCTTTGGTGATTTAAAAATGGGACAGCGGGAAAAACTTTGCTAGCAGGGTAGGTAGAGTGGCCCTAGGACAAGTTACCCAGAGACGTGTGGAGTCTCTATGCTGGTAGATTTTTGAGACAGAACCAGAGAGGGCCTGATCAAATATTGACCAAATGATGATTGTTCTGCTTCAGGTAAGAAACTGTATTAGGTGAACCCAGAGATTCTTTCCCAATCAACTTTTTTTTTCTTTTAATTGATACTGATACCTCAGTTATTCTACTTAACTGGAATAAGTTTCACCATGGAAAAAACAAACACAAACCTGTCAATTTATAATGTTCACCCCATGTCATAAATTCTGTAGTATCCAATTAATTAATTTTTTTAAATTTTCTAGTGTGGTGCTGTTGGCCTCTGCGTCCCATCCAGCAGGTAAAGTGTATTGAGTTGTTCCTTTTTTAGGTTTTCATATTATGACCAATAGTATCGTGTAGGAAGAGGAGAGGAGGGTATATAAATTGGTGTAACATGCATGGTGTTTCCTAATACCTTTTTTAGCTGCTCTTTGCGAAGAAGCATCACGGGACAGACAACAAAGAACAGTTTTTTAGTTGGTGCGTGGTAAAGAACAAGGATTCCCTCAGTCGACATGTCCTCTTCAGAGCAATGTCCCAGCAGGCTGTATAGAACATATAGAGTTTCCTTCTCTGCATCGCCCTCTGTGCTATGCAGAGAGTTTGTTTTGTTGCTTTCATAGTAGGTATCCCATTGGTTGAGCCCATGGCAGGATTTGAAGTAGCAACAGATCAAATGGTAAAAATTGAGAACTTTGTTATTTTATGGTGGCTAATATTCCTACCATACTGGTTGTTTTCATAGTTAGAAGGGTAAAGATGATCATCTGTTCCTTTCATGAGACATTTGTTCAGCCAGAAATCAAAGAAGCATTTAAAAGAACATAAATTCCCCTTTTTGCTTGGTGGTGCATATTGCATACATAGGCATCCCTCCCCCCCAGGATAGACATAAACGTTAAGCAAAACAGTCCTGAATTTCAAAAAGATGGAGCTTCCTGCAAATCTGTAGAGCCTAAAAGCCAGAGAACTCCTGGGAATTGTTGCTACCAAGAGCAACCAGGGCCCAGGTTCCTGGAAATTCAAGTACTCAAGAGCTCTACTTCAACCTGGGAGAACCCAAACCTCCCAACATACTTCGTGTTAGAGAGTTCAAATGCCAGAGAGGGAAGCAACCACCATATGTGTGTGCTTCCTGTTACTTCAGTAGGAATCATAATAGCTCTAAAATAAAAGAAGTGGATAAGATGCATGTCTGTCCACTGGCAACTGTTGCTTAAGCAGGATCTTCTGTATACTCACGAGGAATACTTTTAGGTATCCCTTTTCCCTTTTTCAGCCAAAGGCAGGAACTGGCTACAAGCAAGGTCAGAAAGAAGTCATTAAGCACACCAGAAATGTGGAAAACATCATAAATGAAAAGTTAACCAGCTGTAAAGGCTCAAAGGAATGTTAAACTAATAATGTTCGTGTAATTGCAGTTCCCGTGCTTGTAACAGTGTTCCACTGAGTATATTGCTTTGTCCCTCAGGTGATCTCCTCAGTGCCTTGGACTTTCCATTCCTGTACTTCTACAGGTTTCATAGCAGCTGCTGTGCCAGGTAATGTCTCTGTAACAGGACATGTAAATGTTTTCAAAATAAGAGAGCACTCTCAGTTAAAAACTTTGGAGTATGTAAAGGCTTAGTTATATTAGTTTCTTCTGTCATAAGCCAGTAAAAATGCAAAGAATATACATCTGTGCGTATCTGTGGATACGCATTTGAAGGCCTGAGATTCAAATGTGCTGGAATTTTATGTGTTTCCTTGAGTGAGTACATTCTGATTGGGAGAGTTCCCAGTCACCAGTAAAATAATTTTTCCAAATGTAGCAAAGGTTTGATACATAGCATCTCTCAAATGCTTCTGAAGTCGGATTAGCCCTTGTAAAACTTGCTGTTTGCAGCGATTACAAAGTATTAGTCTTCAGTGGTACATGGGTGTACATAGATTTATTTGCCTGTACATCTTGTCATTTGCCAGAATGCTTTTTTTTGGGTAAAAAGGAGAAGTTTCAACAAGCATTCCATTATTTTGAGAAGCAAAAGTTCACTGCCTGATAGCATAATTCTTACAGGACAACATAACATATGTTTCCTATAGATCTTAATTATCTCAAAAAAAAAAAAAAATTATTCCCATCTTTCTCCTCCAGTGTTTTCCCAAATAAAAGTATTTTCTTTTTAGAGGGGGAAAAAGTCTTTTCATGCTAACTGATGGCAAAAATATTTCCTCATTGTTAGGGTTTTTCTTACCAGTATCCAGATTGTCCATTAAAAGGGGATATTAAGAATGATTGTTAAATATTTTCCAATGTACATAAGTTTTTGTTATGAAAGGGACTTTTTTTCCCAGGGTGGACTATCCCCACTGCAAGTAGCTTGCCATTAGGTATTTTTTCGTGAAGGCAAAGTCTAACTGCAAGCACTAATGGATATCTGTCTAGCCCAGATATTCTTCTCTTTCACTTCATTAGAATTTTAACACTTGTAGCCTCCCACTTCTGTTTCCATTGCCCCACCTGCATATGTATAGTAGATAGCACAGTGCACTACAGGAAGAGGAAAAGGAATGGTTAGAGGGTTAGAATGGTTAGAAACAAGCATCTCAGTTGCTTTCCTACATCTTGTAATCCAGTGTCTTTGTAGACATAGACGATTTGGAGAAAACCTATACACTGTAAAGTAAGGGCAACTGATACAGCTAAATCTACTGCCTCTGCAGAATGCCTGAAGCATTAGCAGTGAGGTGCAAAATACTCAATCTATTTAATAAAATAAATTGGTGTTAATTGTGGCATCAATATTTAGGTAAACGTTACCATGTTTGCTGGTTCACTGTTTATCTCTGAATTACACTAAGCATCTTCAGATCTCTCTGACTTAGAGCCCTTCACAGCA
This sequence comes from Pachyramphus minor, assembly GCA_013397135.1. Taxonomy (NCBI): domain Eukaryota; kingdom Metazoa; phylum Chordata; class Aves; order Passeriformes; family Tyrannidae; genus Pachyramphus; species Pachyramphus minor. Next base: position 181,755 of record VYXB01006071.1, read on the forward strand.
GAAGATCTGAAACAAACTTAAGCCACCTACTGGACTCTGAAAAGTCTGGGCAATGTTGAATCATTGAACTCACTCATTTTTCAGAATGGAATGCTCTACAGCTCAGCACTTCATCTTCTGCAAGAAATTGCTGAGTTTGGGCCTATCTTTTATCTGCTTCCTTGTCTTCAGGCACAGCAGATAGTCCTTCAGGGTCTCATGTTACGGCTCAGTGTAAGAAACCCTAGTTCCTTCTACTCCTGGGAAGTTATCTTACCTTACTGTTTGGTACCTGTACTGACATGTGGCTGAGATGGAACTTTGCCACATATATTGAGCAGGAAACAGCACTTGGCTGATATACAGGAGCCCAGCATGGAAAATTCTGACCTGGGGAGCCACCATTTTCCACCCTTCCTGCTGTTGTAGAGAGGGGAACAACTGCACTGCATCACTGTCCAGAACAGCATACCTTCTGCAAATACCAAGGCACTTTTTGCTTCACCACTTGTATGCAGTATTGATTCTATCTCTTTTCACATGCAGCTTCCCACAGTACTTTGTAATCTCTTATGCCTCACAGTAATTTGTGCCTTCCGTATTTTGAAGTCCTTTTTCTATTCCCTACTTGCTGGTTTGCACTATTTCACTGGTTCACAACCAGTGGGTTGTACATATATCAGAAGTGAAACAAACTCCAGAACCAAGGCTCATAAGCTCTGTAAAGTCCAGTGAGATGTGGAAGAGTTTCCTTCTTGGCTACAGGAACATTGGGAATTACTGTCCTTTATGACTTGAGAATCAAAGTTCTCTTAATTGTCAGCAGAAAACTTTGGAGCATCCTGTTCCCAGCACTACTGAGTAATCTATTTGTTATACAGTAGAGATGTATTTGACTTCTTCATTGGAATTTAGGTTTCATGAGGTTTAAACAGCTTGAAAGCTTCAGGCAGAAACTTTCTGGTGGATATTTTTTCAGTTCAAGGCTCTGTGGAGGTTGAAGTGGGTTAGATGCCAAACATGTGTGGTTCCTGTTGAAATTAGCATTGCTGTTATTCAGAGCTGTTTCAATGCCTGAAGTTAATATTTCACCTCATGTTTCCAATAATCTCTGCTTTTCTGATTATGCAAGTGCATTAGAGACCAGTCATAAGAGCGTCAGACTTACTTTACTCAGATTCTAGTCACTGACTGAACAAAACCCAAGATGTACTGGACATAATGTAAGCTCCTTGTCCACCAGCTTTCTTTACCCAAATGGGATTAACACTGCAGTTCTGAAAACCAAGATGCCTGTAAGAGGTTGCTTAGTTAAAATTAAGAGACTTTATTAACAAGCTTTCCCCATCCCTTGCAGTGGACTGTTGGGATTCTTTCTGATGTTGCACACAGTGAAGCTAAAAAGCAGCACAACCTCAGGGCAATATGCAGCCTGGAGTTTCCTTGCAAAGGTAAGAGACCCTCACAGGAATACAGTGGATCTGGGCTTCTCCTGGAAGAACTGAGGAATTTCTGCATCTCTCCATCTCTCCAGTTTCCCTTGCTATGCCTACTTGACACTCCTAGGGCCTGTCTCTGCAACCTGCATATAGAGTTGAGACAACAAATATGAAGTGTATAACACACCAGGATCATTAGCGGAGATGAAATACTGTGTATAAACTGAGTGTAATGGAACTGGGCTGATTATTGCAGATAGAGATTTGTCCTACTGAATCCCAGTAATACAAATCTATACTTTCCAAAGGTGTTTTGGAGAGGAATACTCCTTCTGAAGTGTGTGCACCAGCTGTTGTTTTCAGTGTGCCTTACTGGAGCCAAGAGCTCAAACTGGTTCCCTAAAGTTCAGTACCAGAACTCCCACTGATTTTTGAGCAGGGGAGAGCTGTGGGTGTCATTTGTCTTGACATTGACAAGGCTTTTGATGGTATCTCCCACAATATTCTTATATCTAAATTATATTGTTACAGTCTGGATGGACAGACAACCAGATGGGTAAAAAAAATTATGATCAGGTTCAGAAGGTGAAAGTTAATGATTCCTACTCCAACTTGCAACAACTGGAGTGGCACAGTGGTCTGTTCCTGTTTAGTATCTTTATTGAAGAATCAGAGATGATAGAGTGCACTCAGGTTTGCAATGGACACCAGATTGGGAGGACCAGTCAGTAGCGCTGGAGGACAGAGTTGCCATCCAGAGGGATCTGGACTGACAGAAATCTTAGAAAATTCCTCAAGTACAGATGTGAAGCCCTTGCACTTGGAAAGGGAGACTGCCTGGCAATAATACAGCTTGGGGACTGCACAGCTGAGAAGCAGCTCTGTGGAAAATGACTTGGAGAGCAAGCTGGACTAGATCCAGCAGTGTGCCCTGGCAGCGAAGAAGGCCAAAAGGATCCTGGGTTATACGTTGAGTAGCATAGACAGTAAATTCCTGGAAGTGATCATGACCCTCTACTCAGCATATCTGGAATAGAGAGCCTTGTTTTAGGCACCTCAATATAGAGGAGACATTGATAGAATGAAGTGAGTTTAGCAAAGAGCTGCCAAGAAAGCCAGGGGACTGGACCACTTGCCTTCTGGGGAGTCGCTGTGGGGCCAGGCTTGTTCAGCCTGCAAGAGAGACAACTTTGGGAGCACCTAACAAATAGCAGCCACCCAGTAGCTGTGGAGAAATTATCAAGAAGACAGATCCAGGCTGTTCACAGTGGTGCTTAGGGATCTGTGTGTAAGATAAAAAGAGAGGTTTAGACTTGGTATAAGGAAAAATTATTTCACCCCAAGGACAAGTCAGGCAAGGGCAGAAGTTGCCCAGGAAGGCTGTGCAGTTTCCATCTTTGAAGGTTTTCAAGACCCAGCTGGATAAAGCCCAAAGCAACCCAGTCTGACCTCCTGAGGTCCATTCCTACTGGAATTATCCTATGATCTGAGGATTTTGGGTCTGGCTGTGCTTGATTTAAGTTATTAACAGCTGATTTGTTAAATTATTGGTGATGAATGCAGTCAGAAGAGCTTGTCAGACTCCTTTTCCCTGGTTAGATTTTACTTAGTTTCATCACTCTCAGCTAGGTCATCTGAAAACCACAACCTTCCTATGTGGTTTGTGATCACAGCTTTCCTACTACAGTGAATGAAGCTGTTACCTTACCAAAAAAAAAAAAAAAAAAAAGAAAACTTAAAAAATATGCTTGTTTAGAAACTGTAGTCAAATGAGTCTGGTTTTTCCGGGGATAACAAGAAGGGAATGATATGGCTTGCTTTGTGCTTTGCAAGCTGTTCCACACTGTACAATTCTCACCAGTTTGCATTTCTTCCAAACATTCTGACTGTGCAGATTTTAGTACCCTAGCTTTCTTCTCGCTTCTTGGTAGCAAGTCAACTGATCTAAAACTTGCTCTTGAGTCTTTTTTTTGTTTTGTTTTGTTTAAAATTCTGGGTTGGAGAAGGGAATATCTGCCTCTGCTAGTGGGTGTGGGTGTTGTGTGTGAATGAGGGTAAATGGTTCTACACGTGGTATTTATGACCCATCTGAAAAAACTGCAGGCAAAGATGTGTTGTGAAATATATTTTAAGCAGATTTGGGTCCATCCCAGCTGAAGTGGACCAGAGCCACGAAGTCTGGACTGAATCAAAGCTTTTCCAAAGTTCAAGGGTTTCTAGATTTGTGGGGGTTTGGCCAACTCTAGACATAAGTTAGACAAAGTTTGTTCTAGCCACTGTTGTCAATGAAATTATGTGCCTTTATAGCAACTAAAAATTTGCCCCTGTGTCACTGTGAGGATATAGTCTGTCTTTCAGCCTTAAAAGTGTGTGCTTTTTAACATACATGGTTTAATTACCTTGTTTAGGAAGGTTTTTGTAACAGAGCACTTTAGTCCTTTTCCTTTTGTTGTAGCTTCTCAAATTATGTCTTCTCTTGAGGTCAAAGAGGGGGGAATAGAGAGGACATGAGATTTGTCTGTAGCACTAACAATTTTATCAAAACTAGCAGTTTCCCTGTGTCTTTCACTACTGTTTTGAAGCTTGCTATAAGGCTTATTTAAGGTTCTGCTGTACCCATCTGGGGATGTGTGAGGAGCATGGAGGAACTGCTGCTCCAAGTACTGAAATGCAGCTGATTTGGCGTTAGAAGTCAGTGAACACTTGAAAAATTTGGAAACACTATACATCAGTTGTAGAAAGGGATCAAAAGACACTGCAGAGACAGACATAGATAGGCAGAAAGCAAGAGCTGAACTGGAGCTTGCCTGAAGGGTAGGGGCTGATCTCCCAGCTCCGGCAAAATTATCCCAAGGAACCTTCTATCTATAAGGAACTATGAAGTTGCATGTGGGGTAGTTAAGAAGAGTCCTATGTGTATGATAACTAATGCTGCTTCCTGCAGGTGTTTGAAAGTGTTAAAACTATGTACTGATCCAACTCTGCACTGCACGTGTATGAGAGTTGTGTCAATCACATTATAAATCATCATAAGTGCAGAAAAGCAGTATTTAGCTAGCACTATAAAAATCTGTTTAAATCCAAGTGTGTGGCTCCTGTAAAAAAAAAAAACAAAAACACACACACACACAAAAAAAGGAATTAAGTTAATATGGATAAAGAATGAAGGTAGAAAGTATTTGAATCTGGGCTTGCAGAATGGTATTCAGTGGAAAAAAACCCCACCTCTGGTCACAACAACAGCTTTGCATTCCCACATGAGCATTTTTCTTGGATTGAGTAGTGCCCTAGATCATCCTGTTAATCTCTCAGACTGACTGGAGTTTTCACCAGCAGTTGGAAAGGAGCAGCACTAGAGGCCAGAAAATGTTTATCTTGCAAATAAGCCAAGAAAGGAGAATGCTGTAGTCCTCAGACAGCAGCACAGCCCTCTAGGGAGGTGCAGAGAATCGGAAAATCTTTTTTCCATGTGGATGCTTTGTACCTATGTGAGTGATGAGCTGGGGCTGAGATCGTTGCCACAGCTTCATTTCCAATGAACTAACCCTGAGATCTGATCAGGCCTGCTTTGCACATTCAAGGAGACATTCTTTGTGAAGCCCACATATTTGGCCTCCTCCCCTCTAATTTTTCATTCACTTATAAATTGGAACTGCGTCATAACTACTTTTTATGATACTTACTTTGGCTGCGGCAACTTAATCAATGTATGAGGTTTTTAAATTCTGCCCTGTAATGATTTCTGGCAGCTTTTGTGTCAGAGCATTGCTTTGTGCAGAAACGGACGAAGCACAGGTTTCCTCTGTGTATGTAGTCCAGTGTGATATTTATAGTGACAAATGCTCTCCGCACTTTTTCTGTGAAAGCAAATAGTGTGTGTCTTAGTCATATCTGTATAAATTCATGAGAAATGCCAATAAAATCACTGAAGTGATCTGTATAACAACAACAACAAAAAAACTTTTAAGAAGTCCAAGAAATATTAAATGCTTTTTCATAGCCTTGCACAGATTTAATACCCAGAAGAGAAAGGATTTGAAGCTGTACTTAGATTTCTTGTTTTAATTTGAGAGCAGTGCTGGTATCATGGGTCATGCACTGGAAAATAAAACTGGTGATGCTCATATGCACAGACAGAAGCATCTGGTGAGAACACTAATGAGCTCTAACAGTGCTGTCAGTGAGTTTGTTTTGATTAAGTCTGCCAATCTATAGCTGGTGATGAAGCCTGTTAGGGTCTCTAGAAGTTAAGTAGCAGAAAGAATTTGAATAATAAATAGAATGGAAAAATTCTGCAAGATACTGGTTACTTATTAATTTGTATTCCCATATCATGTTTAATGTTAGCCTAATAAACTTACAGTAGGAAATTCAGCTTGTTCCCAGTAGGAATCTATTGAGGCAGCTTGTTATAAAGAAGAAAAACAAATGAGAAAATCAGTGGGTTTGGGATTCTCTCTTTCTCCCTCCCTCATCTGAAGGAACAAAATTGAATAACTGAAATCAAGTTCCATTGAGCTTTACACTGGTTTTCTTATGTATTGTTTGGAAGAAAAATTAGATTAATCAGATCAAGAGTATGCAACTCTTTTCTATATGACCATCCCAGGCATTATTATGTAATCTGTAGTTTATCTGAACAGTGTTTGAGGCTCCCTAATACATAAAACCATCCCCTGGCAGCTGCCTTGGTTCCTTGTTTGTTAACTTTAGACATGTTTGCCCCAGGTCATCCTGTGTTTAATGCTGGCTGCCAGATGTTGCGAAAGCAATTTTGCAGGAGTGTCTGAAAGCGTATTTCATCCATGGGTCCTGTGTACTTAACTGTAGCCCACTGTACTTATACCCCCGCAGTTTTAGTCTTCACCCAAAATATATAATGGTTATTCAGAATCCCTTCTGCTATTCAGAATGACCCCTGGAGTCTTGGATTTTATATTTTGTGTCTGTGTGTCTGCTTCTTTGGTCCCCACAGTGTCTTGAAGAGGATGGATACACTAGATCCCTCTTCATGTCAGTGCAAACTAAAAGGATAATATCCATCTTAATGACTGGAAAAGTACTGAGGATTTTTATTAAAGCAGAAATTCTCTTTTTCCTGCTTCTTGTAAAGCAGAAAAGCCACAGCTGCAGGTCTTCTGGGGCTCCTAGGCTGGTTGTGCTCACTGCACCTTTCTTCACAAACAGTTCACGTTTTATCTGCTTTAATTCCACATGCAAACCAACCAAGAGAAATAAAATTAATTTATGCTTTTCCATATTTTTGCAGTCGTTAAGCCTCTGCTAAAGCATGTGCTTCTATTTGAGTATCTCTTCATTCCTCTCTCACTGCTGCTTCCATGCAAGTGCTAGAAAATATTCTGGTCCAGACTGTCAATTCCTTACTTCTGTTGAGGGCTATTTACTTGCAGGAAATAAGTGGCACTCAAGAGTCCTGCCATGGGTACTTTGTGAAGCAAATGGACCTCCTTGTTCTTCTCTGCCCTAGTGGATCAGAATTCTGTGTTTAAAAACTCTGTTCAAAAATTTTTTATGTATATCATAACCAGAAGAAGAATGTGCTTGGTTTTCTGGCACTTGCCCACTTGGTTATGTTGTAGACTGAAGAGGTGCCTTCTTTGCATGCTGCTGGGCTCAGGCAAAAGTGACAGTGAGATTCTTGGCTGAAAATCGTATTGCTTTCTTGGCTAGGACCTCATAAAGCTTTATGCAAAAATGTCATAAACTCCCACTGAAATTCCATAAACACAGTGAGGTTTCATTCGGCAAAGATCCTGCCCTGTATGCAAGACTCTCTCAAGATCTCTGCTCACTCAACCTGGAAAAACTGTGCAGCTCCAAACCAAGGCCCTGGGAGAGAGGGAGAATTGTGTGCTAGACCCACCTGGGTTCTGCTGGTAGGAACTCTCTGTGGCACCAGTGTGGTTAAAAGTGTGTCTAATCTGAGAAGGAGTTTCAGTGACCCTAAAGCTTTCAAGGATGCCAAGAAGGGGTTCACAAGACCAGAAGTGAGCTTCTTCCATCTCACACCTTGTGCACTGTAATGCACGTGGATATGCACACATATATGCATAAAGGTAATTGAAAATGGGAACAATCCTTATTGCTTTGTGATTGGTCCTGACTGTATGAAATATGTACATTATTCTTCATACATATAGTTGATTCCTGTGAATCACCATGGGGACTATGCAAATACCTTGGAAAAGAAAATGTGTTTCTCAGCTGAGCTTGACAAGCAGATAAGGCAATCAGTGTGCACTTCACTGCATGTGAAGGGTCTATAAAAAAGACCAGTTGCTGAAACCTTAAAAATACAGGGGTTTCGGTAGTTTCCATGGAGACAGCTTGATAGTTATGTTGTAGCAGCCAACACTAATTACACCATATAATTGTTAGGAAGACATCAGTCTGCATAACAACTCCTTTGTGTGCTCCATGACCACTAAGCTAAGTGACACAGGCTCCCTGGGGCACTAATGCAATTTAAGGAAGCTGTCTTGTAAGAACAGCTGAGACTTGTTGGAGAATTTGAATCTCCAGGTAATGGAAAACTTTAATATTTTAAGAGGTGGCATATAGGGCTGCAGTTGTATATCCACTGAAAATGCTAGCTACACAGCTTTTGGGCATAACATGGTCACACAAATAAGTACATAAAGTTATGTCTTATGACTTGGAGGTAGTATTGCAGCATGGTTTTCATCTGTGCTCCATAAAATAAATCCAGCCCTAGCAGACGTTAATTGGTATATTGAGCCCTAAGTGATGCTCTGAATTAGTTTATTTCCTTTTATCCATTATGATATCCATTTGAAGTGTACATTTGGTATTGTTATTTTCTTGAACACAAAGCTAACAGTGGATCCACTAGCTTGGGGTATGTCTTTGGAAGGTGCATTTTCATCACTACTACTGACAAACTGTCTCTATATGCTTGACAGTAGAAAAATGACAATTTAAAAGTAAACTGTCAAATCTAACAGAATTTTGAATTGCAGAGGATGGAGGTTCATTAGTTCCTCTGCATAATAAATTCCTAGTCTCCCAAGTTTTTGTTTGTTCTCCTGAAGTTACTTATATATGGAGAGCTGAGGTTGGTAGATGAATCATAAGTGTGACAAAGAGAATGAGAACTGTTTTGGAAATAATTTCCGCTGCTAATGCACCCATGTAAATGCCAACATTACATGGGAGAACTGTGGACTATATAACATACTAATGTTGAAGGTTTCAAAGCTAGCTAAGGCTGGGCTTCTAAAAATGAGCAAGAATAGCCACATTCTTCTCCTTTGCTGGTTCCCTGTTCTTTTCAGGATCTGGATTGCTAGATGCCTTGTTGATTCTAAAATACCGTCATGGGCGAGATGTCTCTAGACTGTCTCACAGATCTTGAGGGTAATCGTTGACCTCTCTCATAGATGCTTGGTGTCAAACATCAGTTTCCTTCAGAAACCTCTCATGCTTGTGAGCTGCTGCTCTCTGAAATGGGCTCCGTGTCTTTCCTGTCTTCCCCAACTTGGACCCAATCCCTGCCAGATCTCAAGTTCATTAATTTCGCAGTCCAACTCTGTACACCTGTTTAAGGATTAGATTTTGACTTTCAGCAAAAGTCAGCAAACAACCATAGGGCTCTGGGGAACTCAGACTAAATGTCTTATGTCCTATTCCTCAAATATGTGATGCTGAGGGAAATCACATAGGATTCAGACAATCTCAGGAGATGGGTATGAGTTGTTCTTGACCTATGCATGGCTAGCATGGACAGGGAAAGGGCAGAGTCCAGCTTTTTCCATGCCTGTTGCTGTGGATGGTTATTCTCAGGAGCCAGAAGGGAATGGTTCTGTCTTGCAGAGGCTTCCCCACCCTTTAGGAGGGAATGGGAGGCCAAGACTATAGTCAGCTATAGTCACTTCTGTCACTATCTTCCCATGCGTGGGACATGCAGGGACTGCTGAGCCCCACAAGGCTGTGTATAACCTTGTGACATTGCTCATAAAACGCATTTCTCAAAATTGATCAGCTGTGTAAATGTTTTGAAAAAAAATCTTTTCAAATATCATTATTTTTTAATTTTTCTGATGGAATATTTTGACCTTTCGTAATAGTGAATGGTTAGAAAGCCCTGGATAGACTTTTGTTTGTGAATGGAAAAATAAAACCTTAAAGAATACCAATTCTTCCTTGCAGTCCTTAGCATAATAATAATAATAGCATGTCACTTACTTTCCATTACATCATTACTAAAACAGCATAAACACACTAAAGAATGTCAATGCAGAGACTATGTCTCTGTTATTGTTGGGTTATATGGAAAGGGGTCAGGAGGGAGATTTAGTTATCTGGTCTGGGAATTGTTTGTTTATGAAGTAGGTTTTCCCAAAGGAGTCATGAGATGGGAAATACAATAGGAAATGGACTTTATACATGCACAGAAATACCAAAACTGTAAGTGTCATGCGGGAGAGAGGTTGATGGAAACTTGCTATTTTTGCTAACAGATTTTTAAAAAAAACCTCAATTACGCATCCCAAAGTTTCCTATGCTATTTTGATACTACTGATATCCTCCACAGAGTCCTGAGTTAGTCAGGGCAGAAAAATGTTTTGCATCTGATAACGCTGACAAGGAACGTAAGCACTTCAGGTGTTTCTATAGATTTTAACAATGGAAAATTGCATTTTTATTGCTTTTAACTAAAACCGTCCCCTTAAGTTAGGCAACCTCATTGGTTCTCACAATCTCCCTGAACCCTTTCAGCAACAATTGGGCTTTCCATGCATAGGTAAAGCAGCATGTATAGGATCTGTTCTCTTATAGCAGTGATAGGGGCAAGAAAAGGTTTGAAGATGCACAAAAAAACTGCCCAGGTCTTGAACTGACAACGGCCTCAATCTGCAGCGTTCAGCCTGAGATCTTTGGCCAGTCTGGCATGGAAAGAGCAATCTCTAAGAATGTGTGCAGCATCCTACCAAGCACCCCTTTACAGCAAAATACCCCAGATGTGATTAGTCCTGAGCTAGTCCACATCTGGGTCATTTGAGTCAGTTGTGTAGCAACTTCAGAGTGCACAACTGGGTGGGTGTTCACCTACTAGATGTCAGTGTGGAAAAGAAAAGTTCACTGTTGGCTTCCCAGGTTGTTTTAGGGGATGTTTGCTGCTCTCAATCTTCAGGTCTGTTCTGTGAAATTTTTGTCTGGTATAGAACAACACCTAAACACATGGCTTTGGGCTGAGTGCCCAGCTGACTCAGAAAAAGACATTCAGGTTTTGTGATGCATGGAAACACACTGATGTAGCCTGTAACATCTGCCTTTGGCCCCATTTTTTGCCTTAGTTGCCTGATTGTTGAAGTTGTCCTTCAAAAGTTGTGGTTCCTTGAACTATGTTTTCTTGCACTTTGAGAGAGATCAAACTGACAGTGATTGAAAGAATCAGCCTGGTTAATTTGGACTTCAGTAAGAATTATGAAATGGTTCACATAAAGTACCTAAGTGCTGAAGAGTCATCACAGACACTGAGCAATCTATTATTAAAAAACATTCTGTCTGCTGGAACCAGCTTTTTCTTTTCTCCTGAATGCCAGCTGAGCTACCACTGAGCCACTGCTGTGGAGGTCATGGTCCACCTTTGAGGAGTTTTTAACTGCATCCTCTCCTGAGGTTGATCAGAGGTCCTGATATTGCAAGGCAGTTATAGTAACTGTTCCTGACTGATCTGGCTGTGCGCTCACCCATTGGCATCTAGCACTTGGGAAGAAGATAGACATAGGCAGATGCTGAGCTTGGTCCTTCCCAAGAAGCCAGCTCCTTTTGTGCCAGAGATACATAGCAAACTGTCAGTTTGCCTGTTACATTCACTGCTTAAGTGTGACAATGAAAGGCATGGTCATCTTATCTGGGTTATCAGTCTCCGTCTCTTTATGGTAATTTCCATTTCACGATCTCATTAGGTGAAGAGTAACTTGCCAAAAGGCTAGCTTTTGCTGAGCTTAACATAAGATGAAGTGTATTTTATTGTGGTATTTTATAGCAGCGGAGGGTTAGTACAGCTGACTGCTCCCCCAAAACTGAAAATCAGTACTTTCCAAATCAGATAGAAAAAGTAATTATTCAACACAGTGTATGATATTACTGACCAGTAAAATTCAAGGCATCAAACAGAAGATAATCCTGAGACTGAGTAAAGGTAAAGAGGGGTATATATTTTTTACAGGTCCAAAAGGTTCCAGTGACTGAGTTGCTAGTAATTTCAGCAGAAGCAGACATTATATGGAAATGTTTCTAGGACAGAAGTGGAAAGATTAATGAACTGCTTGCCATGGGATGGAAGTTTTGCATCAACTAAGATCAAGATGCAAATAACCTCCTTTCCTCTGATGTGCCCATTGACTGAAGACTTGCTGCATTAGGGAAGATCATAAGTTCTCCTGAATTCTCTGCCATCAACCAATGCTTTACTAAACAAACCCTCAGTCCCATCCAGTTGGTGTTTGCAATCCTGGTAGATAGAACACTTCATAGTTGTTGTAGTTGCAAATGATGCTTACTCCATTACACAAATATTTAATAATTCATAACATAAGAACAAGATGATGAATCACATTACCCTGTCAGCTTCTGAGATCAGAAGCTTCAGGGAAGAGACCTAATGTCAGGAGCAGCTTAAGTCCTTTGCAGTAATGAGGCAGCATATAAGGAAGGGAAAGAGACTCCTTGACAGACTGAAAAAATACAGGAGAAGTACAGTTAAGCATTATCATGCAGGAAGCATTTACATGCAACAGGCAGTGTTGGGTCTTAAGTTTGGCGTAACATGGAAATACAAATACATTTCAGCTTTTGGTCACGTATATGTACATTAACAGTCAATCTGGTAGTAGCAAATAGGAAAAAAGGCTCCTGGTGATGTCAAAGAAAATCAAATTTATTTGGCCTAGAGAAGCCTTCTCATGTCCCTCATTAAATGGCTTTTGTTGTCCTTACTTGACAAAGCTTCAGCAAGGATTGTACCTCTCATTTGCAGAACTGACCTGAACAGATGCTGTTAGTCTGGTGCATGTACACACAGCTGTTTGGATCATGATTGATAGTGTTTCCCTATCAGCAAAACATGCTTTGGGGAGAACTTACAAGAATTGCACAGGGTTTTCCCTTTGTCCCCTTAGTATAGAACTGTGACTCTGAGAGTAATGATTATAGCTGGATTTACAGATGGTGACATGTAAAAGAAATATTTAAATATGAGCAAGGTACTGTTAAAATTGAGTTCTGTACTACAACCAATCTGTAGGCTGAAGATTGGTGGCACCTCTCCAGCTATCTCATTAGTTACAGGAAGGGGAAATGTATGTTTTGGCCATTATGTCCAACAGCAGAGGGCAAATGCTTCTTGTTTTGGCATTGGCTTTGGCAGAAAGTCTGATCTTTATGTTTGACTGAAGGTAGGGTCTAGTGGCTACTTGGTATTCAAAAAGAAATAGGTACCATAATTTTCAACTCAATGTGGTATTTTACAAGGAGCAAAGAGTTTTGATTTTCTTTAAAAGTCTAATTTTTTTTGAGGAAAGCAAGATTAATTATAATGTGCTTGTAACAGTTCACTCCTCTCTCATCTGTGATGTACATTTATATATTTCAATGGTGTATATGTAGTATATGTTTATATATGAATGTTTATACATTGACAGATGTAGGCCTTTCTGAAAAGGAGGAGTCTTGTCTTGCCTTGCCTTGTTCCTGTCTGATCATTGTAAATATGACCATGATATCCTGCTTCTCATTAGAGGAGAATGTTCTTACACAGATTCTATTAATTACACTCAGTAACACACATATCCTTCTTTGCTTACTTTACTTTAACATGGTAAGTTATTTCTGCAACATAAAATAATTGCCATATTTTTCTCTGTGGTGGCTCTTGTAAGGTTTAAATAATGAGACAGTGCAGAGCCAAGAAAATGAAGTTATTGCCACAAATCAGAACAGCTATCTGTGAGCTATACTTGAAATCTTGATATGGCTGAGAGCTGGAAGACAGGTGCCACACACCTTAAAGAGGTGAAGGCAGAGGATTCTCTAGAAGTGATTCAGAGGCAAGAGACATGAGGTTTTCTGAGCCCTTTCTGAATTGTAGAATGGGGCTGGGCACACAGCTGGGTTCCAGAATGACCTACTAACCACAGCTTCCCTAATGGCTCATTTTCTCCTGCAGCCAAACTGCTAATGGGATGCATACAGTACAGCCACCTTCAGCCAACTTCATCTTACAAGGAATTAAAAAATTATGAAGTTAGACAGCAGTTCAGCAGTTCTTTTGGTATTCATGTGATGCTTGGGGCTAAAAATTAGTTACTATGGCATATTAATCTGAAAGTTTGTACACAAGTCATGTATTAATGTATTAATCTGGCATAATCTAGCATTAAGGCAAAATACTGGATGACTTTAAGGAAGCTGATACAACCACCTATTGCTCCAATCTTGGACTTGCAGAATCAGCATCGTGATTGTATTGGTCATCAAATCCTGGAAATGAAAAGAACTTAGGGAAAACAGCAATGAAAAAAAATCTTCATATATGAGATAGAAAGTAGAGGATGGATACCTAATTCTTTAAATACTGCATCTACATATGGGTATCTAGCCATAGAAATGCAGAGGATTATCTGCCCTCTAAATGCATACTAGGGATAATTAAAGAAATCTACTTTTATTATAGCAGTTGAAAAGCTGATATATAGAAATACTCCTTTGCAATACAGAGATTATTGTTTTAGGCATTGGTCAAGTGAAAAAAGCTCCACCTTAAAATATGTAGGGGATTTTAAGCTTTGCCAGAAGTTAATTGTTATGAAAACTATATAGATTAATTTACGCAAGAATTAAATGTTGTCGCTATCATTAGACAGCTAAGGCATGTTTAAACATTGGCTTCTTGTGAGTCATAATACATGGAATTAATTGTGTTCTTAACCCCTGGAATTTACCATTATTTTTTTTAATAATGCTCAAAAAAAAAAAAATAAAGAAGAATAAAATATAAGGAAAGGGCAGAAGAGAGTGACCAAAAACTCATTTGAGAAAAAAGATACTTTAGGGAAGATGGAGATGAGTGCAGGCATTTAGGCAAATAAGAAGTAAAGGTTCTCAAAGAAATTTACAGCAACTGGAAAAACTTCTGTGTGGCTGGATCAAAGCTCTGTGGATCATGAAGTTATTGACTCTGTCACCGTTGTCATGGTACCACTGTTGCCGTGGTGCCAGCATCACCGGATTATCCTTTAAGGAACAACAGCCTGTGTGTCAGAAGGGTTAAAGGTTTTTCTTCTTTCAGGAGAGCTGAGCAGAGTCCACCTATGAGCATGTAATGCACAAACTCATTGCAGTGTCCCCTGATTTCATAGACTGACAGTCTCCAGTTAAGTCTGTCAGGGACTGAAAACCCTTAGGGCATGTCTGCACTTTGGTTAGGCTGTGAGGGTAATGCAGCAGACATGCTCAAGTTAGCATTAAACTAGTGGGCAGAATTAGAATTAGAGAAGGAAGCCTGGTTTGCTTTCTCTCCTTCTCCAATGTATTTCACTTTGGACTGTTTCTTTCCCTTGTTTGGGCTGCTCAGCTTTTGAGGCAGGATCATGGCATTGCTGTTTCCTCTGGGAAGAGCCATTATTTTGGTGGTTCAAGGCTAAAACTTCATTACCTTTCCTTGGAAAAAGACATGTATCTGCTCAAAATCCATCCTTGTCAGTGCATTACTTAGTAGTGCTCCCTCAGGGGCTGCATTATCACCTGAAGCCTGTAGGTTAAGCAGCATATTTTGACTTGCTTTTTGATTGGTAACAGCAGACCCCAGAGCAAAGTTGAAAGCTCTCACAGTTCATTTCATTGTATTGATTAATACAACTAAATCAATACCCAGGGGGAGGAGGCTTTACGGGAGAGTTGGTCAGAGGAATTTTGCCTGCATTTGCTGTATCTCTTTTTTAACGAGAGATTGGCTTTGGCATTGTAAAAATGGTTTTCAAAAAGCCTTTGAGCTTCTAGAAATGATTGCACAGAAAGCCTTGTCATTGCAATGGGCAATATACTTGAAAGCTTCCAGGGAAGTTTTTATTTCTGGGTAGGTCATCCCCAAAACTGACTTAAAATTAAATAGCTAATGTAACTTTGATTTTGGTCTGGTTCTGCATTCAGGATTCATTCAGATACTTAATTCTGCTCAGGATGGATGAGATCTGCTCACAGCATCTGCAGCTGTTAATGGTACTTTATTTTGATTGATGACCATGGAGAAAAAATAGTTATTTTTTTTTCTACACAGTTTGTTTGTATTTTTCCCCCTGTGCTATTTACAAGCAATCCAGTTCATTAGTTCTAGTCCTGTCCTGTCTTTCTTATGAGAGATGATGTGTACCATGTCTGTCATCTTTAGCAGGGATTTTTGCTGCCAGCTAATGGCAGGTTTCCAGTGATGGTACCAGCCTTCCACAATCAGTGAGCTTACTGGCGGTCATTGGTGCCTCTGCTTGTTCACTGCTCACTTTTCTGCAGTTTGAAACCTCACAGTTACCACCTGCTCTGTGAAGATCTTCTCTGAAGTCTGGGTTATTTCAAAAAAATTTGTCAGTACATGCTGGACCACTTCAGTCAGGATTTGGACAAGGAAGATCTGGGTTCCTCAGTGTTTTTCCATGTATTTGGCTATCCCAGTTCAATGCCTTCATCTGTTCATCTGTTTCTGTAGCTACTGGATGTCTATGAATGAAAGTATTCTTGCTTGGGTGCAGAGAATTTACCCATCTGGCGGTATTTGGTTGCCTTAAAATTGGATATAGCCAAGGAGAGCTAGATAGAAATGGCTTGTAGACAAGCTGAGGTGAAAAATGTGAAAAAATAAACAGAGGAATGGTATTAATAGCTTAGAAAATTCATGCAAATTAATGAATACAGAAGATGGCATTAAAATGTTAGCTATTCCTTTTTTTTCTATTCTGAAGATTTTTGGGTTTGTTTTTGCTATACTTCCAGGCCTGACATAACATTTTGTGTGTACATGTACAGGTATAGAGTAAACATATGTATAAAAGAGATGTAACTCTGAAATCTGGGAAATTATTTCAGTGGCTCTCCTTCAGGAAACAAGAGATTATGTGTTGTTACTGATGTAATTTTTACCTTTTGTTACCTGCTGTACTTTTTACCTTTTTGGTAGTACTGGATTATCTTGGTGTAGCTGTTTTCAGTGTCACTAACAGTGATCCATTTCCCTGGTGATTTTTGATGATTATCTTAGCAGCTGTTTAAACCATGCAGAAGAGGGACAAAACAAATATTATGTCTATAAAAAGCTTGATATTGCTTTAATTCCAACAGTAGAATGAAATCAAAGGTTATGTACATTAGAAGCTTTTTCCTGATGTTTTGAGAAGATGACGCAATGGTAAATAGAATGATTTATTTTGAACAGTGAGTGAACTTGATGAGCTGTTTCAAAACACTGTCTTTGGAAAAAATACGCGTTTTTGTAAGGACAGAGGTTTTGGCAGTTTGGGGAAGTGAGGTTACAAGGATTGGCTCCGTGTACACAAATTAAGGAAAACTTTTGTGAAGTATTCGGTGTTCACCTACAGCAAGAACTATGACATTTAACTTTTTAGCAGTTTAAAAGTTTCAGAGGCAACATATTTTTTATGTGGTGCATACAAGTATGGTTGTAATATTAACAAATCATGGTCATGTCAGGACTAAATCCCCCCCATATCTTTCCATTTCAAATAGGAAGATTAAATCAGAATCTAAAATTTGAAAATGTCCTCATCTGTATTCTTGGCTGTATAAACAACATGGTCTTGAACAGCTCAAAAATGCTAGATATTCAAAAGCTACAGCCAGCTTCTGCAGCATGAAAATCTTTTTCTAAAGTAATTGTAAAGTCAGGGATGAAAGGGATCAATGATGATTTGGTCAGGAATGGTACAGAATCTAGCCCAGTGCTGGCTGGTTTGAACTGATCAAGATCTGACACTCTGAGAGCTGTAGTATAATCACAACTGGTCAATGGAGAAGGCAAGACAGCAAAGAATACAGAGTTCCACATTCCTGTATCTCCCTGGATGCAAGTTCCTGCTTTGCCCAGGACCAGAACACTTAGAATGCCATCTCCTGTCTTCAAGCCAGAGTTTTCTGATGTTTTATGTGTTGAAGAAAAAGTTCTAATAGGGAAGTTGGCTAAATAGTGATCTTGCCTTTTCTTAAGGTCCTTCAGCAAGAAACTCTCCAAACAGCCTGTATTTTTTATTTTGTAATCTACAAAACTAAATTAATTACTAATTCTAACATAAATTCCATTTTCCCCAATTTTTTTAAACAACATTTATGAAACAAATTTTACTTTTATTTCTGAATGTTTTTTCTTATCTGACCATGATGTGATTAGGAGAAAGGACATCATTCATGCCACGAGTTGTGCAGGAGTCTGTCTATCAAAGTTCCTTGGGAACTCTTTAAAACTAGCACTAATAGTGCCACCCTCCACTCAGGAGTCACGAAAGCAGATTTACAAAAACCAGATGCATGAGAGCACATTCTTTCCTATACTTACTTTTTTCCTGTGCAAAGGTGATTTTGAATGCTGGATTTGTCCCTACTCTGCAACAAGTTCTTCCACACAGTCGTGCTTTATGGATCTTAGTCTGTTACCCAGATCTTCAGTGATGCTGTTGTTTTTCTACTTAGCAGTACTTCAGCCTGATAAGTGGCAAGGTCTGGAGCTCTGGAATTGACTCCCTTCTTCTCTTTGGATCCTCAAATTGGGCACTGTGTTATTCTTGAGAACAGCTTGTTAAATGTAAATGACAATGTAAACAGTGTGTGGGATGTTTTGTGGCATCTGGGCCTGTCTTTGGTTCCCAGAATACTGGTGATCCCTGAAGTTTTCACCCTTTTCTGTGGGGATGGAGACCTGAATTTTGGAATGTCCTCCAACCAAGAAGTTTGATACCTCTTAACTGGCTGAGTTGCCCTCTGTTTTTTTCTCCTGGTTATTGTTCAATCCCTATATTATTTATGTGTTTCGTTATCTGACTTCCCAGGTAAGTATCCATCACAAGGATACGCTGATACACATTGTAAAGAACTAGAACTGGTTTGATTGAGATAACAAACACAGTTTGAAATGCCGAGATTTTTGATAATTTTTAAAATTACTTCAAACTAACTCAGTGATTGGAACTATGGAAATAGTTGAAATCAAGACAAATTGGTGTTAAAAAGTGTTCCTTTAAATGGGTCTTGTTTCCAGAGTACAGATTTATTTTAGGAAATAATCTTTGAACTTTTTTTTTTGTTTGGGTCCAAGGAAGGGTTTGAAATGATTTCTCAGGATAAAATTCAGCTCACATGGAAATGATTTGTTAAGTGATGCTCCACTTGGATTTTTTTCCTAATCATGGAAAGCTGTGTCAGAATTTTGGGAGAAACTTTCAGGGTGTGGATGTTTTTAAAGTAGCTTTTGTAACACTGCCTGGTCACAGTTCGTTTAAGCAAATAAGTAGGCAGAGTCCCTGGAGCTGCTGTTGTTTCTAAAATAGTCAGTGTTCAACCATCCAATCTGTATAATTTGATAGAATAGCAACTGTATGTCAAAATCTTCAGGACCTTTGTTCAAAATAGGTATATTATAGCTGAATAAAATTTTCCTTTCCACCTTTTAGTTTTAAAGATTCAGCATCAAAATATATTTGGAAATCATTAACTTTAGTTTGTTCTGTAACTTGCTTTCTTTTGTCTTGCAACTCATTCCTTTTCCTAAGGCATCTAAATGCCTAGGAGGACAACTGTGACCTTTAAAGTAAAGAAAGAGAGATTACTGCACTTAGCTTGTTGTGATTTTGGTTTTTTTTAGAGGCCATTCAGAACATCAATGTAGGTGGGGTTTTTTTTCAAACTAAATGTGCACTTAAAACACTTCAGAAGATGCTGAAATGTACTTAAAGGAAAATTACCTTCTGTATTATGTCCCTAGATATTAGATTCTTCCCCTGGAACAAATTACATAGTTAGCTTCTCTGAAGACTTGTTTTTCATTTTTAAATATATTCCTCTTTCAGGTAAACAATCAAAGGTAGACATTTTAGCAATGTGTTTTCCTTTTGGTTTGTTTTGTGGTTTGTTTTTTTCTTTTCCTTACACACGCTTACTTCCAACCCACATTTTGTCTGTCTTTGGCACTGAGATGCTCTTACATAATTTTTAAAAAATACAGCAGTGTTCAGCTATAATAGTCCAAGAGGCTACAGCCTTCAATTTTGCAGAGGTTTGGGATGATCGCAGTAGAATGGTGTATTGTTTTTGATAAGGCCTGTGTTCGGAGAGTTCTAAACTGCTTATTTCTCTGCTCTTGGCCTCTTCTCAAGTTTCTAATAAACAAGGCACTACAAGCGAGTGGGTGACACAACTTTACGTTGTGCCACTTCTCAAATACAGCTCTTCAGTTTCTTTGGGGAGAAGAGCTTAAAGAAAAGAATGCTCTGTAGATACCACAGCTGCCAGACTTTGTTCATTTCTGTTGACATGCTCGGTAATTAGTGGTGTGTATTTTTATGTAATGAATTAGCATTAACCTAAAATAAACTCAGTACAGTTAATTGTACAAGCATTCACACTGATCTAAATGAGAAATAGTTCCTTGTAGGTCAGTGTATCCCCTGCAATGTGTATAATGAGAGAATCCAGCCTGCTAGAACAAGATGTGAATGCATTTTAGAGTGCTGCGTTTGGACTGGTGGATATCTAGCCTCAGAGCTGTATTTAGATAAAGCATATGAAAGAGTCAGCTCCTGAATGGTTAAATTCCTCTCTTTTGAGTAGGTGTCAGCTCTCTCTGGCTGCCAATGGCTATGAATGTGCCCAGTTGCAATATGATCTGCTTGAGTTTTGAAGACATACATTTGTGACTTGTCCTTTGTCAGTCTCTTTTGGTTGCATATATACAAGAGAGTAGGACTAGAGCTGACACATATCTCTGATTTTTGCTTGGAATAGGGGCTCACTTTTTCCATTGGCTTTAAGCTTTACATAATTGCCTGTGTTACACACTACAGCAGTTGGCAGTGTGAAAATACTTAAGTCAGATGAAGTTAGTATCAGGAGGTATGTCTGTGGTTGTATTGATACCAGTTTGGTTGCTGTGCGGGAATGGAGTGGGTCTGCAGTTTTGTGGACTTGATCAAGTCCATCTCTTGCTTCATTTCCTCTATCAGGTGCCTGGTCTGCAGGCAAATGGAGAACAATCAAAATGTGATTTATGGTAATGTCCAGGAAGCAAAAAAGCCCTCTGTATGCCTGAATCTTCCTAAAGTAGGAAACAACCGCAAATAGGCCAGAGGAGGTACTCACTGTGTAGTCCCCATCGGGCACCATCGCTCCTGTGTGATGCATCCTGCCATTGTGTGGTCTCACTGATAGCTTTAGATTATTGTCCCCTCTCCACCTAACTCTTAGAGTGGGACTGGAGAAGTGACATACAACCACTTCTTCTTCATCTGCTGCTGCTTGTGATCCTGCACTGATTATATACCAGGCAGATTCAGAACCTGACTTTTAAAATGTGGCAGTAAAAAGTATAGTAGGTATTGACTGACACACTGTCCAAGCTCTGTTGCACAGAATCCGCTATGAAATGACATTTGTTTCCCTAATGCACATGTAATTGTGTTTTAATAAGTAATAGATTACGGAATGAAGTTTCTGCTGTCTCCCCTGGGAGTCAACTAGGCAAACAATGATTAGGAAATCTTAGCTGATAATTGTTTAAATGCTTTGTTTCTTAACTTCATCTTTTTCCTTGGGCAACTTTGTGTTATCCTAAATAGTTCCCTTCATTCCTCAGTGCTTGTGTTTCCCAAGTATTTGTAAACCACTACCAAGTCTTCCTTTCCCACAGGCATTGCTTATCCTAACTGTTGACTGAAAATCAATCCTCCCATCTAACGACTCTGTCACTGTTCTTTGAACTCTTTCCATTTTACATTATCCATCTGGCAACAAAATGTCCAAAACTGCACGCAGGCTGCAGATGTGGTAGCTCCATAGCTGCTGAGGCAGGGATCTCAAGTATGTCAAGATGTAGCTGTTTCTGGGATCAGTACTAGGAAAGTATAAAATCATTTCTCTCCAGCTTCTCTGCCCAGGACACCTTGTGGGAATGCGAGATTTGTGATATAAACCTACCGAAGTTGTGGGTTTTTTCTTTACCATATACCCTGTTAATTTTATTTTATTTTTTTTTTAATACACCCATAAACACATTTTAAGCTCTCATTCTACTCAGAAATACAAGGCTTTCCAAACCTGGGATCTGACTGCTCTCCCCTGTCTGTTGTTGGCAAGTAAAAGCCAGCAGGCTTCTAGGCCAGGCCCGGTGGGATGTGTGATAGAACCCTGCTCGGGTTCCCTGCCCTCCCTCTGGACTGTCCTGGGTTCTGTAGGAGTCAAAACTGAACTGTGATGCGTGACCGTTGTTACTGTTTTCTCCACTGGTTTCCCAGCCTGAGGTTTTGCAGCAGGTTTTGGCCACGCTTTCCCAGCAATACCCCACAGTCAGGTTCCTGCCCTAAGCTGTCTGTGCAGCTCTTGTGTCCCTATCTACTGGGTCCTTTTCTGCTCTTTCTGACCTACCTCCCACTGGTTGGGGGGCGAAAGGAGGTGCCTGTGTCTGTAGTCTCTATACTTAGATTGGGAAGAAGGTTGGGCAGGAGGGTAAGCTCTGTCTTCAGTGATGCCTCGCTGTTTAGCATAGACCCAATTGGTTTCTCCTGCCCATTGACTGTCTATTTTAGGTACTACATCTACTGCTTAAGAAAACAAAGGAAAAAATAGAGGAAAAAAATATGACTGCATACACAGAAATTAAATTTCAGTGAAAATATTCTAGTTTTCATTTGTGATAGTACAAGTTCACAAAGTGTTTTCATTTTTGATTTTTTTTTCAATTGAACAGGTTATCACTGCTAGCTTATCACCATTCTTCTTTGCCATGACTGCCAATGTACTAACAATTGCTTGGTAAGTGCCTACATGAGCTTTTTTCTTAACAGTAAAAATGAATTGGAAATACTTTTAAATGTCAAGTTCTATTGCTGCCAGTATTATCTTGCATCTGAGGAGAACCAGGTGTGCAATGATGGATGCAGTACAGTAATAGAAGAGTGTTTTTTCTGCCTTTCTGGACATTGTGGATGTTAAGCCTCACCACAATTCACTCAGCATGTTTTACAGCTAGGCAAGGAGATGCAATAGGCAAATAAATGACCCCATCAAAGTCATACTACAATTCAGTGGCAGAATTGGAAATAAAACACTGGAGCTGAGGTTTGCTGACATCATTTTAACCAAAAGGGTGCATTCAAGTTTCCCTAACACACTGTGAATGCATGAAACAAAACCAGTAGAAAGTAATGATAAACTTTTTCCAGAGCTGTATCTGGATTTTGTAATGTGTGGCCACACATTATGAGTCACTAACCTGAATTTTTGGGTAGTAATATAAAGGAATGTGGTGCAAACTCCTTTGGTCAAAGACAGTGTTTTTGATGTGTATTTGTATAGCACACAGCAAAAGGGAATCACAGACCATGGCTGATGCACCTAAATACTTCTGCCATACAAATAACATCTCAATATGGGATTAGACATGTGTTTCTGAGGATGGCTTTGTTAATGGAAATAAAAATCTGCTTACTTTTGAAAAGCTTTAATCTTCCTTTTTGTCCCTTACAGTTTTATTGCCATCCTAAGGACTCAGCTCTGCACTGAGTGGAATTAGCATATTCTTTTTTCAGGTGTGATGAAATTGTTACAGAAGGAAGCATCTCAGTGCAACCCAGCCTCGTTTACCTATGTGTGGATATGCATCCCTATGTGTATTTTAAACACATGTAATCTCAAGTGCTAAAATAAGTTGTGTATCTTTTTTAGTGCTAGGAATACATGTGACCTGTGTATAAGAGACTAAACTAATATCAATGCACCTACAACACTCCTAGTCTAGGCCATTGGCTTGCTGCCCTTCACCGTGTTTTACATGTGTTTGTGCAGGTCTGTCATGTGTGTGCTAGAGGTAGGCTTGGATTAAATATATCTGTATTCACTGACATGTATACTAAAAAATAATGTGTACCTTTGTTAATGTGAGCACATGGACCCATACAGTTGCACACATACCACATGCCCTATATGCACTTAAAGTTATATAAATGATGGACACTTCTGTATGTTTAAGAGAAACTTTGTGTAAGCCCTTGGGCCACTGTTGCACTTCAATTGTCATAATTCACAAAGAAAACCATTTCTTTTATTTATTTTTTTAATTTGAATTCTCTTATTCCTTGTGCATCGGCAGTGTCTTGGCTTATCAGCAAAACTCTGGGAATAGTCTGTAGATGATAGCAGCTGCAAAACACTCATGAGATCGTTAATCACTGAGGATATTAGTGTTGGTTCAGTGTTGTCATGGACAATATCATATGTTAATTTTTGAACGATGGGCCAGTGCAGTTAGCTGTCACCCCACTATAAACAAAAGCTGAAGGATTTGCCAGATGGTGAATGGAAGGTAA
This sequence comes from Pachyramphus minor, assembly GCA_013397135.1. Lineage (NCBI taxonomy): Eukaryota > Metazoa > Chordata > Aves > Passeriformes > Tyrannidae > Pachyramphus > Pachyramphus minor. The sequence goes on from VYXB01006071.1 coordinate 205,792, forward strand.
ACCAAGGGTTGGCATTTAGCCATGTCTTTTGCTCTGCCTTATCTTGAAGATATAACAATGGTTTCTAGTGACCTAGTAATCCGGATTCGTCTTCTCTTATGTAGGATGTATGATATTAAAGAACAGTTTAGATGCAGGCATCTTTTGTACAGAATTGCCAGTCTAATTTTCGAATGGTATCTCAAAGTTAGGCTTGTTTTTTAAAGTCTCTGTTAAAAATTTGAAAAACTGCTCTATAGAAATGGGGGGAGAAAAATTCTAAGTCTCTGTTGGTTTTAGGTCTTCTACATGCAGTGTTTTGGTTTGTTTTTTTCTTTAGGATAAAGAATACATTATCCAAGGTTAGTTTCCAAAGAAATTAATGCAGAGGGTATGTTTATAACCAGAGCTGAAATCCAGGCAGCACAGTGGGGTTAACCCTTTCCAAAGAAAAGCACTTGGAGATTGTTAGTGGTTGCAGGCAACCAGACTCAAGTGGTTTAGACCTTTTTGAAAAACTTGCATCCCTCTCAGCCCTTTGCTCCTTGTTGGTAATTTCACACCAAAGGTAGTCTGTCTCCCTGGTGGACTGTCTACATACTGTCTGTAGCACCTGCTTTCCAGGGCTGTTTACTGTGTAATTGTAAGATACTGAGCTGTTGTTATACAATATTTTTTTCCTCTCATGAGCAAGGGCAATTATGTGGTTTTTAAAATAGCTCACCAAAGCTACGATTTAAGCGAATGTAATACTATTAGACCAAAGAGCCTTCAGCTTTACATGCCTTTTTTTTTTCTTCCCAAGTTACAAAAAAAAGCCCTCTTACAAATGAACTTAACAGGAGTTTGTTTTGTTTATAAAGTTCATTAAGGAGCTTTTCTGTTTCATAAGCTAATTAAACCATGAGGCCAAGATGAAAGGTCAGTACACTTAGCTTTACGCTGTTATAAAAGAGGAGAAGAGTCGGCATCCTACATATTCCTGTCAGCTATGATAGATAGCAGAGAGAGGAGATTTGGGGATTATTAACTATTGCATGGATCGAGTGGATTGATAGCATATTTCAGTGAAGGTTTTTGTAAAACCATTCATCCTGCTTCTAGCCTGAGTCTTTAGGGAAGTGGTAGCACCTTCACTATGCTGTGAGCAGCACAGGAAGCACTTGGACATATGTGCCATTTTGGATGGTTCTTTCACCATGTTCCACACAAAGAGAGGCAAACTGCTGGCCTCACTGTGCCAATGGCATCACACCAGAGCAGAAGTATTTTTCCCAAATTTCCTTAGTCCCCAGAACCTAGGCTTTACATCTCCCCTGACCTTATCAAGTGGCAAGTTTTCAGGACAGAACACAAACAGAAAGAGGGAATCATTAAGCTAATGAGGTTCAAACTCCCTTGCCTTCCTTGCCTATTCTTGCTAGCGTGGAGCTATTCTTGTAACTAGGGGCAACATTCTCTATTTAGATTTCTGTCTGTGCATTTTCACCGAATACCATCAGCACTAAAATACAGGAAAGGTTGTTTCTGATGCAATCAGTTAAATAAGACATTTTGGGTTCCGGCATTTTCTTAGCAAGACGAGTGAAAAAAAATCACCTGGGTTACTGTCTCTAGGTTGAAATGTGTTTAGTTAAAATAATACCTTTGTTGTATCAAGTACTTGCGTGATGCTAAATTTGTGGTGTGCTTTGTTTACAGCCTTGTAATCAGTGGAGTTGGAGAAGCATTGCTTGTTTACACTGAAAGGACAGGCACGTAAAGAGGAACCAGATCTCACCAGCTGGAAAAGAGCTGACTTGCAGCCTAGAGACACTATGATGAAAAAATTGCAGCAGCAGGAATGAAGAAGTGCAACCAAATATGAGGAAAGAAACCTATTGTTTTTTCATTAAGAAAAAAAAGCTGTGCTATTAATAGTGTTGGTAAGGGAGCAGCATAGTTGGCAAGATGATAAGGAGCCTTTGCCTCAAAGCACAAGATAAACTATACCAGATTGATGTGGTAAAGTTAAAAAATGCACTGTCTCATGCTGATGGCTCTGTGTGAGAACCTCTCAATAGCAGCTTCTTGCACAGGGAACTAAACTCAGGAAAAGCAACATTCCGCACTGGATGCCCCCAGGTTTTTTTTGTTGGAAGCTGACAGCAGGTCATACCAAACAATGTCAGAGCCCAGATCCTGCCATAAATTCAGGATCCGGAAGGACGGATTTTGTCTCCAACTGTTCTGTAAGCAGCAAGCTGCCACACACAGGTCTCTGGTCACGTCGTCTGAACTGGCACGGGGACTGAGGCCAAGGGGCTTCTGGAGATAATCCCCTTCTGGAACTGCTGCAGTTTGACAGCTTTGCAGAAAGGGAAAATCAGCAATAAATCTCAATATCTGCAGTGATTGCGCTTTGTGAGTTTCTTTCCTCTCACATCCTCTGAGATTTCTCTTGAACTCTGCAAATTTTTGTCAGCTGGTGGGGGTGGAGGGACACATACTGTTCCCTGCAGTGGTTTGTCTCTTAAATTATTGCAAGAGGCAACAAAGATTATAAACCTTTAATGAATGTCATAAAGGTGTAAGGCAATTCATCTCAAGAGTTCTTAAAATAATTTCATTTCAGGTTGCCCAATGGCTGTTAGAAACTGGTCTTGATATATTAGAGCCTACAAAATCAATCTGTATGAAAGTAATATTAAATGACAACTTGATAAGATTGAGGAAAAGGTCTACATGGTAAAAGGAACTCAATAACAAATCTTCAATGAGGAGAGGGACTTGTCTCACATGACATTAAATATGTAAAGTGTAGTCCCCTAATCTAAGCTGACAAACTTAATGGAAAGAGAGGGGTGCCCTGACAGAGATGATCCTTCTGGAATAGATTGCTGTGTTAATATGACTGAAAGATCCTCTGAAAGTGTTTATCTCTCTGTAGCTAGAAACTAGATGACAAGGCACATGCCCTTTACAAGGCTACAGTTACCAGAGGATATCTGCTTCAATCTAACAAAAAGGATCCTAATGGTTTTCCAGTCCATAAATTCAGACAGTGCTGGGAGTGATGGCTGCAGCATTCTGATTTTCCCCAGACAACTCTGCCAACCAGTTGTAGCAATACAGCAGGATCCTGGCTGTGCCACCTTTCTGCTGATTTTTGAAGTGAATAGTGACCCTAGGAGACCTCATGAAAGAGTCCCTGAGTGATTGCCGAGGTTTTGCAATCATAGCTGGAACCTTTGCTGTGGGAAAAGCTCATCGTGTACCTCTTTCTTGCGTAACTTTCAAGGATAGGCTGCAGTCTGTTTTTTTTTCCTTCCTCTATTTTGCCTGTGCTGTTCATAGCAATTTACCAAAACCCAGAACACCCATTTGTTTTCTTGCTGGTGGTCTCAGCAGAAAGGCAGTGGCCAAACCAACAGCCAGACTTGTTGTAGCATTTTAATCACAGAGGGCATGCTGGGGGTGGCTGTGGGAGGCTTGTTTGGCTGCAACAGGCATTACATTGTATGGGCTTTGAGGGAATTCAGTCTTTGCAGCTACTGCATCAGTATCTCCCTGCATAGTAAGTCCACTGCTTTTTTATTTAACTTCATGCATGTTAAACAACACTGAGCTGTTTATTTCTGCTTGCCTTTTTTTGTGCCTTAGTGCAATATGCTTGCATTTCTAAGACTCTGCTTGAGGTAAGTAGAGTAGTGCAGGTTTAAATTCATTGCTGTGTAAGCAAATCAAAGAACCAGAGTTAACAGTGAAGTTGGGCTCCTTTCTCAAACATGACTGGGAAGAAGAAGTACTGGGAAATGGGGAGCTGCACCAATTGAAAAGCCCCGAGACGGCATCGCAGCTGGCAATGCCTGCCGTATAAACCTGAAGGTGAGCTGTGGGAGGACATCTGCAAGAAGACCCTGGCTCCTCACCACCGTCTTTGGGAAGGGGTGCATTCCCACCAGTGGCACCCAAGAGAGAAGAGATGTGAAGAGGCACTGTTTGGGCTCCCTGTCCTGTCACCACACAGCCCCAGGCAGGCAATTGCAGCAGAGAGGAAATGTGGGGAGGGCAGACACATACTGGCTACTTGCAGAGGTTGGAGACTGAAGGGGACAGGGCAGAGCAATTTCCTGAGGAAGCAGCGGCCTAATCTTCAATTCAGCCCTTCCTCTGAAGGAGGGATGCTGCATGGTAAAAAACACACCTCAGTGTTGGCAAAGTGATCTTCAAAGCAGGAAACTTCCGAATTTCAAGCTTAAAATGGTTCTTGCAAGACTAGTGAGCAGTTATGCTCAGTAAGCTAGAGAAGGAATGTGCAAGAGTGGACCATTTATATCTAACAAACCTTTTTTTCCAGTGAATCAAAAGTTCAAAATGATGAACATACAGCTCTGAGGATGGAGGAGTTCCTTTACATTGCAATGATGCAATGACACCAATTACTACCTGAATACAAAGTGATGGGTCTGCAGTTCAGCTTACAGAAAAACCTCTGATTTTATCAGTATCCATCATTTAAGAAACTTACTGTCTGAAAACTCCCCAGTTCTTGGGTTGTCAACACATGAGACTAGAGAGAGAAATTGGAGTGTGCTGGTATTTCTGAGAAGCAGCAGATGCCTGGAGGCTGTCCCTCGTGCTCTTTTCACATCTACTGGTTTTGATCAAACCACTGACAGAGATGGTCCTGAATAATGTAATATCTTTTTAGTCTTATCTTGCTTACACTTTTATTTTCCAAAGGTCTTTTTTTTTTTTTTATTACAAAGTAATTGGTTTGGGGCAAGGCTTATATTATCTGCTGCAGTGGCATGACTCATGCATGTGGCTGCATGTGGCTGCTGTGTCTTAAAGAGCCTCTACTTAAAGCCAGGTGCCACTGAGGGAAGACTGAGATAGTAAAGCTGCTGGATATGGAATACAAGTGGATTACTAAAATGCAGGCAACAGAGATTCTGTTTCGAAACAGTGTTCTGGGTCTGGTGGCTGTTACATAGCTTCCAGCAGAACATGTTATTAAATGAATTAAATGAACCTGATACTTAGCACTGAAACGATTCTGTTGTTGCTGTGTGGCGGTTGTGCGTTGTGTTGGCAGAGAATCTGTGCCAGTCTTTCAGGACCAGTTTAATACGGATGCTGAAAATCTGCAGAGCAAGTGGTCTTAATGAAAGCAGTGGGAAAAGCCTTTAGAATTATTTTTTAAAAACCCACTGGACCTATTAAAACATTTGGTAAGGGATAGAATTCTGATTTTCTATTACCCTTTTTAACACCTATGTCTGAGTTGGTGGATGAGTATATATATGGTTATGTTCTTGTTTCCCACCCTCAAAAAAGAAGATCTGAGGAATTCAGAAAATGTGATGTCAACATAGGACATGCATTGAAAAGGATGCTTTTATCAAATATTATGGAAAAGGTAGTTCCTGGGAGCTGCACTGAGTGCTGAGGAAAGGTTTTATCCAGCTTTGTTTTACCTGTAAACTAAAGGAGGTAGTGGGTTGAAGAAAACTCCATAGCAAATTTGTCTTGCCCAGAGCAGAAGCTGAATGAACGACTTTCAAACAGATCATCTGATACTGTGAACCAGGCAACAGGCTCAGTGTGAAATTTTAATCCTGTTCCAGAGGATAGACACAGGGACAGATTAATTTTGTTTGAAAAGAAGGCGTGGGTGAGGGGAAGGAGATTTGGGCCAGGACTGAAAAATTGAGGCTGAAATACTTTTGTACAAGGAGATAAAATGGGAAGAGATTTGCTTCTGAAAAATGTGTTTCTTATTCATAGTTTTGGGGAGGGGTTGTTGGTTTGGGGGAGGTGGGGTTGGTTTGTTTTGATTTTGGTTTTTGCATTTGTTTGGGTTTTTTATAATTAGGGTATATCATAAATACATGTCTATTTAGTCCCAAAAAGGAATTAGAGGAACCCATGTAACTATTTCCATATTAATTGCCTGGTTTGAGAAGGTTAACCCTTTTTTAAACTATGCTTTGAAAATGACATTGTGTAAGCCTTGATTTCTTCTAGAAAATGGACTAGTTTTTTGAATAATGCTGATTATTTAGAGTTCTTCTCTCTCCTTGATCACGGAGGTGAGGAATGTACCTCCTGCTTACTGTCTGGGATGGGAATCAGTCACACAGTGCTCTTCTTTTTAATAAATATCTTGGTTTCCAGCATAGGTGGGAGTAGACAGTTGACATGTTAAGTTCTTGATTTGGAGGTATGCAAAATCTTTTTGAAAATGACACTGAGAGCTAGCTTAGTGTATTTTTTCTTGTGTTCTGTCATTAAGATTTAAAAACATATGGCCCAGAACTTGTTTGGTTGTGAAGTCATTGCCCCTATAGAGAAGCCTGTAGGTAGAAGAATCTCGTAAAATGAGTGTGAGCTTCTCTCAGTGCTCCTGCCTGGCATAACTGAAGGAGACCCTGCAACTGCTCAAACTTTCCTGCTCACTGTTTGCCATCAGCAGTCCTGTACCTTTCATGTCTCCTCACAAACATAATTTTTTGAGAGGAAGGCAAACTTGTGTGTTTACAGTTGAGTCTGTTTAAGAAGTGGTTGCTCTAAGATTCGTGTTAGTTCAAGTTCTTGAGGACCAGTACAACTTGGGAAGCAAATGCAAGGCCCATTTTCCCGTAGGAGTTTGATCCCTGTTTACACTTAAACTTCTGATTTCTGTACCACAGCCAGTGGCAAAAGCTGATGCACCAACAAGTTTATGCTGGAGTTGCAAACAACCAGTGCCTTGTGATACTGTGTAAGAACAACACCTGCCTGAAGCAAGCTGGCTGGAAAAAACAACCAGCACAACCCCTTCGAAACTGATAGGGAGAACGGTTGGTGTTGTTTGAAGAAAATGGTTATTCGGATTGAGAAACAGGTCATTAGGCAACAAAGATGGAAAGGGAAGGTGGAGAGCTGGGAATGCTGTTAGCCATGCATAAGCACAGAAGGAGTATCACTAACACCAGATAGACTAACAAGAGGGTGGGAGTTTCTGCCAAGAGGACAGTGGTTCAAATGTAAAGTTATTGTTAAGCAGAAATGTTTTGGAGATTGGCAGATGCCCACTGTTAAGAACTGTACTGCTGTAATTAGCAGTCGCATTGCAAAAGCAGGAAGCATTCATAGACTGGGGTGGGAAACACCTCAAGACAAATATTTCTCAGATTTTCTTTGAAAGATGTGGAGACCAAGCTTCTCTGGCTCATTGTCCCCTCAAGCCCTGGTTAGAGACAATAAGGGATTTTTGTTGTTTCTCTGTCACATACCTTCTGGGGCACAAAGAGTTAAGCTTTGGCTTCAAACAAGACATGGAAAACTTCTCTCAAGAAGTCACTTCTCCCTTACTGATGCCTAGAAATTGGTCTGTTCTTTGCCTTCTCAGGGAAGGGGTCCATGTGCCTGTTAACACCACAAGTTCACAGGTTAGCCAATTACATTCCTTCAGGTTTGAGCAGACAGAAGACATTTTAATTGAGACCCTTCATCCCCATAAGCCTGCAACCCCGTGGGCAGGAAAAAGATTATCAGCATGTTGCCCAGGATGCTCAGCAGGATCAGCCCTGAGTGAAATCAGCCCTGAGAAACAGTGAGTTTCTTTGTTTAAGCTGAATGACAGAAGTGACAACCCCATTTCGGTGTCAGAGCAGATCAAGCTGGAGGTGATGTTGTGCGTGACTCTGCAGGCATTGCCCTGGATCTCTCCTGCAAGCAGTTGAATGGCCTGGCCTGCTTGTGCAGCAAACTTCAGCAGTTAGTAGAGAACATCCCAATAGCTGTAGTGTAAGAGACACAATAAATTTTAGCAGGCAGAAGCCAACAGCATCCAAGTTTTTCTCTTTGCCACTCTGTTGCTGGCTGTCCCACTGCCAAAGACTGAGATCTGCAAATCACTCCAATAATGGCCACTCAGAAAACATAGTTGAACTTTCTTTCAAACATTATGTTCCTTCAGGGTGAAGTTAATTGTTTTCTCTCGTCTAATGGCTCCAGTTATGGTCAAAAAATTAGGATGTAGGATAGATACAGAAGCTAAAAATTTCAGCAAGGCAGCTTTTATTTCTTTATTACAGTTGTCTGTTCATACTGTCTTCAGCATGGGTGCTCCTTGGGCTTATTATTGATGATGAATAAGAACAGACTGTGCATAGATTAACACAGATGGTTGTAGCCTCAAGACTTCATGAGCTGTAACCAAAGAAAATAAATCTCTACTTTGAAGGAGAGCCTTACACAACAGAATTTCCTGTGGCTCAGCTGTATTCAAAGTGGAATATTAAAATTGCTGAGCAAAGAATTGAATGGCTCCTGTTGTGAATAGCTGTCTGTATGGGTAAGTTGCTTACCACAGACTCTCAGATGGAAAAAACTTAACTATATTGTTTTCTTCTGGGTTAAAACAAACAAACAAATCCATAAAACAAACCCTCTGTGATTCAGAAATGTTTGGAGAGAACCAGTGTAGTTCACCAGAGCAAATGCTGAATTGCAAAGGCAGCATCACTGAAAATTTTGACAGAGGAACCCTTAACCTCCTGCTAAATAAACTGCTGTAAAGGCTAGAAAATAACTTCCCCTTTCCCTTCAAAATCTCTCTAATGTTTTTTTACTGTTCTTGTTTCTGAAAATGTGACACAAAGGCACCATTCTGATTCAAACTCCTGTGTGAAACCATGGAAAGTCAAGTTTAAAGTATATGCAGTGGAAAACAACTGCAATGATTGTGTAACCTCTTGCTGCCAGAATCTGGAGCTTCAGCGGATCATGGGAAAACAGGGAGAGTTTTCTAGACTAAAGGTAGTTTGGGTATCCAGTTGTGCCCTGTGAGTTTATAAACTACATCTTTTAAACTGAGGCAAACTAAATCTGCTGTATCAGTCGTGATACCCACTTTGCTTCCTATGGGCTTCAGGCTCCTGTAAACAGATGTCTGTGCTGGTGGGAATGTCTTGGGCTGTGTCCTCAGCTAGGAGGAGGAAAATAATGGAATATTATGTTGCATCAGCTCCCGGTCCATGCAATCATTTCATCTGAAGGTAAAGACTGATTAGGTTTTGCAAGTGTTTCTTGGAGAAAGGAGAGAAAGGAAACAGGCTCTTAAAGAGCCGTTGTCTTTTGTGTTGGTCTCTCTGAGAGACTTCATAAGCTCACTTTATGACAAATTCTTTCATGGGCTGGAATGCCTTAATAGGAAGGTACAAAGTAGCCTGAAATATTTTTGACCACTCCAAAAACATGTTCCTGCTATAGAATTCTATCATCATTTTCCATGTAACAGTTTAAAAACAAACAACAAAGCAAGACCATGGAATGAGATTTTGGCTGGAGCATTCTTTAAGGTTTTGGAAGTTTGGGGTGGGGGTTGGGTGTAGAATCCATTAAGTTTCTATGTCATCCTCCTATATTCTATAGTAGTCTTATATAAATAACTATAATTACAGTTATTCTTTTACTTTACTGCTACATTGTTAAAAACAAAAAAAAAAATCATGTGAGGTGAGTATTGTTATTATATCAATCAATGGGTTTAAGAGCAGCAATTCTGCTTGGGTTTACAGCTTTTAACTTATTTATTTATTTTTCCCCTTCAGAATCTCAATGCTAGGCTCTAAGCTTGGTTGTGATTTGAAAAGTCTGTTCAGCTGATTTACTGCAGCATTTCAGGTGTAAGTGAGTTTCTATGTGTCTCGATGGGCTTCTCCAATGTCTGATCAGGTCTTCAGTAAAGGCTCCTACAGTAACTTCTCTCAGCTGTTTATTCTGATGAAACTGCAGAATGATGTCTCTGAGATTCCTATCACTTTCTCAAACCTATTGAGGAGCACAAAAGTGCACAGGGGATGCCCAAGTGTCATCAGATATGTCTCAGATCTTTAAGAGGTGAATAACTTCGATGGTTAGCAAATTTAACATCACAATGATTGTTGTCCTATTGTGTATGTTCTGTTTTGCAAAATGTCTGAACTTCCTGCTGATGAGGAATATTTCAGTTTCTCAGCCCTGTGGCCTTGCAGATGTTCATGCTACCCTCCTTTATCTTTCCACCTAAACATCTGCTTTGGGTCACAGACTGCCATTTTTTTAATATTTGTCTGTAATAATTGTGCTGCCACCATCAATTAAATTCACCAGATATTTTTCTTCCTGGTCCCCTGCAGCTTTAATCTGAAACTTTCCATTTTCCTGTCTGTGGACACCATCACAGCCTGAGCAGAGTCCAATTTTCCATTAATGGGCACAGCAGGCTTTTGAAATAAATCAGACGAAGGGTGGAGTCTGCAGCTTTGGATGCACCGTGTGAAAGAGTGAGCCAGACCCAACTCCCAGCACTGCACCAGCTTCTGTTTATCTTTGTGTTTGTTGAAATAAAAAAAGGTGAACCAAAAGGGGGAGGGGGAAAAGAGGGAAAAAAAAAAAAGGAAAAAAATACATAAACAGCAGTAGTCAAGAGAAAAGCCCATAACAAGGAATAAAAGAGGAAATGGGGTCTCACAGTTCCTAATCCATCTGCATGATCCATAATTTTAACTGTGATATCTGAAATGTTCCTTGGAGAGTACATCAGAATGCAATGCCTCCTATGTTCCACTGACTGGCAGAAGTCTGACTAGGCATGGTATTTCTCAGATTTGAGGAAATGAAAGAGTCTGTACAAAAAAAAAAAAAATCTTTCTTCTATGAGGATTGTTAACTTCATTCAACTCCATTCTGTACAGATATACAGGTTGCCCTGGAAGGCAGATGACAGCTTGCAGAGTTTTGTATTCAGAAAACATAAATTAACCTCTTGGTCTGTCATGGGAGATGAGCAGTTCTTAACCTTTGTTAGTTTTGTGTGCGTTGTCATCTTTGCCCATGGAAATACCCCAGATGTTGATGCCACCGAGTCTCTGCTGCTCATTGGATGATGTTTCAAGATACCTAGGAGGATGTTGTTCTAGAAGAAGGCATTAAATATTGGCATTCTAACAACCTAGTGATATTTGGAAATGTATTGGACTTTGTCCACCTAAAAGGTCTAAATCTATGTTTAGACGTTTTGTTAAAATACCTGTGCTCCGTGAGGAGCAACAGTGCAGCCAGTTTGTGGGTTGCATCATGGGAGGTCAGAGCACAGGCCAAGCCCTCTTTGAATAGCTCACTTTTGATTTGGAAGGCAAAAAGAAGGTTGCTAATGGTTGTATTTCAATCATGCTGTTCATTCAGCACTCTCTTAGTCCTCTCACAGGACTTCTGGGAGATGAGAGACCCATTTCTTAAGAAGACATGAATATGATGAAGATGATGATGAGTGGGTAGTCACTGCTTCATCTCAACTCTTTCTTTAAGTGAACATGTGTTCAACATGCCTCAATTCCCCCTTTTACTCTAGGGATGCTCATGTGGACAATTGTGGTGATGGCCTCTGGCTTCCCTTTTTGTTGGCACTGTGAGTTTGCTTTTAAATGGGTGGTGGGTGGAAGGGCAGCCAGGTCTTATCCCAGCACGCAACCAAGAGGTAGCAAATGTGTACAAGTGAGAACCATGTCCGCCATGTGCTCCTGCCCTGCGCTGAGGACAGAGCTGCATCTTTCACAGTTAGAAAGAACTGCACAAGGCAGTTTAATTGAGAGTTGTTGATTGCTTTGCAGGCTGTGCTCCCTCTCACAAATGCAGGGTGACGAGAAGAAGGTGTCTGGGGTTCAGGCTTCTGGTTAGGGGTGTGCAGCAGGGACATCCAGCTGCCAGCAAGTGGAGTGGGACTGGGGAAACAGTGTGGTCTAGACCATTAATCAAACTCAGATGGTAGCAATTCAGTCATTTTTGCTCTGAGTGGAATGAGAGCAGATTAGAAATAAAAGCCTTTTATCTGTCTTTTTAAAACTTTACAGCTACTATGTTTCTACAGGAAGCTTGTTTGGTTTTAAACAAAATAACCCCCAATATTCATGCTTCTTTGGTTGCCAGCAGAAAATGGAAACCACAGCCTCCCGTTGTTTTCTCCGTATTTATAATTTCGTGAACTGTTCCTCCTTCCTTCACACAGCCTGTCAGACTGTTCAGCTCTGCAATTCTTCTGAATCTATTCCTGGCATGTTACCTTAGTGGCTGTTTAGTTAAGAGTATGCTGAGATGACAAGGGTTGGGGGAGGCCATCATGAATGTGCTGATTCCCCAGCCAGGGACTGCTATGAGCATTCCTTGCAAAGAGGGAGCAGACCAGTTTGTAAATCTTGTGTGTACCCTTTGGTAAACTTGCTCTTTTTTTTTAGCACTCTGTAAATACATTGAGATTTTTGCTGTCTTTTTCTTTTAGTTTGGGTGTATGTGATCCAAAGTGTGAGATAAGGGGAAAGAGCTGAGACCTGTGCACTCCCAGGGGTTCCTAATATACAAACAGATAGGCAGAAATTTAGGGACTGAAATGGAGACCTTTTACTCTTCTGGGGTAAGAGACTAAAAGCTGATGCTGTGTCATGTTTGTGCTAGAAAACAATGCCTTTGTCCTCTGTAAAAACCCAGCACAGTGCAACCCTGTGGGCAACATAAATGGTATGGCAAGAGAGGAGAAACAGGTGGCTTGAGTTAGTCTAGATGTCTCCAAACATCTGTAAGGCTCTAGCCTAAAGAAAAGCTTGTCTAAAGCTCAGTCTAGAATCTAAGACAAAATCCCAATATTCCTCTCCTAAATCAATGAACAGAATCCATTCCTGGTAAACTAGTCATTGTTTTTGAACAGAGGAGATTTAATACTGTTTTGTACATAAACCCTTCTGCCTCTTCATCCTTTTGCTCTTCCACTCAACTCTCAAAGTAAAAACCCTCCAGCTGTTGGTAAAGGGAAGAAATGGGGAACAGGGAAACTTTTTGTCTGTATGTGCTTGGAAGAAAGGGAGAGAAGAGTATAAGGACTAGCTCATGGATGCTGGTGCACTGAAAAAGAGGGAAGTTTAGGTCTCATGTCTCATGGTTCTCAAAACCTGGCTTGCACACCTTCTCTCCCAGTAGTCAGACCCACTGATATTAGCCAAGCCAACACTTTACTCCACTTGGAAGCTCTTGGTAGAGGATTGGGTTTCTTGCCTTTCCTTTCTCCTTTTATTATCTTGCTTAACTAAATGCCAGAACTTGGTTAAGAATCTCAGCTGCTACTGAGGACCCCCACACCCCAGAGTTCCCACTGGGAAAAGATTTCAGTTTCATGTTTGTCCTAGTTACAAGGGTCGGGATCAGTTTATTACTATGTGGATATAACCAAAACTGTGTATTCTACAACCTCTATGTGATTTCTGATGGACTATTAATAATGGATCATTTGCAGCAGCTGCCCAGGGCACATCTGATGGGATAACTCCCCTCTGGAGAGGAATCAGCACCTTCACACCCAGTCTGAGGGGTCATCTCTGCTAATGGGCCATACTGGACTGGCATAATAGGCAGCTGCAACACCTAGACCATCAAAGACTCCAAAAATACCCCAAGACTCACAGAGTTAAATCACCCATTGTGAAACTCCCTGCCCTGGGGGAGGTCCTGGACATTCCCACCTGAACCTGAGCATGTATAATCTTGAGGTTTTGGGACTTCTGGTACCACTCATTGGATCAAGAGGAGGACCAAAACTCCAACAGGACTGCCACTGCCACTCTTGACAGGACAGTGATCGTTGCTTCGATGGAACAATCACTATCATCTGGACCAACGGGTTTTGCTTTCCTTTTACTTTGCACCCGGGGGGGCTACATGGTGCTCACCACAGGGGCACTGAACACTGTTCTCTTCTTGTCCCAGGGGGCTGGGTTACATATCTGACTTTTTGGATTAAAACCAGTTTTTCTCTGTATTGCTGTATCTATTGTAATTTATTTTTAGTAAATTGTAACTCTGACTTAAAATCTCTCTAGAGTTGAGTTCATTTCTCCTGCTGGTTTACTTTTAAACCAGCATCAGGTTAGATGAGATACTGACATGTTTTCAACAAGTTATAAATTGGTCACCAATGACATCCGAGTGCAAACTGGAAGGCTTCAGGTTTGAGGGATTAAGTCCTGGAGCATCTGTCTAAACAGAGTAGCAGAAGCAAGGGTCCTAGATGGTCCTAGGTTTAAGATGATGCTCAGCAAGATTACGGAAAGGGGTGTGTGACAGGCTAGATGAATGCATAGAAAGGGAAAATTATGATAGTAGCCAATATTTAGCTTGTGCTAAGGGGAGGAAGTGTTTGCTGCTCAAGTCAGCAGCAACATCAATAACTTCTTGGTTCACCCCTGCCTTGCTTTGAAGGTATGTAGGCCATTTTCCAGGATCACAGTTCCTGCTCTTTCCTAGTATCATGCTCTTTCCTAGTATCATCCTCTATCATACTGTTGGTGCTGGTGTTTGCTACTGGTGTCTGGGCAAGGTGTTTGGGTTTTTCTGTAGTGACTGAAAGCTCTCCTCTGAACTCATCCACACCTGCAGGCTCCAGGCTGAGACAGCGGGGCTCTGGCTGTATGGACTCACAAGTGAAGTTGGTGGGAAGGATTATGGTTTAGGATTTCAGAAAGGCCTTTTTTGCTTGGCATACAACATTCTGTGAAGGGATGCACCTAACATTCCTTTTTTTCCTCCTTTTTCCCACTCTTCATTACAGAGTTTACAATGAAAGATGAACAAACGAAGTTCCAATCTGCTTCCCACACTCCTTCACACAGGTGAAAACTGGGACAGATTTCATTCTCAGCTAGTGATGTTGGCATTTTTACTGTGATTGCTCAGTCTCTCACCTCTCTGAACTACTTTTATCTTGTTTTGGTTGGTGTTTTGTTTGGGTTTTTTAATGTTTACTGTGGGACCTGGTGCCAAAATCCTTTAGCATTGTGGGAAGGTGTAATCGACTCTTAAAAATTATGCCTCACTGCTTCCACAGAAGTGGAAGTTATGCTGTGAGCTCCATATTTTAGAAAGCTGGAGCAATGACCTGAGGTTGTATCATCTAAATATGTTACAAACTATCCCAAAGAAGCCCTTGCCTGTTAATAAGCAGTTTTGGAAAATGATTGCTAAGTATATTTCTGTATGTGTGTATGTTCCAGTGTTGGTGTAAATCATGCTAATGTTTGTATTATCACAAATACCATTTAGAGTTGAGGGTCTCTGGAGTGATGGGTGAAGGTAGGCAGCCAAACCTTTTCCACAACTTTATTAATGTGAAATGAAAATGCATAGTAAATGTGATGAGACCACCTAGATAGGTATTGGATTTAGGAGGTGTCACAGGTGAAAAACCAGCTTGAATGCCAACAGCTGGTGCACAATTGGCTGTGCACACACATGAATGTCCAAAACTGAACTTTCAACCTCTGAAGAGGAAGCATCTGCTTGTGAATTACAACTAGTAGGTAGACCAGTTGTAAATCTTACTACCACCTGGACTAAACCAAAATAGCATATTCCAAATTCTCCTGTGAACAAGGGGTCATGAGATAAGAACAATGCTAAGGAGCCTGCTTGTGCCTCATCCTTCTGCATACTGACAGTTTGGACTCAGAGAAGCTTGTCCTGGCAACTCCAGGAGGAGGGGCTGGTGCCAAAAAGTAGGGCTTAAAATCCCAACAAACCCCAAACAGTGAAGGTGAAGATCTGGCTGGAAGAAAGATCCTGAAGGCTCTGACGGGAGCTGAATGCCAGGAGATGGCGAGGGGCCCTTGGGCAATCCCACCATTGGCTCATTAATAAGCAGCTCTAAGTCCCAAAGGAAGACAAAACCAAAACCCTTTACACATACAGATGAGAGATGGAATGATTTTAATACTGGTGGAAAAAATATGAGCTTTTCAACTTTTTTTAAAACTTTTATTTATTTTTTTAGAAAATGGATAAACTCTGCATGGTAGAGTGTACGGTATATAATTTCAAAACAGAACAAGTGATATGGAATGGATTATTTTCCCAAACTATTTAAGGTTGAACCTAAAATCATTTGTAAATCAACACTCGTTGCCATGTAAGACAAAGGAAAACAATCAATACATTTGTTGTTTGGTACAGATTTTCTCTACCACTTCAGCCTGAATTTTCCCAGGGTTGGGGAGAAAGGGGGGGACAAATCCTGCCCATTGTCCTAATCATAATTGTACTGACCAAGCTTTGTGCTCTGAGATCTAGCATCATATGGCTTTATATACGTTCCTAAGTGAACAGTGCAACATCATCACCATCTTAATGTTTATTCCACATTCAAACTGTAACTGAACATCACTCTGAAACACTTTTCCACCCCCAAAACAACAATAACAATAATGAAAAGCAGCTTTGCTCCAGCAATCAGATTTCATCCCAGAAATCTGTGTAAACTGTAGATCAGGGTTGGGTAGCAGCACAGAAGACAAAAGATGTGACAGCATGATTCAATAGCATCTCTAAAGACTACTGTAAGACTGTCATTCTTTAGTCTGCATCTTGCAATCACAATTTTCTTTTTCCCTGCAATGCTATAAAGCAATATAAGAAAAAAATGAGACTCAAAAGCAAGAGGTAGAAGCCTTTACAGAAAGGTAAAGCTTCTGCTTAACTTTGAGTAGTCGCTATTAGAAACAGATCTCTGCAATCAGAAACAAATCTTGAACATATATACACACAATTTCGGTGGAAGGGGATACAGCCAAGGATGGAAACCCTCCTAGCAGACCCACAGACTGTTTTGGCTTGTAGGTCAACACTACACTGCCTTTTTGGTCTGAATAAACTGGCAGGGCAGCTGTAGTCTCCAGGCATGCTCCAGGCTCTTGGCTCCTCTGTTCCTTGGCTGTGTGGGGGCCAGGAGAAAGAGGAGGAGGAGGGAGTAAGAGCGCTGTCAAGGACCCTCCTCCCCTCACTTTGCAGCTGGCTGAGTGATGCGTGGGTTGCAGCGACATGGGGCGTTTAATAAAAAAGGTTTAAGTGCACACTTTTCTCTTTACTCCCTCCTCCCCAATCCTGTTGGAATGTATCTATATCAGTAATCAGATAAGTATTAATAATAACTGTAAGCTAGCATAGTCACCCTTCCCCTTAAAATGGGAGGAGAGCAACAGCATCAAGCAAATTCCCATTTGTCTTGACATGTGCAACCTTTCCAGATCCTGTAGAGCAATCATATGCAGGCTTTTTTTTATACTAGGATTTAAAGGAATCAAAGTTGGTAAAGAAACTGGATGTGTCCTGGCCTAACTGAAGGAAATAATAAAACCTGATTTAAGTAAGAACAAAAGAAAGTAAGCATTAGTGTGTTTACATCCTCTGGTATGTCCCACTTCTCTACGTTCTGCTCACAAGCCCTTTCTATACTCTGAGCAAGCACTCCCAAACTTAGAGAGGTAAGGCTTCAGCTAAAATCTCACAGTTGAGATCATTATTTTATATCATTACCACAAATGTAATAATTTGATTTTAGTGGATCCATGTGGGGCATGTTGAGGGCAAGGCTTGTTAAGTGAACCAGCACAGGAGAAGATTGGATAGGGGTGTAATCCCACATGATAACAGCAATTGAACAATGTCCATAAGCATGGCACTAGCTTAGTGTATATGTAGCATTGGGAGCTTGGATGAAGCCCTCAAGTGTCCAGTCAGAACCAGGGAAGCTGCAAGAAGTTTTACTGTAAAACTCCAGTACTGAAATGTCTAAAGGAACTGCATCTCTAATTTCAATGGGCACAGATTTTAGGTTTTGCAGAGTCAATTCTAATTAAAACCCCAAAACTTTAACAGCTGATGCCCCTGCTGTTAGAGCCTTAAGACACCCGTTACACTGCTGAGCCCTACTCTTTTTTTTTTTTTTTTAATAAAACACTGTTTTAAGATAGAGCACAATAAATGTGCTTATTACGCACTCTAACATAGAGCACAGAAATACAACACTACAGAGTGCAAGTCTAACCATCTCCACAGTGGGAAAAGTGCGAAGGTTAAAAATATGCATGTGGCTTAACACAAGATATTTTTAAAAAACATGACATGGAAATCTTATACTAATGCTTCCATCTTTACCACAAACATGATTGAAAACTTAAGGTCAGTTGCTGATCCTTCTCTTGCAGTAGTAGTAGTGTAATCCTTTCAAAGGTACAATATTGGAAAGATCAGAGAATAAAAAAGCCAAGTGTCCAAAAATGATCCCATTTACCACTTTTCCAGTAGTTATGTTTTTCAAGAAGTAAATGTGTAAGGTCACCTTGATCTTCACCATCAGTAACTGATACACTTGGAAACAGCTAAGCCAACCACCTGGACTGAGATCAGTTTGGTGTCGCACACGCACACACACACAGATACACACACAAACACCCCACAGGAAAAAGTGCACTTTCAATTGCTGATACAAAAATAGATTGGCACATTCTTTTTGACACAGTGAAGATATCTTCTAAAAGCTTTTTTACTTCAAGAAGTCCTCTTGGAATTTGCAGCAGGTCTGTAGAAAAAGCGCTATCAGAATGCACTCAGTGGGCTTCCAGGGTTTGTGTGATGCAGAGAGGGGTGGTCATGGAGGGTGCCCTTCTAAATTTTGCCTACTTTTATACCTGTAGTCCCTACAGGTAGGGTCAGTCACCACTCAGTTTCGGCATGTGAACCATTTACCAACAGCTCAGTCTTCACTTGCTTCGAGAAAGCAATGATACGTAAATTTATCAAAGCTGAGAGTCTTGCAGTGTTTCCTATATGTCGTCGGAAAAACTGTTTTGGGGAGAGAGAGAGAGAGTGAAGTGTAAGGAGTCTAATTTTGCATTTCCAGTAGTAACTGCGGCTCAGGAGAGCCACCTGGAACAGTCGGTAGCCCCTTCCCCACAGGGCAGCCAGTGCTAGGAGTTCTGCACCAAGCGTCTGTAGTGAGGCATCACTTCGTGCTCAGGAAGGTGGAGAGCAAACTCCAAGGCCACCAGCACCGGGAACTCGAAGGCGATCAGCTCTCGCCTGTTCAGCCGGAACTTCTCTTCCAGTTTCTGCAACCACAGCCGAGGGGAAAAAAATAAACGAAACAAAATGAAAGAGGATTTGCCTTTCTAGTGCTTTTCAAAACATGCATGCTGCTGTCATTTAAACTTCTGTCCTGATAGACTTGCATGGCTCTAGGTTTAGCAACTCAGAGCAGGATGAACTGGATGTACTGATTCCTTACTGCAAAGGTGAACTCACAAAGCTCAGCCAGCCATGCTATTTCTGACACATTTGTCATTTCACTCATTCCACTGCCAGAAGATACATCTTCTAATGATCACAGTGATTACCGCTACAGGAACAGGAAACTCCTGGCTTCATTCAAACATGGAAATCACTTGTGTAATGGAAGGCATGCATTTGTAACTGTCCACAAATTTCCTGTGTTGCTTGAAACCAATGATTTCCTTTTCAGCATTAGACTGTGCTACAACGCCCTATTGGGGACACTATTTTTTGCGACAACTAAATACATTTGCTCTTAATACCTCAGAGGCAGGAGGTGTCATCTGCAACAACCATAAGAACAGTGAGTAATAGAAACTTCTTTCCTCAAGGGGGATGAGATGGGTTTTATAGTTGGTTTTCTGCTGTAATGTACTAAACCTCCTATCTGCTGTGCTGTATTTGTTGGATTTGGATGCTTTAAGTAGGCAGCCAGCTATTCAGGGATATTTCCACCCCTCATCCTCTTATGATCTCTGTGGCTTGCTACTTCTCTGTCCACTGAGTCTACTTAAAAGCTCAATGTGTCTTATGGACGGACCAATGTTTCAGGATAGCAAGAGAGGCCAGATTATTCCAACTCCCATTGGCTTGGGGTTTTTTGGTGGTTATTCAGAGGACTTTCTAACAAGCTGATTGTTGACCCAGCTCTGTGACTGTAGGAGAAAGGCAGGAGTCCAGTCCTGTCCCCCATCCAAGTTTTCTGTAGCACTAAATCAGATCAGTATCTCGGTGCTTGCAAAGGACTAAGGAATAACACTCCCCCATGTTAACTCTTTCACATAGAGTAGATGGAAGACCTACCATATGAAAAGAAACACATTACTGCACAAAAAGCAGCTGAAATGAGGTGTCCCAATGGGAACACCTCTTTGTATTTTTTTGCCTAAAAGCTGAACATGATGAAAGAAATACAGATGTCTATTAAACTCCATCTGAAATTAGTATCTGCATTTACCTCTCAAAGGAGAGTCCTTATTGACACTCTTGAAAATGTAATTAAAAGCAAAATGAATTTCCTGAGGGTTCACTTTTGACTTCTATTGACAGAACAGTGGTCAGATACCCCTCAGACCTCACAGAATCTGGTATCAGGGCCTTCTATCATATCAAACAAGCTTCCCATGCCTCTGCAGTGACAATGATCACTACTACTGCCACAAAAACATGTAACAACAAAATACATTTAGCTGGCCATACATCTGGAAACTTAAAGGAGAGCAAGTCCATGGGCAAGCAGGCTTGCATAGACCACACTTGGCACTTCATGTAGAAGGAACACTGGAAACCTATGGATACGTACATCTATAAGATGCTTGACTTCATGTTTTCTGAGGTCACTGCCAATTTTGGCTGCTAAAAGAACACAAGCTCCAGCACAAAGCTTTCTATTCTGCTTGTTCAGCTTCCCCTTGAGAGCGAGCTTCTCAAAGTAGACAAAGGCCATGGCCACTGTGGGCTCTTCAAAACCACATTCTTCTTGAGCCAGCTTGCGCATTTCTCTCTTCAGGCTGAGTAAAGAGACCAGATAAGTATGATGTGAACTGAGTTTTAAAGCATTTCTCATTTCACCCTTATAGTCATCTTTTCAGAGATTCCTGCTTAGTCAAATGGAGGGGAAAATAATAATAATACATTTCATGGCACAAATTTGATCTCACCATCTCACCCTTCCCCTCCACTAGAAAAGCAACTGAAAAGCTTTGACATTTTTAGTAACAATATTTCACCAGAGGTCTTATGCTGCATACAATTTGTTTAGTAACAACAGCTTTATTACTGGTGCTGTATATGCAGCTTGGCTGCTGGTTATGGTTGGTCAAATACAAACTGACAGTCTTTCCGTGTACTGCAGCACTGTCTGTTTACAGAGCAACATGGCTCAGTTTCCTTCTAGCCACTGGGGTCAAAGGAAATTATCATTACTTCAGTGGAGCAGTATGCCTACCCTGCTACACTGGAAGCAGATGAAATATTACAACTTTGCTGTGAAGCTGTCCACTCGTTTTGCTTCTGACCATGCTTTCTCCACAAGGCACAAAAGCCAGCATTTCTCTTTCCTCAGTCTCTTTTAAGCTAAGTGCCATAAGATTAGAGACTCTATTGTGTCATTGTTGTGCATATTTCAGTACAGAGCATGCCCAGCTCGCATCTTCATCCCTTAGATTTCGCATTTGACACCTGACTGGTGCGTGTTTGTACATTCCTCTCTCCTGTTTACTCAGCCCACTAACCAAAGCAATAATCTGACTTACTCTGCACCTCTGCTGGTCACTGCTCCTGGAAGATCTATCAGCGCTGTGCTTCCCCTCATGTACAGCAGGAATTGCACTGAAATGTGAGACAGCTGCACCATGTTGCAGCCTTACTGAGCTTTGCAACGTACCTTCTTATTTTACTGAGGGTTAGCTTGATGTGAGGGAACTTCTCCTTAAAGGTCTCATTCATGTCCTTCTTGAGATCTGATGGCTTCACGTAGTCTATGACTGTGGTCTGTAACACATGTCAAAAGAGATTTACTCTTTTAGTTTGTAAAATCCAAGATCACTCAATTCCCAGAAGCAAGGAATACCAAACAAACGCCAGTCAGTCCCGATGCTTTCAGTAGATGGGAAAATTAAGTCTGAATTAAGGCAACAATTTGTGACTGCTTCATCAAAACAAGTGACCTGTTCAGCACAATTCTTGAACAATACACACCTCATTAGCATCCGTGAAATATTACTAAGAGTGAGTTTAAGATAAGTGTGGGTAGAGGAAACCTACCTGAAAAGTCTTGTAAAACAAACAAACAAAAAAATCATCACTATAACTGTTTTGATGACCTCATATTCCATGAGGTTCTGAGACATATTGAATTTCTCTCAAAATGATTCTGCAAAGAAACCGCTGGTATAAATTCTGGACTGCCATAGCATACATTTTTGATAAAATGGGTAAATAGCCCACATGGCAGGTCACTTCAGTGGAGTGCAAGACAGTAATGCTGTCATAAGTTATACAGTAAGTGGGCAAAAGAGTTAGGACAACATTCAAAGTGTACAACATATTTCCTTTGAGCTTCCTATTCCTTTTTGTTACAACCTAAGGAATCTCCCCAAATTGCAGAGGGTTCTCCAGGCCAATACTGCAATGCCCCTGCCTTTATCTATGCCTAACACTTCTGCTGTTCCCTCAGCCTTTGTTCCAGTAGAATTTTGCCCAAATCCTCTGTCACAATTCACCTGGCCAAAATCTATCAGCTGAACAACAAACCAACCTTTATTTTGGGAATGTGTCAATTATCTTCTGGGCTTTGGCAGTTCTGCCCCTTGGACAGAAGCAGAGAAGAGCCCTAGCTTGGGCAGCTGGGGGACAGCATCCAGTTCCCCAAGCACGGGCACTGAGAGAGCAGCAGTGTGCAGTGCTGTGAATTCTCCTGCTAGTAAAATAACACTGCACTTCTAATTTCTGTTTTTGATTAACTTGTATTACGGCAAAGGGCTGCTAACACCAAACAAAAAGAGGTGGAAAGGGGCATGCAAAAAATTCTTGCTGCATGTTATGCCTTTACAGAACATGAAGCTTTGCTGTAATATATCCTCATGGGAATCTAAATCAGCCAAACAGACTGACTGTATATGTTTTCATTTGTTTTTTTCATAAATTTCCATATACTTTACCCACAGTATATAGAAGGGCTGGGGGAGGAGAGAGTGCAACAGCTCTAGACAGAAAGCAGACAATTCCTTTTATCCAATCATGTTGTTCTCTGGTTCCAAAATAAGCATGAAGGGGAGTAAAACATACCTCACTTTTCCTGCACTTTATTTAGGAGCTATGGTACTGAAATAATGGAGAATTATAGGAATTTAAAGGAAAGCAGATCATGTGTTTCCCCTGCATAGCACACAGCCGTATCTGAGGTAAACATACTGTAATAGATAGTAAAAACTGTCAGACAAAAAACCAACTTCTTGGCATGGGCTGTTGTTATGGTCACATACAAGTTTTAAAATGTGGGTCATTCTGCTATCTGGTTTGCAGTGAGAGAAGCATCATCTATCAGATAAATTGCTCCCCACTAGGTCCTGGCAGGTAATTCTCCTGGGTACACAACAGTTGCCTAAAGTTGTTTGAAGTATAAATGCTTGTGTGAGCTCCCTCCAACGCACTGAGGTGTTAAGCACTAGTCCAAGTTTTGCTCAGTAAAGGGAATAATTTATTAAGGAAATTCAGTGCTATTAAGGAAAGCTGTCCCTTATAAGAAATCATCAAATAGGAGAAAACCCATATGTTCAGCCACCCCTGCTGCCCTGCATGTGTACGGATGAACTTGAGCTCAGGTCTGGACAGACAGTGAAGTGCCAATGAGGTTAGAAATTCATATGCTGCCTTGATGCTCAGGCAGGCAATTTGCTACCACACCTGAATAAGACAAAGAGAGGAAAAGACAGGGAGGAGGAACTTTGTCCTTCCTGGGATTGGTAGGAAAGGCTTCAATGGAAAATGTGGGCCTGCCCGGTTTTTAACCTACTGAGATTGGAAGGGCGTATGCACGCACTGTGGCCCTTCACTGCAGAGAGCTCCTCACGTGCTTCATCTGACCTGGCAGGGCTCAGCTCTCTGAAGCAGAAGAATTAAGATCTTACCAACTCCTCCTTTCCTTTCATTTCCTGGAACATCACTGCTTGCCTGCCTACTCCTTGGCATTGTTGCCAAAGGATCATCAGCAAGCTGGTGCTTCTGATGTACAGATATGCTGGGAATTTTATGTGTTAAGAGGGTTCTTCTTGGTAGTGCTAGAAGAGGGCACTAAAACAAGCCACATATGATTCAGACTGGTGCCATCTGCTACTTGAGGTACAGAAACATCAGTCCATGCTGCTCTTGCTTACAGAGTCAAGAGACACTAAGCACATACAGGTTACACACTATTAAATCCAAAGATGATTTTAGTTACTACCAGACAATTTTTGGTTGTCTTGGGCAATCCTAGAAATAGTGAGCTCAGTGTTACTGTGTGAAGCTACCTGACACCTTATTTCATGCTTCACTACAAACCTAAATGCCCATTGTTTGTTCTTCACTACCACAGAGCTCTGTAGTTTTATCTTAATTATCTCCCTCAAAGTAATTATATGTTTTTCCGGAAGACTTGTCTTTGGCTCTCTCCAGGTTATCTTCTTCTCTTGCCCAGAAGGAGAATGCAATCACACAAGAACCTCACCTGCATGACAGAAACCACTTCTCAGCAGAAAAGGCACAGCAGTGGCCTGTCCATCTTCCAGGCTCAGCTGACAGGCTGCACAGAAGTTATGCCAGACAGAAAGTTTCAGTTGCTTTCACTTCTAACAAGTAGGTGCCAGGGTTACCCCAGATCCAGGTGCGATAGTGCAGAGGGGGAGTGAGCCCCATAGCAGCAGCAGCAGCAGCAGCCCCCTGGGGTGCACCTTTCCCTGTGGCTGCTCTGCAGGCACTGACTTGTTTTACCTGGGACTCCTCTAGACTGTGGGAGATGTGCCAGAATTCAGCTAAATTCTCTTTAGAAGGAGAAAAGCTCTTTTAAAAATTTTCATTTAAAGCAAAGGACTCAGAGGCTGGAGACTAAGCAGACAGCTTAAAACTGAAAATGGTAAAGAGGTACATCTATTTTTAAACATAGAGATTTGTCAGTTTTGTCCTGTTGATAAGAATCTCCCCCCTCCAACTCTGAATACTGCTGCTTCCTGCAAGACAACAGTCTCTACGATATAAATCACAATAATGAAATCCAGATGAAAGCTGGTGTGTGCTGGTTTTGATTCATGTAACAGGATAACGGCAACATGTTTGAGCACACTGGCTTTAAGGCAACTGTCTTGTCTTGTCAGTGCCATGCTTCAGAACCCAGCTAACTGCCCTTGCTCTCAAGAAAAGGATTTATGCAAGTTTTTTTTTCTAACTCTCTTGATTTTTTTTCCTTCATAGCTGCTGCAGAACCTGGACTTTGAGCAATGGGATACTGCTTGCCCAGTTGATGCCTGTAGAAATGCATACAGTGCATGTAGGACCCTGCCCACTAGAGAGGCAGGCAGCAAAACACCCCTAAGAGTATTGTTGAGATGTAATATAAAAGCAATGCTGAATCAGCATCTGTTGAGTGATCAAATCAGTTACCTCTTAAAACTGTTTTTGACCAGGCATCTGAGCACCCCTCTTGCTCTTCACTCTCTGGCTGGGGCACAGCACTCACAAGTCTACAGAGAAACCCCAGTCCCCACCCGGGCTCCAGCCCAGGGCACCTCATGCATCCCACAAATGGCACTGAGCAGCAACTTGCTGCTGCCCTTGCCCATGAAGAATGGAGCAGAGGAAACCTCTGGGATGGCCCAGTGACCCACAAAAATCCCAGCTGTGATCTGAGAAGGGAGGGCTTAGACCCAACGTTAACCTTCTCTGCCTGCTCTCTGATCAGCATTTACGCTTCTCTTCTCTGCTTTAGGCCATGTTGTTGCTTTTGAGTTGCTTGTCCAAACAAAGCTCCCAGGTGGAGGAGAACACATGACTGTCTGTCCAGGACAAGCCTGGTATTGCCTGTCAGAGCACTGTTCAACACTGATGCTCCAAATTTTGTGAAGGATTTGCAAATATTTCCCTAAAAGGAGCACAGCTTTTTTTTTTTTTTTTTTTTTAATCCAAACCTGCTTTCTTATACATAATATGATTCCCTATCAGGCAAGCACCCTATACTCTCAGAGCTGTCAGACACAAGAGCAAGGCACTGGGAACTACCAAACTGTTTCTCTCATACTGTAATCTCCAATGTTTCCAACTTCTGTCATCCACAACCGTCTGTCTTGTTTCTCACAGCTTATTTGCACGAAACACACTTCAGTTCAGTGTTCAGCAATACTCCTTCGTGGGCTCTGTTCACATTCTCTGTATACAAATCTGTGTATGTATATTTTAGTTTGGTGATAGAAATAGCACAAGACTAATGAAAACCTTGATATATGGTAGCTGACAGATGCCTGGACAGCATGATGAATGCTTCAGCCAAAGTCTGTACTCTCCACACTTCTTGCATGGCTGGCAGTTTTGAACTTGGAGCTTAGCTTGTGTGTTATTCACAAGCGTTTTCAAGCAGCTGCTTTCTCATAGGAAAGCTGTATATATAGTTTCATAAATATGAGAGGAGAGAGGATGCCTGAAATGGCTGAAAAGACTGGCAGGATGAAATATTGTCGAAAATAAATCCTACTTTGGCACACAACCAGTAAAAGATGATCTAGCCTTGGATGCCTCTACCTCCTGCTTAAGAAGGATAAAACCAGAGGAAAATAGGTGAATAAAATGAAAGATATATGACAGGCTCTTTTCAGGTGTCGGTACTGTGTACCCCTGATAAATCTACTTCACAGAGAGCAGACAGAAGGCTGATACCTGAAACAGACTTTTGGAAGGTAATGGTAACTTCTCAACCAAACAAGAAGTGAAAAGAAGTCAATGACTATGCACTGCCTGGCTAACTTAATGCACACCGTAGATGATCAGTTATGTACCTATTAACTGCCAGTAACCTAATTCATATACTTATTGGTGAAGATGCATATATATGGGAAATCCTGATAGAGCAGAGGCTTAAAACTGTGATGGAAAATGAGACAGACTGCTTATTATAATTAAAAGATAGACTAAAATAAGACATTTCTGTTGTTAGAAAGTTATTAACATTCCAGGATCTTAAACTGAAAGATTTTAAATTTCATAAAGCAAATAATCTCAAAACTGCTTATTTGAAATTAAGTACCTGAAAGGCTGCCAGTTTATTTTATATTGTTAACACACTGGAGTTCTTCTCAATTAATACAGTGTGTCATTGTTACAAAATAGATGTTTATTGGAGTCTCAGACAAATATGGCACCAAATGCATAGAGCACAGGGTTTAAATATGATTATCTACCACCACTGCAACACTCTGTTCCCTGAGACTTCTGGGTACAAGGTCAGCAGCTGATAAAAAAGCAGTCTGGAGATACTTAATTTACAACTATAGAAGTGGCTCAAAGAATAAGGTGACAGCACTGAAGGACATTGGCTGTAGTGGAGCCCTCCTGACCTTGATGCTCCTTGTGAAAGACAGAACGGAAGAGTGAGAGACCAAATGCATTATGTCATCATGCAGGGCTTTTGTTGGACCAAATGGCCAGGGCAGCAAGCAGTTCTAATTTTAAAATCACACTGGAGGACTAATATTTAATAACACAGCCTGGCTGTTCCTGATGCTAGTGCAGTACCTAGCAAATGCAGGCTGGCTGACAGACAGCACTGCAGACTTCTGTGACATGCTTTTTTTAATAGTGGTGTAGAGATGTCAATTTACTTTTATATAATTAAAACAATACACTGAAATTGCAGTTCAGTATCCAAACCTAGTTCCATATCTATCCCTTGGGCACAGACAGATGGATATTTCAGGGATCGTATTACAGAAGGATCACTCAAAGTCAAGGTGCAACTCATCTGGGCTTTTCTTCTTTTGCTGCAAGTTTTGGCAGCACACAGTGGCCAGCTGACATGCTCCTGTGTTTCTTTGTTACCAACAAAAGCAGGACTGAGGAGTCAGACTCACGGCTGTTGACAGTGAGTTTTCTACTTCTGCACAGAAGGAGTTTCTGCTGGAAAGAATGCAGGGAGACCAGGGAGACATTGATGAGTCTGTATGTTTCCTAGTCAACATGATATTCTAGGAAAGAAATTACTTCTCTGTCTGGTAAAGTTCCTGTTCTAGAGAGATTTAAGGATCTGAAAGAATTCCTGTTTTAGCAGTATCAGCCAGGAAGACATCTGTTAACCATGATATGATGCTTCCCTCTTCCCCCCCACCCCCCTCAGAATGAATTTTTTCTACCTCTTACTGTTTATATTGTGGCAGACATTGCAGACTCTCCTACAGAGACAACACAAAATTAAATAATATCTCCAGTCTGGACCAGAGTTTAAATACAACTAATAAAATTAATAGAAGCTGTAGAGTTTGTGTTGGGAAAGCAATGAAGAATACTTTTAGAACTGTCCCCTGACAGGCAATTTGTGGGTATTACTTTTAGAAATGTGACAGGGAAGTGTATACATTTTCAAGCCAGGAACTTCACTAGGGAAAAAA